>LR991093.1:23190000-23790000 GCA_905163515.2 Lymantria monacha
TCGGAGACTCTTGACTCCACCTTCCTTCAGTACATGACCGATCTGGTCTAGGTAGGTTAGTCTCGATCTCCCTCGGTACCTACATCCTTCCACTTTCGCATTGTATATCTTCTTAACCAGACGTTCGTTCGGCATTCTTTCCACATGTCCGAACCAACCATACTTATAATCTTCTTGCTTAATCCTTAGTTTCACTTGCTTATGCCATAAACAATCTATCATATATTCTTGATGCGCCTTTAAAAGAATTTTCTCTACCATCGTGTGTTTTCTTGTTTCTTGTTTTAACTTTAATGTTTGGAACGGCAAATGGATACTTACTCTTAGGTTTTACTCTGAGTACGGCATAGTCAAACTTAACTTTACTACTTTATAAAACACCATAGATTAAACTATGCTTTACTATAGTCTGTCTAATCTAAGAAGTGCACTTTCACAGCTGTCTGAGTAAGTTGTCTAGGTATGTGAACCAAATAATCGCTATCGAAAATATCCGATTTTACTGAGAAATCGATATTGATTCTTTATAATTAATAATCGGTTTATTTTTTATTTTTCAAAAAGGTGATGAATAAATTAAGTGCTAAATTAGTACTAAACAAATTTAATTATTTCAGCATAGAATCCATTCGTCATATTTAGTAGGATTAGGTTAATTAAAAACAAAGACTGGATTTGAAAATGGCTATTTATTAAGAATTACTACTATTACGTGAATTATCAGCGTCGCGAACATTAATAATTATTTCCTCATCAATCAAAGTGTCGAAATGTACATCTCTGTTAAAATCTCTATTCGATTAATTGTATTATTCTAATATTTTTACCGATTATTTGGATATTCGTGAATTGGAAGTTGTCAAGCACTACTGTATAGAACGTGATGACGTAACATTGTTAGGTCGTCAATGACAATTACTATTTACCATGTTATTTTTATTTTAAATGATTTTTACGAGTTTCAACATTAGATTATTGTACAAGAAAATCACCCGCAATGTTAATTATGTAAATAACTTAATAGTTGTTTAAAATTTCAGATTTAGTGTTTACAATCATGTGTATACGTTTGACCGAGGTTATGTGTATTAAAAAATGCAAAACGTCAAAATGCGCTTCTTAGATTAGATGAACTATAATGGGCCATGGATCTTTATTATTAACCAGTAATTTGCTTAATCTGTGCTGTAATTTAAATCGTATTTGTCATTTACCGTTGTCATGTATTTATCCAGTATTATTTCAAACTGGGAAAGAAGATGACTTTTAGATAATTTTGATGGCATTTTATGTAATATGATGTGGCGGAACTACTGGGATGTAGTGAATATTATATAAATGTGCTTTACAACGTTTTCGTTTTCCATCAAAATTCCAACAAGATACCATTAACAGTGTGGCCATTGCACTGTTAATGGCGACAATTTGACTTAGACAATGACTAACCTGAAAGACTAAAAACGTGAAAATATTTATAACTTGACACTGGCACCAATAGCGCGTATAAGTAGCTGATTGCCAATATATAAGAAGAAGATGAAGACTTTATTGACGACTAAAATATTAATCTACTAATTTTTTAAACTTATTTTACTTTTACATTGGCGATTTTACTTTCACATTAGCGAAGTCGTTGAACTAAATGGGAGCTTGTTTTGGTAAAGTATTGGTTGCTGGAGAAAAGTAAGTATTAATAAATAATTTATACTATTGATAGAATTTAATTATTATTTTCTGCTTATCAAATTGCGTAACACAGCATAAAATAATAATAGCATGGAATCGTTCTCAATGCTGGAAAATACAGCAAAGTGCCAAATTAATAGTTGTTACAAATTGGGCTTATCATTGTGATATGTAAAACTATTTTTTTGCTGAAAGTATTGATTTTGATTCTGAACCTGAAATTCACTACTTCAGATTACGGAAGGAAGCACATCAATCTATAAATAGAAGCACAGCTTATAAATTGAATAAAGAAGAAGTTACTTATTTAAATTTAAATTGTGCTTATGCAACTAAAATTAGCTCATTAGGCAGTTAGGATGCGTATTTTGAATTATCATTATCATCATCTCAGCTCATATATGTCCCACTGTTGGGCTCGAGCCTCCTCCGTAATGGAAGGGAAATTGTTCTACTATACTACGTCAGACGTGTTGGTATAGGGTTTTGTTTCGAATTTTCCTTTTCTTGGATAGATGTTACATCAGGGCCGGACCGTGAATTTAGGGAGCCCTAGGCTAATACTACTTAGGGGCCCCTTCTAATTACTCAAAGGATAGGAAAAAAATAAAACAATAAAATATTTCATTTATATTATGTATATATAAGGCATATGCCTTCATCATTTCAGCCTATCGCCGTCCACTGTTGGACGTAGGCCTCCCTAATGTGACGCCACAGAGTGCAGTCATGTGCTGCTTGCATCTAACGACGCCCAGCAACTTTCATCAGGTCGTCTGTCTACCTAGTTTCCTACACAGCATCGTCCGATACGTGGTCGCCACTCGAGAACCTTTCTTCCCCAGCGGTTGTCAGTTCGTCCAGCGATGTGGCTTGCCCATTGCCACTTCAGCGTACTAATTCTACGTGCTGTGTCGGTTACACCCGTTTTTCTGCGGATTTCCGTATTCTATCTTGCAGAAAAAGCCTGAGCACAACCCGCTCCATAGCACGCTAAGCGACTTTGAGCTTTGATGGTCTATAGTGCTATAGTCTTTTCGGAAGCCAGCTTGTTCGAGCGGCTGGAAGTCATCAAGCTTGCACGTGAGACGATTGGTAATGACCCTCGAATATTGTATTTGTAGATGTGGCTCACGAGTGAGATGGGTCTGTAGTTCTTTAGAAGAGCTTTGTCGCCCTTCTTGAAGAACAGCACCACCATACTCCTAGTTGACGACTCTGGAACGTCGTCCCCGAGGATAACATAATTAAATAGCTTCTGCAGGACTTTTAAGACCGTCTTGAGCCTGCCTTCAGGAGCTCTGCCGTAATTTCACCATTTGCCGATGCCTCATCGTTTCTTAGTTGTTTGAGAGCCATTCTGACCTCCCACAAGCTGATGTCCGGAATTTCTTCAATATAGTGCCAAGTTAGCTTGGATCTAGGATCTTAGACCAAGCCGAAAACAGAATTTCGGTATGATTTATATAACTTTTCGACCTCCCTCAAGATATCACTTTGGATGGATGGGATGAAATGACAGTGCCGTCATCGGTCTTCAGCTTAGTCATTTGGTTTTGCCTTGCTTAAAAAATCAAATGACTAAGATTTTTTATTTGTGCAAACACTCGAGCTACGGTTCCGCTCTATCGCTTTTTTTAATACGGAGCGCATTAAATCGGCGAATGTCGTAACGGACAGACCTGGAGATCTGCCTATTTAGATGCCTATGTTCGGAGTAATCGCCTGAAGATTGCACCGTCATTTGTTTTCTGCACTCCATAAGCCTGAGAGTCTGGTCAAGAGGTTTATTAGGTCTATTAGCGCGGCGAGCCTTGAGAATTCACCCCAACCGTGTGGACAGTTTCCACAAATCTGTTGTTCATATCGTTCGGCGATTCCCATTCATATATACCAATACCGATTATAATGTGGAATAATCCAATAGGAGTACATAATTCTATTAGTTTGTATACGTATAATTATTTTTATGGGGATATCCAGTTATACATTATTTCTTGTTTGGATATCCAGTTATATTAGAATTTACAATTAGGACGTTTGGCCTTTATCAGGATTTCCACAATTAAATGACATTTTTTTTGTATCGGTACCTATTTCTCAACACTTACCTTTAATAAATTTGATAAGAAGTATGCTTGAAGTCCCAGATTGGGCGTATCTAATGAATTAAATGGGGCGATCCTTTTAGAATTTACAATGCAGACGACTGGCTTTTAACAGGGTTTCCACAACCCAATTGTAGGGTACCGGAGATGCCGTGATTGGGGGCCATTTCTGTTTTGCTTATCATTAGGAGATAATGCCGTAATCGCCACGCTTGGCAGGTGGGTTGGCGATCGCAGTGAGATGTTATACATTTCCCAGGAGAGAGCTGCTACCCACTCTACAGGTGAATCCTTAGCCCATTCTTACGACTCTCATAGGAAAGCAAGGGGTGGCGACAATTGTATACTTATCCTATAGCCACACGGGTAATGCTTAGTGTATGTTAAATACAACTTTAAATACATTGACAAATTATAAAACAACCTTTCTACACTTTCCTTTGTTAAATTCTTTAAATTATTATTTTCATCTAATTTTGACTTTGACTGGACTTAGATGGGACCCCTTGAATCCACGGGGTCCTAGGCTGAAGCCTTAAAAGCCTTGTGGTAGATCCGGCCCTGTGTTACATGCGTTTTATATCCATTAGTCGTCTCTTATGATCACCCACGGGTAAGATAGGGGTGGTGAATTGTATTCTTACTCCGTCACCACATGGAGAGTATTTTGCAAAATATAACATTTGTGTGCCATATCAATCTACCCATCTATACATCCATTAGTCTGTTCAGGTCCCTGTTGGATATCTACAAGGGAGAGGCTAATGTCGTAATCGCTTAACACGCTGCGTGGCAGTTTATAGTTGGTATTATAATTTTCGCAGCAGAGTGCTTGTGCTGCCTATTCACCTGGTAATTCTTTAGCCGGTTTTTACTACTCCCATGGAACGGTCGAGATGGTGAGACATTCTTAACCAGTCACTACCCGGTCAGCGCTGAATCACAAATCAATATAATTTCCTAGACGTTGTCTTCTGTTTCAGACTGTCATTATGTTGTGCTATAACTGCATTGATATGGTGTATAGTGGCCACTATCCTAGCAGTTTTAGGGTTAGGAATTGGACTTGGGTACAATCATTGCTTCATTGATTCAAGGACTCGGTTCAAATATGGTACGTGTTATAAATAAACATTTCGGGTGGAGGCGGTGTAAGAATAGAATTCATCACCTTTTTCTTCGTGCTTTGGGTATCGTAAAAGATCCGGATAGTACCAAATCAGCCCGGTTCCAGCGCTGTGTGCCAACCTTTGTACGCAGAGATCCGGGGTGATATAGTACACTATACAGCACCTGTATGCGCGCGATACCTCACTATCCGTAACAGGGTTCTCTTTGGTGACACAGAGAGAAGTGCCGGCCATTCGAGGATACAAAAAGGTGTAAAGTGATGTAGTCAGTTGGGTAAACTGATTACAGTGGTTTCATTTAATGTTTGAAGAATGGAGATCAATGCATTTGAAGTTAATGTTGCGGTATCACGGGGACATACATTTCTGATCTATGTAAATCTTATTGTGACATAGATAAAGAAAATTTCTTAGAATAGAACACTATTCTAAGAATATTATAACTCCCACTGTTTGTAATGTGTTCGGATCTTCGTGATAGCTTCTTCTGTTAATTTATAGCACGCCCTTATAATCACGATCACGATCTTATTTTAATGTTTTAATTAGAATATCTGTGGTACACCACAGATATTCTACAGAACTGTCGTTACTACTGCGTTTATTCAGATTTTAAGTTACAAAGGGTAATTTATCTTAGCCTAGCTTTTACCCATGACTTTTCGCGTTGAGGCCCTTAAATAAATATCAAAGATCATACATTCCAATAGAACTGAATAAATGTGATTCAGTATTAAAAATTACTACATACAATGAAGTTACCTTCCGTAAAAAAAAATAATAAGTATCCTATGTCGTCTCTAATACCTTGAAGACTATGTGCATAAAGTTTCATGATAATCGGTTAAGTAGTTTTGGCGTGAAAGCGTAACAAACAAATTTACATTCACATTTACAATATTAGTAGGGATTAATAAATAATGTACGTTTATCATGAACATTTTTGTTTCCGTGGTACCATCATATGATGCAATATTTCTACTGTCATTTTCGTATTAATGCTGTTAGTAGTAATAAAATTATTTATTAAGTAATAATAATATATTATAGATAATTTTCAATTTTATAGTACCAGCACATTACCAATATCCTGGTAATCCGCGTTTGCTCTACGAGCCATCTACCACAATGAGTATGCCAAGAAGTGGAGATGATGATTTGGAAGAATTAACTAGACTACTAGAAGAGAATAATATTGTTAATCCTGCCCATACACCAGAAAATATAATGGATTCCGTACCAGTAAACATTAATACACTTCCAACCGTCACTTTACCACAACAATCAAGCTCAGAAAATAAACTTTTAATGTTAAACTCGTCTTCTATTAATGGTACAGATTCTATTAATAAAAACGAAGAAATTTTGAATAAATTAGAATCAGAAAAGATAGAAGAAGATGCTATAGATAAACAATTTATACCATTGACAAACTTAAACTTAATTGATTTGATATCTAAGCTGAAAGCTAGTAATAATAATTACTCAATTCAAATAATTAAAAATAATTAATTTTTTATTTTAATTTGTAGATGTTTTAGATTTTAGACAGCTATTTTATTTAAGCATTCTGAGTTGTTTTTAGTATGATGTTATTATAAATACATATTATTTATGAATATTCTAGATATTTTATTTAAAAATACTCCATATTCAATGGTATATTTTTGGCAATGCATGTATGCGCAATGAGTACAGTGAAGTAAACTAGGTATAAGCTATCCATGTGGTAACGGAGTAAGAATATTATTCACCACCCAATATCTTACCCGTGGGTGATCGAACGAGACGACTAAGGGATATAAAAAGCAAACAACAAACATCTATGCGAGAAAAGGAAAACTCGAAACAAAACCCTATACAAACACGTCTGACCAGCGCGGTATAGTAGGTTAATTTCCCTCCTATTACGGAGGAGACCCGAGCCCAACAGTGGGACATTTATGGACTGTGATGATGATGATGATGATGATATTTTTGGCAAAACTGGTGACGATATACTTTCTGGCTTTTATTTGTAATTTCATCTAATCTAAGAAGTGCATTTTGACGTTTTGCATTTTTTAATATACAATAACCTCGGTCAAACGTATACACATGACTGTAAACACTAAATTTGAATTTTTAAACAACTATTAAGTTATTTACATAATTACCATTGCGGATGACTTTCTTGTGCAATAATCTAATGTTGAAACTCGTAAAACTAATTTAAAATAAAAATAACATGGTAAATAGTAATTGTTATTGACGACCTAACAATGTCAAGTCATCACGTTTTATACAGTAGTGCTTGACAACTTCCAATTCACGAATATCTAAATAATCCGTAAACATATTAGAATAATACAATTAATCGAATAGAGATTTTGACAGAGATGTACATTTCGACACTATGATTGATGAGAAAATAATTATTAATGTTCGCGACGCTGATATTTCAAGTAATAGTAGTAATTCTTAATAAATAGCTATTTTCAAATCCAGTTTTCGTTTTTAATTAACCTAATCCTACTAAATATGATGAATAGATTCTGTGCTGAAATAATTAAATTTGTTTAGTACTCATTTAGCACTTAATTTATTCATCACCTTTTTGAAAAATAAAAAATAAACCGATTATTAATTATAAAGAATCAATATCGATTTCTCAGTAAAATCGGATATTTTCGATAGCGATTATTTGGTTCACATACCTAGACAACTTACTCAGACAGCTGTCAAAGTGCACTTCTTAGATTAGATAGACTATAGTTATCAGTGACAAATAGCAAATTATAATCGAATATTTGTAGGATTCTGCGTTGAGGACTTTTGACTTAGACAATGGACATGACTGACGACTAAAATATAAATGTATTATAATTTTTTAAACTTATTTTACTTGACATTGGCGAAGTTGTGGTTAATCACTCACAGAGGCCATTCATTAAGAAGAAGAAGACTATAGTTATTTGTGTTAGTATTTTGTTCATTAACTACTATGTTCATTAAGTAATCTGGTGATACACATAGGCTTTTGTGTCGAGTTTTCCTTCTAGAGAAGGAAAACTCTCTTAGAAGAATCGTAGAAGATTCTCTAAGAATCTTAGAAGATTCTCTAAGTTATAGTTTTTTTTTGTACCATAGTCGCCTCTTACGACACCCACGGGTAAGAGATGCGGTGGCGATATTCTTACTTCGTCGACCACACGGATAGCTTACACCTATTTTCCTTCACTGTACTCATTGCGCATACATGCATTTCGCAATATCGATATAGTTACAGCTACAGCCACGAGGCGTCGAGTCAGCACAACGTGCCGTATCGGACACCGCAAACTATGGCAACTTCAATAACGCACTCACTCTTGATCTAACATCGATCAATTGTCGACATTACTTAATTTTAGTAATTAATTGTAAAATTATATACTGAATAAATATTTTAAGTAAGAGTTTTGCATTGTTTTGCATTCTCAAGCTGCAGCCTTCGTAATTGGCGCAGACGGTAGGATAGTCGATCAGATTTACTGTAGAATTAGTGCTTCAAGACCCGGCTATCCAGAATTTACGCGTGCTGCAGGTGCGCGTCAGCGTCAGCGTCTCAACTGCATCAAGTATCCAGATATCGATACAGCAGAGAGGTACAAAGTCACCGAACACGTGAGTACTTTAGAATCATTCTAAATATCGCGTCCTTTTTTATTCTTAAGTACCTACATTTAAAATCCACCAATATTTTCCATCCAAGACAATCTCAATTTCCTAGTATTAATCGTAGAAATAATATAATAGATAGTGATAGGAATTTATTATTAGATTTATACAGAGAACATGGTCTCTCTACAATTACAATAGATCATGTATACAAGGCCCTACGGCTGGTTTCCGAGTTCGACGGAAACTCGAACGTATTGAATCGCTTTATCAAGTTATGTGAGCAATTAGTAGAGGAGTATATGATTATTGAACCAGGTAGCGAATTAAGTAATATAGCATTATTAAATGGTATTTTAAATAAACGTGTCGGGCCCGCGGCTCGTACTTTTAATACAAATGGTATTCCAGAAAATTGGCAAACTATCAGGAATACTCTAATCAATAATTTTGCCGATCAGAGAGACGAAACCTCATTGTATATTGATTTAGCACTCTTAAGACAAGGTTCTCTTACTCCGCTAGATTTTCACGAACAATGCTAGAATATTTTTAGTACTATCATGACTTATGCATCGAGTCCAAACGCACATTATATAAAAAATTAACCCTTCAATCATACCTATGTGGTCTCCATGACCTACTAGGTTCTCGCATTCGGTGTATGCCGCCTGATACCATAGAGAAAGCTCTAGAGTTCGTGCATGAAGAGATGAATACGTTGTATTTACAGCAACGCAACGAACATGTTCTCGACAAGAAAGTGCAGTCTCAGCATCAGGTTAGTCAAAAAATTTCATATGGCCTTATGCTACCCCATTATATTACGTCACCACAGCGTTCGTTTAATATGCCACCTAATCCTTTTGATATACCCGGACCGTCGCGCACATTTATGCCTTAGCGACCGCCCATGCCGTCACGGAGATCTCAACCACCATTCCATGGACCTTCGCGGACTCAACAAACTTTCAGAACTCTTCCACCTAATTATAGACTCCATAGTCAAATTTTTAATATACCTGAACCCAAACCCACCATCCTCATAGGTTGCGGTGTATTAGATACACTGCCACGTATGTTTCATGATTGGTCAAGATCCGGTAATCCACCACCTTCGAATTATTTTAAATCCAGGGCAATTCATTTTAATAACTTTTACGACTACGAAGCGAAAAATGATGTAACAAGCGGGATTCGAACCCGCGCCTATTCGGATTCCGGCCCAATCGTGCTGCCACTATACCACCGTGAACTATTGTAGGACATGCAAATCTCGCTTCATATCATATTTACGTCTTAAGGTGACGTATGCCATCTACCGACAATGTTTACACATTGTTATAGGCTTAATACTTCAAACTTTGCAGTTAGAATTGTATTAAACGATGACACAACCTTGTTATTCAAACGTACCAAAGTTGGCATTGTTATTATATGCATTGTTATTATTGCATTGGCATTGTTATTATATTGTTAAGTGTATAAAGATTTTATATAAAATGAAAGATAGCCCAATTGTTGAAAAAAGTAGTACTGCAAGAACAAGAAGTAGAACACCAGGAACATGGAAGAAAAACGTGATGAAAAAAAAAAAAAAGTGGTAAACATATGGCTATTATTAGTCTAGGGTTGACACAACCCTTTATCATAAGCTGATTTTACCTACCATTAGCTGATTTTACTTCAGAAATACACATATCTTGGTATTTACCATAGTGTTCAAGCTATAGTGTTAAAGGTATATTCGGATATAATGTATTTTTTTGAAAAAATTAAGAGAAAGAACTGATAATCCATCCCGACGAAACCACAGCAACGAAGTAAGGAATCATCTAGCGTTGTGAAATTAGGAACAGACTGTGTTATTAGTAACTGGAGAGATGCTGTAAGAAAAATATTGAAACCGACTTCTTCATGGACAATTCCTTTTAAAAACTGTAAGAGATTTATCTTACAATGATCTAAAAAGCCGTTATAGATGGCATTCTCGTGGGGAGGCCTATGTCCAACAGTGGACGTTTACGGGCTGATGGATGGATGGATGGATGGATCTAAAAAGCAAGGCAATGTATTAATTCGTGGAGAACTGAACTATAAATCTAATCTAGGTAAATTTGAAACATTGTCATTGAGGAAAGAATATTGCAATGACCAATCCGCAACCGTTGTCAAATATTATAACCTGTGAATAAATTCGTCATCATCATCATCATCGCCCATAAATGTCCCACTGTTGGGCTCGGGCCTCCTCCGTAATGGGAGGGAAATTAAATTATATTTTTATTGCCTGAAAATACAGACAAAACAACATTTTCTAGAAATGAAACCTAGCTAGATCGATTAATCGCCCCCGAAACCCCCTACATGCTAAATTTCATAAAAATTGTTGGTGCCGTTTCCGAGATCCAGATTATATATATACATATATACATATATACATATATATATATATATATATATATATATATATATATATATATATATATATATATATATATATATATATACAAGAATTGCTCGTTTAAAGATATAAGATAAATATAAGATACTACGAATAATAAACGCTACGCATGAATGTGAGCAAAACCAAAATAATGATCTTTGAAAGAGATGAAGCCAGAACAGATGTAAGAGTAAAAATAGGTAATGATGTACTAGAGCAAGTGGATGAATTTGTATATCTTGGATGTGATTTTAGCCGAGATGGAAGGTACACCACTGATATAGAGCGAAGAGTGAATGCGGGAAATAGACTGAACGGAGCGTTGGGGCAACTTCTCGGTAGCCACCACTTCAGCCAGAAGGCAATGTAGCAATACATAACGCAGTGCTTGTCCCAACATTACTATATGGAAGCGAGAGTTGGGTATGCAGAAAAGAGCATGAAAGCAAAATTAATGCAGTCGAAATGCGATCTCTACGGAAAATCTGTGGAGTTAGGCTGACCGACCGCATTTGCAACAACGACGTAAGAGAGCGAGTAGGTATAAAAGAGAGTATTGGTGTAAAGATGCGAAAGGGAATGCTCCGATGGTTCGGACATGTGGAAAGAATGCCGAACGAACGTCTGGTTAAGAAGATATACAATGCGAAAGTGGAAGGATGTAGATACCGTGGGAGACCGAGGCTCAGCTACCTAGACTAGATTGGGTACGTACTGAAGGAAGGTGGAGTCAAGAGTCCACGAAACCGGCGAGCGTGTATGAAGAGAATTAGGAATGTTGAGGAAGCGAGTGAAGTATGCAAGGATAGAGTTCTCTGGCACTCTGTTCTCTCTGCTTACCCTACAAGGGATATGGCGTAATGATTACATATCATTTGATATTTCTATTATATATATATATATATATATATATATATATATATAATTTTTTTTAATTTTTTTTCGCCTTTTGTTTCTCCTTTTATTTATTTATTTTTTTATTCCTTATTATATATATATATATATACTAGCAGACTCGGTCACGTTTAACATAGCGCCTTCTATTAAATACTTGCTCTATCCAATCAACAGATACCGCCATATATATATATATACATACATATATATATATATATATATATATATATATATATATATATATATATATATATATATATATCTCTAAATATATATAACTCAAAGGTGACTGACTGACATAGTGATCTACCAACGCACAGCCCAAACCACTGGACGGACTGAAATTTGGCATGCAGGTAGATGTTATGACGTAGGCATCCGCTAAGAAAGGATTTTGATTAATTCTACCCCCAAGGGGATAAAATAGGGGATGAAAGTTTGTATTTAACTTTGTCAATTTTAAACCGATCGGGCTGAGACTTTGCATGCATAAAGCTACTATGACGTAGGCATCCCCTAAGAAAGGATTTTGAGATGCAGGCTATATAAGATTAGTGACTTTTCAGTTTAAAATATATGAATTTCTGTATGCCAGCGCCATCTACATCGAGTTATTTTGGAGAGAACTTTGAATTAACCATTTTTGTGCATAGTGCATAGATAATATATCTAGCGGATTATATTTGACGACTAGCTTTTGCCCGCGGCTTCGCTTGCGTTAAAAAGTATTATTATTAATTAGGTATAGTTTTTGCGGCTTTACTTTTGTTTAGCATGTGTAAAAATTTAGGATTTTTTTTTAAATTTTTGGGTTGTGAGTTGATAGATCACTATGTCAGTCATACTGTCATATGTCAGATAAGTTTTCGTTTGGTTTAAGTATAAGTTATAAACTAAAAACGTGAAAATATTTATAACTTGACACTGGCACCAATAGCTCGTATATGTAGCTGATTGCCAATACATAAGAAGAAGAAGAAGAAGTATAGGTTGGACTTTTGACGGGAATTTGAAAACGTCATGTGGTGCTCTTGTATTATATTCGATATATTAGTGTTTTAAAGTGTTATATTAGATAATTTTGATGTCATTTTATGTAATGTGATGCGCTGCGGACTACTGGAATGTCGTGAATATCATATAAAAGTGTTTTACAACGTTTTCATTTTCCATCAAAATTCCAACAAGATACCATTAACAGTGTGGCCATAGCACTGTTGATGGCGACAATTTGACTTTGACAATGACTAACCTGAAAGACTAAAAACGTGAAGATATTTATAACTAGTTATTGGCGAAATCTTGTAAACGCCATTAAAAAAAAAAAATGTATAGGTTTTAATAGGACTTAGACAATGAACCGACATGACGAAATTGACTTGACATTGGCGAAGTTGTGGTTAATCACTCACAGAGGCCATTCATTAATAAGAAGAAGAAGAACCGACATGACTGACGACTAAAATATAAATCTATTATAATTTTTTAAACTTATTTTACTTGACATTGGCGAAGTTGTAGTTAATCACTCACAGAGGCCATTCATTAAGAAGAAGAAGAAGTATAGGTTTTGTCGGTTAGACTTTTTTAAAATGGCTAAAGAAAATCTGAACGTTAATGGAGAAGTTGAAGAATGTACTGTCGTCCCTATTGTTGGTGACGGTGCATGTTTGTTTCGTGCTCTCTCTTATTTAATGTACGGAACACAAGATAGAGCGATGGAGGTGCGTTCAGAAATTGTCTGATATGTGGTTAATGACTGGAGCAAGTTTTCAATTATGACCCACGACAGGAATGATGATAACTACGTAACATCTGACGAATCTTTAGCTGATATGATGAAAAATGCTACTTATGGCGGATTTTGTGAGTTAATAGCAGCAGGATTAATATTCCCATTTAGGTTTGAAGTTTATAGAAACGGTCTCATATATACGGAATCTGGATATAACGACTATCCGGTAAGGCGATTACGATTCAGCCAAGATTTATGGAACATCCTTTATGGACCTGGCATTGATGATTCAGTGTAAGGTAGCTGATAAAATTCACTTATAGATGTTTCACTAATTTTTAGCGTTCAAAACTTTAAAGCGTTTTTCCCACAACTCGCGTTTTCAAAGTCGGTGCCCCTCATAACTTCAAAACTACTGCACCAATCCTTTTGAAAATTTTGAACACTATTTCTATACGTAATTTATGAGGTAACGCTGGAGTGATTTTTTTAAATTATCCGTGTGGTGACGGAGTAAGAATACAGTTCACCACCCCCTATCTTAAATGTGAGTGATCGTAAGAGCAGATTAAGGGATATAATATGCATAGGTATATCATATTTATGATAATCTTTAAGTTTTTAATTGTTATTAACAGGTAAAAAAATATTACATTTAAGGTTGGCACACTATAATATTTTTTATGCTAATCAAATTTCTTTTAAAAGAATAGGATATTTTAGAATGTTTTTTATAAACATAATATTAATGCTTATCCAAATAAATACGTTATTCATCACAAGTATTTAATTTAACACAAAATTGCTCTTTAAATTATTTGATTTCAATGAATATCTTAGGAAATATCGCAATTTAAAAATAACATCACAGCAAAATAATGATCAAGTACTGCGAGCGCATTTATGGTACAAATACTGGGTCTCATAATCTTACATCATGTAGATTATAAGTTATTCTCAAAAAAAAAATCAAAACTAATGTTATTTTGAAGTACTTCTGCACATACTACATTTTTAGTTTTATTTTCTTCTCATGACCGCCCGTCCACCTTACACATCCTAAATAATAATAATAAGTATAGGAAATATTAGTGCCTGCCCCTCATGTATGACAGTGAAAGTTGGATTTGGCGGGGAAGACATGAAAGTAGAATAAATAATGTAGAGTTGAGACCTCTTCGTAACGTGTGTGATGTAAGTCTGAAAGATAAAATTAGGAATAATGTTATAAGAGAGCGCTGGTATGCTGAGGTGGGTTGGACACGTATAAAGAATGAGTGGGGAGAGGTTGATGAAGCAAACACATGAAGCAAACGTGAATGGAACGAATACAAGGGGAAGACTACGTCATACTTTTCTGGACAAAATTAAAAGTATGCGTAATCGGAAATAGTATAGATAAGACTTAAGATCCAATACTTTTACTTAAGATTTAATGTTCTACTCTTACTAATAAAAGCGTCATGTAGGTACCTAAAACAGCTTTAACGTATGTATTATTTAAAAATATTTCCACCTTTTACGTAAACGAATTCGCGAGTTGAAGTGAACGTTAGCCCAAAGTAACTATTCCACGCGGACAAAGTCGCGGGCAGAAGCTAGTATATATATATATTCACATTGTATGTAATAATAAATAGGCAAATTAATTCTTAAAATAAATATGCATACATGCACACACGTATACACGTTCATATAAATACACACATATATATGTACAAACATACCGCTGTACACTTACATATATACATACATACAGCTGTGTGGTAGCGGTTACGAATATTGCCAATCCTTACTTTGCTCGTGGATGTCGTAAGAGATGACTGAGAGCCTTATAACGACCTGGGCCAACTCTATCTGATGCCGTTTGGTCAACAATTACATTCCCGAGGAGAGTTGACGTCTTGTAGGCGGCGGGTTATAAAATTATTGCCAATAACTTTTACAATATGTACTATGAAAGAAGAATACATTTTGTATCGACCCCAAGTAATTGGGATAGGAGTAGGTAAACGATGATGATGATGATATATACATACATACCTACATGACAGATCTTGCAACAATAAGAGACACTAACAAATATGCATTTGTATATTTCTCATAAATACGAGTAGATATAGATTTATAGACGATACGAGGAGCCAGTTCCCGAGTACATTATGCAATTATAAAAAAAATATCGGCCAATTGCGAGTTGTACTCGTGCACGAAGGGTTCCTTAAAACATAAAAAAATATGCGATGTAACTAAAAATTTAAGGTTTTCTGAATTTTTCCTTTATAGCTGCTATAAAACATTGTATCATGCTAAATTTCAAGATTCTAGGTCGACTGGAAGTACCCTTTAGGTTTTGATTCCCTTGCAAGTAGGTGCGAGTTTGAAAATATGCGGCTTCAATTGCTGTTTCTTTTGATTGCATTGACATAGAAGTTTGCTTTTGGTACAGCTTAAAGGTATTATAGACCTGAGTTTTTCATATGAATTTCAATGTAATACCTCTACAAGTTCAGGAGCAAAAGGGCATTGAGTTTAAAATTATTTAAAATAGATTTTTTTATATGATATAATTATATATTTACAGTTTTCACAATTTTCCCTTTATTTGTGATATTAGGCTACGTCCTAATTGGCAAGTCGTTCTACGACAAAATCGGTTGTTCGCATTGCCGTGCAACAAGTTGGTCGTACGACAATAATGTGTCCAAATTGCATTGTCGTCAGTCGTCGAAATGTCGTTGTCAAAGATTAATGTGCTTAGTGAAAATTTTTATTTAAAATATTTATTATTGAAAAAGCAAAAATCAAAACGTGAACGAGTGCAACAGATATATAAAGATAGGATGAAATTTGGCGAATTTCACCATCTGTACTGTCAACTACGAGAAAATAACAATTTATTTTACCAGTACACTAGAATGAAGATAAATACGTTTGATTATGTTCTTGAAGCAATAAGACTAACATGTACACACCAGATTACAAATTTTAAGAAACCTATTTCGTTAGAAGAAAGACTGATTGTTACTTTGAGGTAAAAAACTATTAAAATATTAAATTTAATAAAAAAACGTAGATACATACAAATTTTAGTAGTGTAACAAATACTGTTGAACCTGCATAAGTGAGAGATAAAGGGACTGCAATATCTTTTCTTTTTCTCTTATTCCCGAGTTTTTAGCATAGAGGTATAGGTGAAATTTTATTCATAGAGGTCTCTAAAAAAAAATATCTCACTTTTTAAACTTTTAGGTGGTAAAATAATGGGATTTAGAAAATATTCTCGCAAATGTAGTTTTCTCATTTACTCAGTTCTCACTAGAGTTAGTGAGAAACTTGAGTAAGTGTGACTGTAATTAGTATTAGTTTATGATGACGCTTCTGTATTATCATTAACTAACTCCCGATGTATCAGATTTTGAATTTCTGTCCTAATAAGTAATTTTTTCATTGGGTTGAGCATTTTTAGGTAAGGAAGAAGCGATTTCAAAAAGTGCATATCGTCATTGGCATCATAATCCTCGTTTTTCTCGTATGTAGTTAGTGCTGCTAATTTGGTTTTCTCTAGTTCCAACATTTGCGTCTCAAAATCAGTCATCTTTGAGGCCTTTCTACTTCTCTTATTACTTCGAGAAGTTGCTCTATCAGCATTTTGGCGTCGAGGCGTCTCGTGCTGAAATATTTCTTCAGTAGGTTGTTGTTCAGAAGTTTCTGATTCACTTTCATTTTGAAATACGCCATCTGTATAATTAGACATTGAAGTACCTGGAGTACTGACAGATAGTCCCAGACCCTCATTGGTCATTAGATCTCGACTGACTTGACTGATATTATCAGTATTAGTAACGAAAGTGAGCCTAGTTTCAATTTCTGCTTCATGTACAACTTCAATATTACTGTTAATGAAGTTGCTGTCTGTATTTTTAGGCATCATAGTGTCTGTTAAAAATGAGAGGGCCTGAAAGTACACCCATTTTCCCGTGTATCTACATATCGGACTTCCAGAATCTCCAGATCGCGGCTTTTTGATTTTTTTTAATTCTCTCTGGAACTGGTCTCTCAAATTACGCCATTTAACCTTTATTTCTTCTTCTGAAATTAATTAAAATATTTTTATTATTTTTAGGTATTT
The DNA here is from genome assembly GCA_905163515.2 of Lymantria monacha. Classification (NCBI taxonomy): domain Eukaryota; kingdom Metazoa; phylum Arthropoda; class Insecta; order Lepidoptera; family Erebidae; genus Lymantria; species Lymantria monacha. Next base: position 23,207,774 of record LR991093.1, read on the forward strand.
AGCTACTGGATTGTCCTTTCGACAAATCGCTTTTTTATTTAGAGTATCAAAAAGTGCCGTTTCCGCAATTGTCATCGAAGTTTGTGCTGCAATTTGGAAAACGCTTCTATATAAACATATGAGACGGCCAAATAAAGACGAATTAAGTCAAATAGCAGAAGATTTTGGAAAAAAATGGGACTTTCCGCATTGTGTTGGAGGAATTGATGGCAAACATATTAGAGTCAAATGTCCTACAAATTCGGGCAGTATGTATTTTAACTACAAAGCGTTCTATTCTATAGTGCTGATGGCTGTAGTAGACGCTCATTACAGATTTATAGTGGTGGATATCGGATCATATGGGAAAGATAGCGACGGAGGGGTTTTTTGGAATACACAATTGTGCAATGAGATTGAAAATGGAACCTTTAAGCTACCAGTTCCGAAAAACTTGCCCAATTCTGATGTCGAAGCACCCTTTGTGTTTGTAGGTGATGAAGCCTTTCCTTTAAAATCATATATAATGAAGCCATATCCACGAAGGCAACTTCTGAATAAAGATGAAAAATCTTATTTTAACTATCGTTTGTCTCGTGCCAGAATGGTTGCAGAATGCGCTTTTGGAATTATTGCAGCAAAATTTCGAATACTTCAAAAAAATATAGAAACCAGTATTGATAATGCCAATCATATAGTTAAAGCTATATGTCTTTTACATAACGTTATCATTGACTTTGAAGGAAACAAAGCAAACGATACGGATATAAGAACTCACTACACAACACTGAATAGTATTCTGAATTCTAGACGGAGAAACAGGCCCACAACTGATGCTCTGCGTCTGCGAGAACTATTTACAAATTATTTAAAAAATAACCGTATTTGATTATAAATATCTTATATTTAATCAACTATGAACATTATATAAAAATTATACTAGGTATATAACAATAAAACATAGTAAATAATTGTAAATATGACGAAGTAAGAATACAATTCACCGCTCGTACATACGTAAGTTGTAAATCGTATATGTAAAGTCGCTGACTATTTTCATTCATATGTATGTGTATGTCGCTAGCTATTTTCATTCATATGTATATTTATGTCGCTGGCTATTTTTTATCGGCTTTATTTAACACTTAATTGGATTACTTTATTCATCATCATCATTCTCCTACTCTTATTTCAATTACTTGGGGTCGATACAATATGTACTTCATAGTACATATTGTAAAAACTAGCTTTTGCCCGCGACTTTGTAAATTAGGATATATATAGCGTAACGCTATGTCCTAATTGGCTGTCGCAATACGACACAACTTTTGTTGTCCAACCGATCAACTAATGCGACAAAATTAAAACACATCTTTTTGAATGGAGCTGTCCTAACTGGCAACTCGCACTGACGTGCGACATCGCATTTGTTGGTCGTTGTGTTTTAAATTCAAATCTGTTCTATTTTGTCGTGTCGGTCGTCCGGGCAACACGTGTTTTTGGTTGATAAGTAAAATGAATACTATGACATATATATATTTTTGACAACGACTTTTCGACGACTGACGACAAAGCAATTTGGACACAATGGTATTGTCGTACGACCAACTTGTTGCACGGCAATGCGAACAACCGATTTTGTCGTTGAACGACTTGTCAATTAGGACGTAGCCATACGCCATGTCCTAATTGGCTGTCGCAATACGACACAACTTTTGTTGTCCAACCGATCAACTAATGCGACAAAATTAAAACACATCTTTTTGAATGGAGCTGTCCTAACTGGCAACTCGCACTGACGTGCGACATCGCATTTGTTGGTCGTTGTGTTTTAAATTCAAACCTGTTCTATTTTGTCGTGTCGGTCGTCCGAGCAACACGTGTTTTTGGTTGATAAGTAAAATGAATACTATGACATATATATATTTTTGACAACGACATTTCGACGACTGACGACAATGCAATTTGGACACATCATTATTGTCGTACGACCAACTTGTTGCACGGCAATGCGAACAACCGATTTTGTCGTGGAACGACATGTCAATTAGGACGTAGCCTTACGCTATGTCCTAATTGGCTGTCGCAATACGACACGACTTTTGTTGTCCAACCGATCAACTAATGCGACAAAATTAAAACACATGCTTTTGAATGGAGCTGTCCTAACTGACAACTCGCACTGACGTGCGACATCGCATTTGTTGGTCGTTGTGTTTTAAATTCAAACCTGTTCTATTTTGTCGTGTCGGTCGTCCGGGCAACACGTGTTTTTGGTTGATAAGTAAAATTAATACTATGACATATATATATCTTTGACATCGACATATCGACGACTGACGACAATGCAATTTGGACACATCATTATTGTCGTACGACCAATTTGTTGCACGGCAATGCGAACAACCGATTTTGTCGTGGAACGACATGTCAATTAGGACGTAGCCTTACGCTATGTCCTAATTGGCTGTCGCAATACGACACAACTTTTGTTGTCCAACCGATCAACTAATGCGACAAAATTAAAACACATGCTTTTGAATGGAGCTGTCCTAACTGACAACTCGCACTGACGTGCGACATCGCATTTGTTGGTCGTTGTGTTTTAAATTCAAACCTGTTCTATTTTGTCGTGTCGGTCGTCCGGGCAACACGTGTTTTTGGTTGATAAGTAAAATGAATACTATGACATATATACATTTTTGACAACGACTTTTCGACGACTGACGACAATGCAATTTGGACACAATGATATTGTCGTACGACCAACTTGTTGCACGGCAATGCGCACAACCGATTTTGTCGTAGAACGACTTGTCAATTAGGACGTAGCCTTACGCTATGTCCTAATTGGCTGTCGCAATACGACACAACTTTTGTTGTCCAACCGATCAACTAATGCGACAAAATTAAAACACATGCTTTTGAATGGAGCTGTCCTAACTGACAACTCGCAGTGACGTGCGACATCGCATTTGTTGGTCGTTGTGTTTTAAATTCAAACCTGTTCTATTTTGTCGTGTCGGTCGTCCGGGCAACACGTGTTTTTGGTTGATAAGTAAAATGAATACTATGACATATATATATTTTTGACAACGACTTTTCGACGACTGACGACAATGCAATTTGGACACAATGATATTGTCGTACGACCAACTTGTTGCACGGCAATGCGAACAACCGATTTTGTCGTAGAACGACTTGCCAACTAGCCTTAGGCTACGTCCTAATTGACATGTCGCTCCACGACAAAATCGGTTGTTCGCATTGCCGTGCAACAAGTTGGTCGTACGACAATAATGATGTGTCCAAATTGCATTGTCGTCAGTCGTCGAAATGTCGTTGTCAAAGATATATATATGTCATAGTATTAGTCGAAGATCCGACTGCGGGATTAGTGCGCTCATCGGTTATTTGCTAAAAACCAAATTTTTATGTATATTTATAATTAGGAGAATATATATCTACCAAGTTGCCTAATGCCTATAAAAATTTGGCCGCTAGTATTTTTAATTAAAATATTTTTAATTGCTTTTTGGGAAAAATTTCGTTCACTTGTTTTTTTAAATAAAATATCGTCTACATCACGGCAATTTACATAATGATTTTAAAAAATCACGGTTGCCATTGCGCACCTGGCCGCACCTCTTCGCAGCCAGGTGTAAACAGGTATGATTTCGATACATTTATACGTTCATAACGTATATTTATTAATTATATATCAAATTGAAGCTATTTTTTTTCTATTAATTATCATATATGGTTATCTAATTAAATCTGGCCGCAAATAAGGGTTGCTGGCTGTTAAACATGATAAATATTTAAGGTAGAGTGAAAGAGAGTTAACGCGTAACATCATTTGTCAGACGAGGATAGCGATTGTCGGCTGTGCGACGGTTTTAAGCCATTGCGCATGCGTTGAATGTTAGTGTTCTCAACCACCGGGAAGTAACAGAGAGTTAATAAATACTCTCTATAAAAAATCTATAAAAACTCTATAAAAAATTAAAAAATAAAACCGCGATGACGATGATTTCTAGCGATGAAAGTGATAGCTCCAATGATAGTGTAACTGAAAGCTCCGATGATTCAGATTTTTAAACAAGAGTTACGGAAATAGAAAATACATTTTTAAAATTTTTAATTTGCTTAAATGTTTTGTAAAAATTTGGTTTTTAGCAAATAACCGATGAGCGTACTAATCCCGCAGTCGGATCTCGTACTATATTCATTTTACTTATCAACCAAAAACACGTGTTGCCCGGACACGACAAAATAGAACACGTTTGAATTTAAAACACAACGACCAACAAATGCGATGTCGCACGTCAGTGCGAGTTGTCAGTTAGGACAGCTCCATTCAAAAGCATGTGTTTTAATTTTGTCGCATTAGTTGATCGGTTGGACAACAAAAGTCGTGTCGTATTGCGACAGCCAATTAGGACATAGCGTTACGCTATGTAACTAGAACGACTTGCCAATTAGGACGTAGCCTAAGGCTACGTCCTAATTGGCAAGTCGTTCTACGACAAAATCGGTTGTTCGCATTTCCGTGCAACAAGTTGGTCGTACGACAATAATGATGTGTCCAAATTGCATTGTCGTCAGTCGTCGAAATGTCGTTGTCAAAGATATATATATGTCATAGTATTAGTCGAAGATCCGACTGCGGGATTAGTGCGCTCATCGGTTATTTGCTAAAAACCAAATTTTTATGTATATTTATAATTAGGAGAATATATATCTACCAAATTGCCTATCAAAATTTGGCCGTTAGTATTTTTAATTAAATTATTTTTAATTGCTTTTTGGGAAAAATTTCGTTCGATTTTGGATATCATTCAGAGTGTCTAAGAAAAATTGTAGTTCTAAAGCAAAAAGATAAAAAAGAATTTGAAGATTTTTGCAAAACACAAACCGTAAGTAAAATTTGAATTGAATTTAAGACTAATATAGGTTATAGTTACAATATAAATGTCACAGTTCTAACTTTGAGGTTTTTTTTATTAAAAATTATTTTCTTTTAATTCGGGTTGCGACTACACGGCTGCATTTTTCAACAAAGGGAAAATTCGGCCCTTGAATTTATTTATTAAGCACCCACAAATTCAACAAGTTTTTGCATCATTGACGAATCCTACTGACATCTTTGATGAAACCAAAATTGATGCAGTCCAAGAGTTTACGTGCCTTATGTATGGACACCCAAAGTGTCAAAGCGTAAATGCCGCAAGATGTTTATTATTTAACAAAATGTACGCTTCAAAACAAAATAATGAAAAATTTATGAAAAGAATTAAAGGTTTAGACTCGACGCACATTCCACCGTGCTGGAAATCTTTGAAACAAAAATTGTTGCGGACAATCTTTGTTAATTCGATGTGGGTAAATGCCACTGAGCCGGACTGTATCAAGTTCAGCCCGGAAAATAATGGCTGGCTGCTATTAGATGGTTTTCTAATACCAACATGGTTCCTAGGAGACTCAACTCCAACCCAAGTTAAGAATGTGGTATGTGATTCTATGAACAAATATTCCGATAATGACGACAATTCTGATATTTCTAGCGATGAAAGTGATAGCTCCGATGATAGTGTAACTGAAAGCTCCGATGATTCAGATTTTTAAACAAGAGTTACGGAAATAGAAGATACATTTTTAAAATTTTTAATTTGCTTAAATGTTTTATTAATATGTAACAGACGATTAAATACTTGGATAAAATCTGATAAAATTTTCAAACAGTACTTTCACAATAAAATTTTCTTTTACATAAGTAACCTTGGTTTTATTTTTTTATTTTTTATAGAGTTTTTATAGATTTTTTATAGAGAGTATTTATTAACTCTCTGTTACTTCCCGGTGGTTGAGAACACTAACATTCAACGCATGCGCAATGGCTTAAAACCGTCGCACAGCCGGCAATCGCTATCCTCGTCTGACAAATGATGTTACGCGTTATCTCTTTCACTCTACCTTAAATATTTATCATCTTTAACAGCCAGCAACCCTTATTTGCGGCCAGATTTAATTAGGTAACCATATATGATAATTAATAGAAAAAAAATAGCTTAAATTTGATATATAATTAATAAATATACGTTATGAACGTATAAATGTATCGAAATCATACCTGTTTACACCTGGCTGCGAAGAGGTGCGTCCAGGTGCGCAATAGCAACCGTGATTTTTTAAAATCATTATGTAAATTGCCGTGATGTAGACGATATTTTATTTAAAAAACAAGTGAACGAAATTTTTTCCCAAAAAGCAATTAAAAATAATTTAATTAAAAATATTAGCGGCCAAATTTTGATAGGCAACTTGGTATATATATATTCTCCTAATTATAAATATACATAAAAATTTGGTTTTTAGCAAATAACCGATGAGCGTACTAATCCCGCAGTCGGATCTCGTACTATATTCATTTTACTTATCAACCAAAAACACGTGTTGCCCGGACGACCGACACGACAAAATAGAACAGGTTTGAATTTAAAACACAACGACCAACAAATGCGATGTCGCACGTCAGTGCGAGTTGTCAGTTAGGACAGCTCCATTCAAAAGCATGTGTTTTAATTTTGTCGCATTAGTTGATCGGTTGGACAACAAAAGTTGTGTCGTATTGCGACAGCCAATTAGGACATAGCGTTAGACGTTGCTTCGTATCAAATATTAAGATTCTGAGTTCACGGGAAGTACCCTGTAGGTTTTGATTCCCTTGCGAGTGTCGAAAATTTGCACAAATTTACGACATAAACAGCTGCATCTTTTGATTGCGTTAGCTTATAAGTTTGATTTTTTCACGGCTCTAAAAGACAGTAGACCTGAGTATTTGATATAAATTTCAGCTTGATACTTCCATGCGTTCCTGAGAAAAAGGGTCTTGATAGACGGACGAACGGACAGACGGACGGACGGACAACAAAGTGATCCCATAAGGTTTCCATTTTTCCTTTCGAGGTACGGAATCCTAAAAAAGATTAAACATCATTACATAGGCATATATGCTTAGTAAGCTTAAAACGATTCTTTTTGTAAATCAAGCAAGTAATTAGATACCAATATGTTAATTTTAGATAACATTTGCATGGCGATGGCGGGTGCTAGATATAGCAAGTGAAATGCCGTATCTACATATGTATAAGTACTAGTGATGTAATGAATATCATATTTTGGACATTCGCGAATGCGAATGCGAATATCTGCCGCCAACATTCGCGAATGCGAATATTCAGTTTTTGTTTAAATTTGGCGCCATTTGTCTATGACTTTATTTAGTTACACCACCAACGGTGTGTCCCCAGCGAGCACATATTTATTTAGTGGCGCTGGACTTATTTACACGCCACATCGAAACAGACTTGAAGGAGACAAGGTATCACAACTACTATTTTTAAAGTTTAATATTTCCCTACTGAAGTTCAGTTATTAATATGAAAAATATATATAATTGTTATTTTTTTAAGTGAGAGTAATATTTTTGTTTGAGAATCTAATTTTTTAGGGTTCCGTACCTCCAAAGGAAAAAAAATCCGCCAATTGCGAGTTGTACTCGCACGCGAAGGGTTCCGTACCATTATATATAAAAAAATATATGATGTAACTAAAAATGTAAGGTTTCGGAATTTTTCTTTTATATGTGCTATAAAACATTGCTTCACGCCAAATTTCAAGATTCTAGGTCGACTGGAAGTACCCTTTAGGTTTTGATTCCCTTGCGTTAACTTCTATGTCAACGCAATTAAAAGAAACAGCAATTTAAGCCGCATATTTTCAAACTCGCAACTACTTGCAAGGGAATCAAAACCTAAAAGGGTACTTCCAGTCGACCTAGAATCTTGAAATTAGGCATAAAGCAATGTTTTATAGTATATATAAAGGAAAAATTCAGAAAACCTTAAATTTATAGTTACGTCACATTTTTTTTGTTTTACGGAACCCTTCGTGAGCAAGTACATCTCGCACTTGGCCGATTTTTTTTGTTTGTTTACAGTTAGACTATTTAATGATCTATTTTAGAAGAATATAATTTTTGTTTGATTATCTAGATATTAAAAATATATCTAAATACTGAGAAAGGTTTAAAAGAAGAATTTAATTTTATTAGTTTCAATTGCAATAAAATTTTGTCTCACAAGTTCTAATAACAATTAAATTTTTTAGCTTTATTAAAGTAAAAGACTTAATTTTATTTTTGTTTGCTTGAAGTGTTAACTATTAACTCTTATATAAAATGATTATTTTTATACTATAAATACTATAAACTATATAATATTAACACTTTGTGATTATGATGACAGCAACTCATGTTAAACTTTTATTTGATTTTAATTATAGTATATTTATTGTAGAAGTATTTGTAGATTATTATTTATAGATGCGAAAGTGGAAGGATGTAGGTACCGAGGGAGACCGAGACTAACCTACCTAGACCAGATCGGTCATTTACTGAAGGAAGGTGGAGTCAAGAGTCTCCGAAACCGGCGAGCGTGTATGAAGAGAATTATGAATGTTGAGGAAGCGAGTGAAGTATGCAGAGATAGAGTTCTCTGGCACTCTGTTCTCTCTGCCTACCCTGCAAGGGATATGGCGTGATGATATGTATGTAAGTATGTATTATTTACAGATAAAGCTAAAAAAAATATTTTTAATGTTATCTTCTAAAATAATCTTCTATGAATTTTTACCAAAGTTTAATCTTTGGTAAAAATTCATAGAAGATTATTTTTGTTTAATTACATTGTATTTAAGCTATTTAGTATATAATTTTGTATTTTAATTTGTTATGAAAGTTTGATTGTTAAGCTTCATTGCCCAAAGTTAAATAAATAAATGATACCAAATGATAAAGAGAAAAATGTCTCCGCAAAGACTGATAACGTGATTACGAGGTTAAGTTACTTTTTATTGCATTAAAAAACATAAGAAATTAATGGAATTGGATTTGATTGATGATTGATTGGATGAAAAATTATAACATTTGCAAAAACATTAGGAATAATTTCGCGAGTGCGAATGCGAATGCGAATATGTAAAAATATGCGAATATTCGCGAATGCGAATGCGAATATTCATTACATCACTAATAAGTACATTTATTACTATTTTGAAGAATAAAATTATCCTTTACCGTTCATATTATTTTGCGTAAGTGATGCAGAACAAATCACTTATATAATTATGTTGAAGAAACTATGAGCAGATGCTCATACAACAGTTATTTTTTCCTTAATGAGATATATAGCGTTATAGAGATTGCAGTCGACCGCTGTTCAATACTAAAAAAGAGATGGCAGAATCAAATAATTTAGTGGTATTACACACTAGGCTTGCCGTGTGGTGACGGAGTAAGAATACTATTCACCACCTCATATCTTACCCGTGGGTGATCGTACGAGACGACTAAGGGATATAAAACGCATATAACATCTATGCGAGAGAAGGAAAACTCGAAACAAAACCCTATATTAACACGTCTGACCAGCGCGGTATCGTAGGTTAATTTCCCTCCCTTTACGGAGGAGGCCCGAGCCCAACAGTGGGACATTTATGGGCTGTGATGATGATGATGACACACTAGGCCTCCCGTGTGGCGTGGGGATAAGAATACCATTGTTAATAATAATACAATTGGGATAATAATACAATTGTCTGTGCAGTTCCTGGTGGGTAATGCAATTTTAGAATCTGTCAATCACTATGTTTACTTAGAACATACATTATAAGTAGGTGAATCCAATTTTGAGAAAGAGTCAACGAATTCAACTCGGCCGGCAGCGTTCGAGAAACTTAGGAGGATCCTTTCGTCCAATATTCAGCAGTGTCTGAAAACAAAGGTTTATAATCACTGTATTTTACCAGTGGTAACTTACGGCACTGAGACTTGGTCTTTTAATATCGGCTTTGACTTTATTTAAGTTATTGTCCGTCAGTAAATCATATCATCTCTTTTATGATTGTAATAGCTAGTAATAAAGGTTACTTTTGGATAGTGTGGTGGAACATGAAACCACATAAACTCGCAACGCAAACCACATGCACTAGTATATCACATTAACTACACTTTAGCACTTTCTCTGAATTAATTGACATAAAATGCTATCAAAATTATTCAATATAAAAACGTACATTAAATTGAACATTAAAATCATGAGCACAATAGAAGGGTCATAATTTACATTTTCATGTGTCCGCTAAAACTTTATAATAATTTAATATATGCCCCTTCTATTCATCAAAGATTAAAAAACCCATAATGAATCTATGAGAAAAACGAAACTATGTTAAAAAAACTATTAAACTATTGAGTGATTATCCGCTTGTCATGTCAATGTTTTATTACTTGATCGATGCATACAAGTAAGTCAAGACTGGGACTTTTGACAGGAATTTGAAAACGTCATGTGGTGCTCTTGTATTATATTCGATATATTAGTGTTTTTACGTGTTATATTAGATAATTTTGATGGCATTTTATGTAATGTGATGCGCGGAACTACTGGGATGTCGTGAATATCATATAAAAGTGTTTTACAACGTTTTCATTTTCCATCAAAATTCCAACGAGACACCATTAACAGTGTGGCCATAGCACTGTTGATGGCGACAATTTGACTTAGATAATGACTAACCTGAAAGACTGAAGATATTTATAACTAGTTATTGGCGAAATCTTGTAAACGCCATTAAAAAAAAAAAGTCAAGACTGTAGTTTTGTTAATAATCACATTGATTTTCAAAAAGATTGCAGTGCCACCAATGGCCATGTTAAATAAAAAATAATTCTGTTGATATCCCTTTCAAGCCATACTCAGAACAAGTTTAAGTTAATGTAACTTAATGTTTAAATACATCGTAGTCGTTTTTGAGACATATTGCAAGAATATTTAATAATAATGGGGGCCTGTTTTAGTAATATGTTAATAGCTGGAGAAAAGTGAGTACATTCAAAATATTTTTTATAGCTGTCCCCCACCCTCTTCCTTCCTTTCCGGATAAGTAATCACCAACAGATCATATACTAAAACCTATTCCGAAACACCCTGCATCTTCCATCCAACCACCTATCAGTTCGTAAACGTCCACTGTTGGACATAGGCCTCCCCACGAGAATGCCATTCAACACGGTCCCGCGCCACCTGCATCCAGCGGTGTCCTACGACCTTGATAATGTCGTTAGTCCACCTAGTGGGGTCCTGCATCTTATGATACAAGTATTATTCCGATCGGTTCATTAGCTTTCGCAGTATGACCGAATAAAAAAAACTGGCTCTCCATTTATTAGTGCAGATAAATGCATAAGAAGATCCAATGTATAAAGAAAGGATGTATGGCGACAGGTTAAGAACATAAAGTGTCATAAACTTTCCCGTAAGAGTCGTAAGAAGCGTCTGAGAGACCAGAACAATGAGCAGCAGAAATCTTCTAGGAATTTTATTATATTAATTGTAATCGTCAATGCCAAGCATAAAGATGATGGCATTATTCCTACTTGGAAAACCCTATGTTCAACTATGGATATCGATAATCTGATGGACAGATGGATGAATACAGCTGATAAGGCGCCGCGAGCATTATATTCTTTAGCTCATACGTTCCACTATTAGACTCGAGTCTTGTACGCAACGGGTGGATAATTGAGCTACTATACCAGGCTGGTCAGACGTGTTAAAAATAGAGTTTTTTTTTTGTAAAATTCTCCATCTCTTGTATCAATATTCTCTATGTAATGTTTTCTCATATGTAATATTATCTTTTAGTCGTCTTTAATAATATTCACGCTCATGAAACGGAATGTTAGATTCTATTCTTTACTTCGTTATCACATGGAAAGAAAGACAACTAAAGGCAAATAATCTCACCTATTTCTATCTATGTTTTAGATTGGCGCTATGGTTTGTGTGTACATCATTAGTTTGGTGCCTAGTTTTAACAATAATAACTGTTTTGGGGTTTGGTGTTGGACTTGGATATAACTATTGCTTCGTCGATATGAAAACTAGATACAAATATGGTATGTTGTACTTAAACTATGAGAAATTTAAATTTTTCTTTACAGTATGATCTGTATATAACTATAAGTCAGTAAATACATGTGTCATCATTCCTTATGTTCCTGTAGATATCGTACGAGACGAATAAAAGGTATAAGTAGAAAATATCACAACAAAAGAAGAAAAGTTTGGAACAAAGGTTTTTGATCATTTATCTAGCTAACGTGGTATATTAGGCTAATTTTTATTCTTGTGAAAGAGCCCGTACCTAATTGTTGGGCTTGTTTGAGCAGTAAAGAAAAAAATACCTCTACATGACATTCACTAACCCATCGATAGGTACCTATATAATATAAAATACCGTAATTGCATATTAATTTTTGATATTGTAGAATAATATTGAAGTAGAAATAAAATCTATTTTTATACACTTAATCGCGTTTGTATTTGATATTTAATTTCCCTATATAATATTAATTATATTTCAAGCAAATTGTTGTTGTAAATTGCATAATGCTGTCCATTTTTCTGTGGAATTCTGAATTCGTTTTTAACACTCTCACAGGAAAAGTAAGAAACCGCACCGTAACTTCTCGTAACATATTGTATTCTGGACCTATCACCATACGGGAATAATTGAGTACCATACCATGACCAAAATATTACTCATAAAGTCGCCAATCAGCATTATTTTAATAATAATATTAAATAAAATTACAGTACCTGCTCACATCAAGTCTAGTAATCTTCGCCGGCATTCAGCAAGAGCACAACCGAATGTATTAAGAACGATCGATGACGATATAAAAAAACTAGACGATGTACTTGATAGTGGAAATTTGCAATTTAATATAGCTACTCCTCCAATGATTAATATTGATGTAACACATAATACAAATGTATTAAAGAATAAAACTGTGAATAATAATGGTGTAGTTTTGAATGAAACTATAAGAAACAATAATTTAACTTATAATTTTACAAGTAATGATACAGATGAGCCTTATAAAATATTAATAAGACCAAAATCTTTAGAATCAATTCTTAATTCTAAAGAAGTACCAAAATCTTTAGAATCAATACTTAATTCTGAAGAAATACCAAAATCTTTAGAACCAATTCTTAATTCTGAAGAAACCCAGGATAATATAAAGAAATCGATTTTACCAATAACTGGATTAAATTTAATAGATCTATTATCGAAGCTTAGGGACAGTAATAGAAATTATACACTGCAAATAGTAGAAGCATAATTTGTTTTGCGAGTGATCTTTTTTACGTTATTTTAATTTTAGATGAACACTTTGTAATTTTATAATATTTTATGTACCCTACCTACTTTTTAAGATTTTTATTTTGATTTAATTTTAAATGCATTTTATTTTGTATTAGTTTTTGTTTGTAATTATTTAGTATATGTGTGTACACACGAATTTAGGAATTTTGTAATTTTTAATTGAATTTTTAATATATCGTATTTTATGTACAAGTTTGATAATTAAATATTTGTTATTTAATTGTTATTAGTTTTATTTCAAGTGCTGTGTGGTAGCGGCTACAAATACTACCAAACCTTACTTTGCTCGTGGATGTTGTAAAAGACGACTAAGATCCTTATGTTAATTGTTAGCCTTAATTGTTAGCCTCAATTATTGACCAAACGGCATGTTGGACATGTCAGATGGAGTTGGACCAGGTCATTATAAGGCTCTTCCCTTTTCAAATGAATTTCCCCTTGCAGGTCGAATTTTATAAAATTCGTTCTTAGCTGACCTCTACTCGGCGAAAGGAATATTCCTACCAAATTTAAAATCTGTAGGGCTTATAGTTACAGAGATATCGTGATGAGTCAATACATAAGTGGAAATCTCTTATATATATATATATATATATATATATATATATATATATATATATATATTATGCTATCACTTTTAACTGACCGACTCTGATGATTCGATAACGATCGCTCAAGAAAGAGCATACACGGCCCGCGCGGCCATAACACATAAATATCCGCGCATCCGCCTCCACCGCCGGGGAAGAAAGACGCGACGCGTAATAGTCAATAATTTAAACGGGCACGCCCACTTTGTTATCAACGACGCCCCAAGCCAAGGTCCGTTCTTCGCAGGAAGAGCCCTTGGGCGATGTCATTTAAAACCTTTTCTCCGGGTTGAGAGCCCTCAGCGCTCACCCATAGTCTGGGTTAAGCTGTGACAGCCGTCTGGGGCTAACAGCTAAAGAACCACTATTTATTCGATAAGCTATTAGTTCATAAAAATAATAATAAGAAAATACGGGTAACTCTGTAAAAGAACACGACAGTGGACAAACAGCTTGTGTTGATGATATTAACATTGCTAAGTTTCAATGGCTTTATAAAATTTATCCAGGCCATTAAACTTGGTTGCATGAAGTGGTGATAAAATAACAACTTTTATGGATATCTAATATCGACTTTAGAACTCACGTTAAGAGAGTTAAGTGCCGTGGAGTAATAAGTTTCTTGGTGGTGTAACCATGTTTACTTGCTTTTGATACAACTAATATTTGTTTTAAATGCTTTTTGAGTTCTAACCTAAAATTATTGTTTTCTGTCTTCAAAACCTCTGAAAGAAAGAAAGAAATTTTTTTGGCAAGGTATGGTCTGGACACACTCCACCCATTCCGTCCGGGGCTACAGAAGGACAGTGCGACTCCATAACCAATTGTGTTCTCTCTCTTTCGCTATTGGATCGATCACTGGTAGCGTTTCCTTGAAATCCGTAGCCAGCCCGGCGGGTTAGCCTTTCGACTATTATCTCTGTCGACGCCCCGGTAAAAATACAACTATGTCGTTTTGCTAGGGCGTTAGTCTCAAGTAATTAGCCTTTCTGCGGATGGCGTACTTACCGGCGGTTCACGAACCCGTGACCTCAGCCAGGGTGCCATCAAGCGTAGGTACTCACACTTGCGCTGCCCGATATGTCGGTGACGGAGTAGTGGTGCTCAACAACTAAGACCAGCACTTGGTCGGATACACCATCTGGCCAGAAAATGATTTTTTGGTGGACGCTGTACATGGGGCATGGGCCAGGCTTGGCATTCACCATGTCGGCTGGAGATGGTGAGGACAGCCACGCTTTCAGAATGGCTGCCTCCGCTAGTAGGTTTCGATCTAGAAATGTGAGAGCTCCGTCCACCATAAAATCCCTGCTGGAGTGCGGTGCTGGAGTCCCTGCGGAGGGATCGGGAGACATATATTCGAATGTATCTGTATTGGGATAGTGTATCAATCTCCTACAGAACGATTGTGAATCACACTTAGGCTCAAAACAACTATTTAGGTATCGTTTATAGAAATGTCCACGACACTTTGCCTGTGAAGCCAGTATTACTCATTCATCTGCGCAATCAGTTAATGCGTAGTTTTTGCCTTTTATCTCTTGGAAAATACTTAGGAGCAGCACCTTTTAAAGGTGGATCTAGTGAGCAGCAATATTGTATTGGCCAGATCAAAGGATTTTGTAAATGAAACATGGAAAATTAATGGAAGAAGAATTACTTTATAAGAATTATCTGTTGACCGAACCAGCACCGCACGTAGCTACGAACAAAAAGTTAGATGTTTGAAACGATTCGTCCATAATTATCTACGTTGATGGTCACAAGTAAATTGTCCGAGTGTGATTATATATGACACAAATATTAATAAAATGCTGAAAACTGAATCATTTGGATAGTGAAAACAAATAGAAGTATTTGTTTTTCTTTAGTGGTAGACCATGCTGTTGACAGTTTTCCGTCTATAGCCGCAGACCGGTCCGTTCGAGGTAGTACCACACTCTCGCAGAAAATCGACGCCTGAGCAGTGGTAATGTGCTGCTGCACTTCGTTTGCTGAGTGAGAGAGCCGAGAGCCCAGCTTTCTGGGTGGGTTTAGGGTTTTCACTGATAGGCAACAGCCTAGCAGTACCTCTGGGATAGTTAAGGTCCATGGGCGGCGTCAACACTTATTATCAGGTGTGTTGCTTGCTCTTTTGGCATCATCATCAATTGATCACATTTCTTCCCTTAGAAGCATTTTTAGGGCAAATTTCACGAACATACTTAAAATAACAGTAGGTACAGAAAATCTCATTCCTATCGGACTATGAAATAATCCAGTGTTGTAATTATTTTGAATTATTAAGGTTATAATAAGCACGAACAAATACACACTGCGCAAGTGGTCTGTTCAAAAGACGAAGAGTGGTTGTACCTCATAGGGTTTTACTGTTCCATACGGATCATTACTCTTAAACCTAAAAAAACATATGGAGAACCATATGTTTTTGTAAAGTCGATTTACGAACGATAATTATACGTGATAACGTCATAAGAAAGCATTGATGAGAAATTGCATACTTTTATGAATAAATATAAACAATGGAAAACACATTAACTTTTCACTTCACTTTACAAACAGTTGACAAAACAGTTTACGTGTCAGTTGTGTGCTGCCGGTGTCTCTCTTCTACTTGAGACCAGAGAGATAGATGCTTCACAAACCAAACGCTTAGGCTGACCATGCCTCTCTATCGCTTGTTCCACGCTCTCGCTTGCACGCTCGGCTCAGGCGGAACGTAACACTTTTTCGTGCGTGCAGGTGGCGTTCGTCGATTTATAAAACTTTATCACGTTAAAAAAACAAAAGACTTTAATAGCTGCTCTAAATAACCCTTCTCTATTAGGTACATAATATACTTACATAATATATATTTTAGAGAAGTAATTAATATTAAACTATTGGCGCTGAAAGTTGAGATACAGGTTACGCCTAGTACAGCTTTAAAACTTTAAAAAAAAAAACGAATTATAAAGCTTTACGTTTAAACATATATGTATATATACAATATTAATTATTTGAAATAAAACTACTTTTACGGATTCTATCGGGTTTGTATTTGATTTATAATTTCCCGACGTTTCGAACACTTTACAGTGATCATGGTCACGGGAGGACTGAGGTGTCTTACGTCCAATATGTCATTGTTATTACAGAAATTTATTTATATCTACCCTATAAGATATTGAATTTTGACCCACATTTTTATACAAAATTAATACAATTCATTGCCAGTACAAAAAGAGAATGATTCTATATATAAAATTTATGTTGTTTATGATTTGTTATTATTGAGGTATTTCATTTATGATAATTATTATTGTGGCAATGTTATAATTTTTACAAAACTAACAGAAACTATTCAGCTACTACCGGATCGGAACGCGGCCACTCTGAGCAAGATCCGGCGAGAAAACTCAGGAGGCATGATACCAATTTTTATTATTGAATTTTTGAGTGGCTTTGCTTTATCTTACTAAAATTAATTAAATTAAAATTTTAACTATTATTGTGGGTCAAATCTATACAATAAGTGCTCACAGTGTCTTGCAGTGTGAGTGTGTGATGCTATTGAAATCAAAAAACATAAAAATTTCAATAGGGAGGATGGCTGGGTATTATCATCAAGCTGGGATCCTGTTATTCACTTAATTAAAAATAAAACTAAGAAAACCACCACAACACTGCAAGACACTGTGAGCACTTATTGTATAGATTTGACCCACAATAATAGTTAAAATTTTAATTTAATTAATTTTAGTAAGATAAAGTAGGCCGCCACTCAAAAATTCAATAATAAAAATTAGTATCATGCCTCCTGAGTTTTCTCGCCGGATCTTTCTCAGAGTGGCCGCGTTCCGATCCGGTAGTAGCTGAATAGTTTTTGTTAGTTTTGTAAAAATTGTAACATTGCCACAATAATAATTATCATAAATGAAATACCTCAATAATAACAAATCATAAACAACATAAATTTTATATATAGAATCATTCTCTTTTTGTACTGGCAATGAATTGTATTAATTTTGTATAAAAATGTGGGTCAAAATTTAATATCTTATAGGGTAGATATAAATAAATTTCTGTAATAACAATGACATATTGGACGTAAGACACCTACGGGTTGAGAGCCCTCAGCGCTCACCCACAGTCCGGGTAAAGTTGTCATAGCCATCTGAGGCTACCAACTAAGACACAAAAAAAAAAGTAAGACACCTCAGTCCTCCCGTGATGTGTATGTGTAATACTCGCGTAAACATTAGAAGTCAATATTAATTATTCTGGAATTTACATAATTATAATTTATTCTAGATTAAATAAATATTATCATAACTTTTGCAGTGTCTTTAAACGTATAAAACAATGTTGATTAATTAGACAATATTATTATAGATTGTTGATAATGTAATGTATTTCTATAGAGAACGAACGTATAGAAACTCAAGATAATAATAATATGTGAAGCGTCATTTTGAAGATTGATTTAACGTTTTAACGATGAACAATAAGTAAATATTGCAAAACTTGTGTACTTTAAAAACACTTACAATACGCCATCTGGTGTTATTTTATGCATTTTAACTATTTTCGGTAATATTAAATAAAAATTATCAAAGCCTAATAAACATCATCATCATCACAGCCCATAAATGTCCCACTGTTGGGCTCGGTCCTCCTCCTTAATGGAAGGGAAATTAACCTACTATACCGCGCTGGTCAGAAATGTTGGTATAGGGTTTTGTTTCGAGTTTTCCTTCTCTCGCATAGATGTTATATGCGTTTTATATCCCTTAGTCGTCTCGTATGATCACCCACGGGTAAGATATGGGGTGGTGAATAGTATTCTTACTCTGTCACCACACGGAAAACAATAAACATAATTTTCGCAAAAAAATTACGTAGTGCTTGTAAAATTAACAAATAGTTTTAAGTAAAGTTATTTCCGTCGAACTTTTCGACTTTCATGGAATTTGTAACTTCCATGTTGCTTTTGAGGTTATGTTTTTTTTTATACGCCGGTTAACACACTCAATTATTGCTCTTTACTCGCGTTTCAACACAATCACTTTTTATTTACGTCCTGGGCCCATAACCTATTGGGTTTTAGGGATTGTAATTAATACACTGAGTAAGAATTCTGTACGTAAAGTATAAAGTCTTTATTGCAACCAGAGGCACAGAGAAGACAGAATAAAGTATAGACAAAGATAGACCTAAAAATAAGTGTTGCCACTCCTTATAACAAAATAATTACTACATACCTATGTTTACACCTTTAATATTTATATTTTATTCAATAAAATATTTTCTTACGATGCTAAGTATTCGCACGGATTGTCTAGTCAAACAATGAAGGTGTACCCCAGAACACAAAGCTAATGATTTAATAATACCAGGATCACACTGAAACTAATCACTAAAACAGATATTGTTAAGCGCATTTGTAGATTAAAATATAGTTTTCTATCTAATTATCTTACGTTATTAATCATAAATAAATACTTACACAGCATAGATACCGAAAATATATAACAAAACTTTGGTTGTTATATCATTGGTACACATGTAGCGCCCGGGTGCAACTAATCACCTGGCACCTTCTTGTATCAAAATGCGTGAACAAAATGGAATAGGTTGATAGTTACAATACGTTCGACTAAACCCCAAATCTCGCTGGAATGAGTTGTCGCATTTTTTCATCACATAGGTGATAACGAAATCAAAACCTCTGAGTTAATAATATACATGTGAACGTCAATCTACCGAAAAATTTTTGCAGGTATCCCGTTATACCCGAAAGGGTAACCCGCCGGGCTGGCAACGGAAGTCAAGAATTCAGTACTAGTGTCCACCCCAATGGCGATGGGGAAGGAATAAGGTGGGTTATGGGGCCCCACGCGATCCCTTCCGTCGCCCCGAACAGAGTGGTTGGTGTATTTCCAGACCACAGCCTACCACAAAAAAAATAATACGACATGAAATTTAATACATTCTCAATTTAAAATTTTATTAGAACCAGCCCAGTGAGCATAATAAAAGGACAAACATACTTTCGCATTTAAATTGTGCAAATATCCCTGTCCGACCCTTGTATTATTTGGTGCCGCTATCCAATTCTATATATGAAAATACTATTTAGATTTTATGTAAAATATCAGTTCAGGTAAAATTATAAATATATAGCAATACTAGTTCCACGAAAGACCTATTGCGTATATATATTTTACATACAACATTTTTTAAAGCTTCGTAATAAATAACGGCGTCAGAATAACGTAAAAATCGAATTTCAGTACATTTTAAATATATAAATGTTTTACAGAATTACGACACCTTTTTTAATAAAGATTTCTCAAGACTATTTAATGGTTTTAGTTAAAACCGGCTCGTTTCAAATTTTGCTGAATCGTACAATATCAATTAAATGCGTATATTCCTAAAAGAATATAATATCGTATAAAATAGTTAAAAATAATACTTATTTATGAATTCAACTTAACATAGTATAGTGTAAAAACAGATAAAAACCGTATACAAATATTGTATTAAAACGTAAAAAATAAACATGAATATCTTACACACGATAGATAGATCTCACACGTCTTCTATAAAGATAATAATATAATACGAGCCGCAAATTGAATATACATATATATATATATATATATATATATATATATATATATATATATATATATATATGTGTGTGTGTGTATGCTCACTCTCTACTCAATCCAGTCAACAGATACCACCATCTATTAGAATCGTTTGGAGATAACAGCTACAGACAGTCAAATAATAGACAAATAATTTGCAATAAAATAATATTACACATACATACCATCACACCATGTTCTTTGCAGGGTAGGCAGAGAGAACAGAGTGCCAGAGAACTCTATCCTTGCATTCTTCACTCGCTTCCTCCACATTCATAATTCTCTTCATACACGCTCGCTGATTTCGGAGACTCTTGACTCCACCTACCTTCAGTACATGACCGATCTGGTCTAGGTAGGTTAGTCTCGGTCTCCCCCGGTACCTACATTCTTCCACTTTCACATTGTATATCTTCTTAACAAGACGTTCGTTCGGAATTCTTTCCACATGTCCGAACCATCGGAGCATTCCCTTTCGCATCTTTATACCAATACTCTCTTTCATACCTACTCGCTCTCTTGCGTCGTCGTTACGAATGCGATCGATCAGCCTAACTCCACAGATTTTCCGTAAAGATCGCATTTCGACCGCATTAATTTTACTTTCATACTCTTTTCTGCATACCCAACCCTCACTTCCATACAGTAATGTTGGGACAAGCACTGCGTTATGTATTGCTACACGTGCCTTCTGGCTGAGGTGGTGGCTACCGAGAAGTTGCCCCAACGCTCCGTTCACTCTATTTCCCGCATTCACTCTTCGCTCTATATCAGTGGTGTACCTTCCATCTCGGCTAAATCCACATCCAAGGTATACAAATTCATCCACTTGCTCTAGTACATCATTACCTATTGTTACTCTTACAATCTTCCTAAAATAATATTGCGACTATAAATTAAGATGGAAGCTATCCTATATTTTAAGTTGAATCAAACTACACATGCTGTGCAAATTTGATTAAAATTGGTTAAGTACTTTAGGAGTCCATCGCGTACAAACAACGTGACACGTAATTTATATACATTAAGAAGATGTAATTTTTTATCAATGTTTCTTTATGACGTTATCACATAGAATTATTGTCCATAAACCGACTTTAAAGACAACCAACTATTTTCTTTAAATTGTGGTAGGACCACGCTGTGGACAGTTCTCTGTCTACAGTCGCGGGCCGGTCCGTCCGGGGTAGTACCACACTCTCGCAGAAGATCGACGTCTGAATAATGTCAATGTGCTATTGCGCTTCGTTCGGTAAGCGAGAAGAGCCGGAAGCCCAACTGGGGTGGGTTAGGATTTGTATTTGTGCGCTGTCTGCTCGTTTGCCACCATAAGCAATAAAAAAAAAGAGAAAAAAATACATTATCTGATCTAAATACTTATATAGACTGGCACATGTTTTGTAAAGTGATTAACTGAGACAATGGATTACTATTTATTATGATTGTACTTCGTAATGATATTGTACTCCTTGTTTCATTTTATTCATAGTCATTATACTGTTTATGCAAGTCAATATACTCATTTCAAACCAATTGCCTTTCTCAAGAATAGTGCTAATTTGCACCGAAAATATTCAATATAAAATTGCCCTCGCAATACGCCAATTTACTTACTTTTAAGTTCTTAAGCATATTGCCTTGAGTTTAAGTAATTCAATCCTTAAAAGCAAGGGAAGATAATGCGTTCTTTGACCTTCGTTTTTTTTTGTATCTTTGTGTTGGATAAATCTAAAATGTGCTACCAAAACTTACGTACCAGAGGGAGTCGTAAAAATCAGCTAAGGAATCGCCTAAAAAATGGACAGCACTACTCTCCTGGGTAACTTAAAACACTAATAGCGATCGCTAGCCCACTTATCAAACGTGTGAAGCTCACGCTAGATAAGATGAAGAATAAATAAATTAATGAAATTGAAAGAAAATCTTAAAGTAGTACCGGTACTACTTTAAGATTTTCTTTACTTTAATTTTTGATCACTGTAATGATCATATGATGTGTGGTGGTCTTACTTTGCTTGTGGATGTGGTAAAAGCGACTAAGAGTCTTATAATGACCTGAGACAACTCCATCTGATGCTGTTTGGTCAATAATTACATTCCCAAGAAGGGTTGACGTCTGGCCGGCGGCCGGTCATAAAACTATTGCCAATAACTTTTACAATATGTACTATGAAAGAAGAGTACATTTTGTATCGACCCCAAGTAATTGGGATAAGAGTAATGATCATATGATAAAACAGGATAAAAATATTATTCTTAGATATAAATACTGATTCCTTTTTCCCAGCACTGACTCAGCAACTGCCACTGATATCAATTGAGTGGTGGCATGAGACTTTGCAAATGAGCAACGAAATTTGTTAATATAGTAAAACATAATGAGAAAGTATTGATGTAGTAAAGCCTATGTATTTAAATAAACAACGACTACTGCTTATAAGGCAATAAGTTTAATGATATTGTTAGGCGTTATCCTCATCTTCTTCCTTAGGTTAAAAAGTCCTATAATGAATTCTACCCATTATTCCATGGCTAGTTCAACTCTTCAAAAGAAGCTAGTGATCAAGCATTACATAAAAACTAATTTCTTTAATAAAACATGAACCACTTTAGTTGAAAAAGACAAAATTTTAAGAAAGCATTCTAGTAGATTTACTTAGCCATAAAAGTTAATTTTCTTTTTCAATTACAGAAACACTTGTGGTCTTCGTAATTTTACGTTTAACTAAAGAAGCTACACTTATTAACTTTAATTGGAAACGCCTTTGTGATGCTTTTACACTTTATCTAATATTCACTGTGTTACTAAAGTGTAAAGAATACAATTTAATATTACGAGTAGGTACTATGAGCCTAATAGTTATTTATTCTTAAAAAGGTCAATTAGTAATACTAATTACCTACTTATTTAATTAAATAGAATTATTTCTAACGTCGTATTTAAAAGCGGATGTATTAATAACTTTTCTCACCGCAATGGCTGCGTCGATAGTTGATTTACCGCGAGTGAAGCCGAATTGGTTATGGTTGAATGTTGGTCCACCCGGCAATAAACGAGGAACAATTAGCCGTTCTAAGAGTTTGCCTAGTGAGGGCAATAAGGTGATTGGTCGATATGATTTCGGGTCATCTGGTGGCTTATCACCGCCTTTAGGAATTATCTGTATATATCCGCGACGCCATGACCGAGGAAAAATACCTTCAGATAAACAACGATTAAAAACCATTAACATTGAGCTGCCTGATGCTCGACTAGCTTCTTTGATTATTTTATTTGATATTTTGTCTTCACCAGCAGCTTTGTTGAGGGGAAGAGCTCTAACGGTATTCATAAACTCGGCAAAAGACGGAAGGTCAGACATAGGCGAGAGAGGTGGGTCAGCGGCCCACGCGCGTATTTGTTTATGGTGTTCGCTGTCGACTGATATGTTATCGTCTGGAATTAAGGTATTTAATAAAACTTCCGTGGTCTCCTCAATACCCGTAGTGTGTTTATCATTCACTTTGATATTTTGGACGTAAGCTAGGTCGATTGAGCGATTTGCTTTAAACTCATGATATAGTGGAGACCACGGACCTTCACTTTCTAATTTTTCTACAATCCTATTTAATAAAGCGTCTTTCGACTTTTCCACCGCAGTTCGGTAGCAAGACCGGGCAGCTTTCAGTAAAGATAGAGATTCATCAAAGGCCGCTCCCATCCTGCATGTCTTTTTGAGTTTATTATGTTTCCTGCGCGCCTTTCGGAAGCGTTTGCGGAGCTCTACTAAGTGATTATTCCACCAATCACACCTCTTAGTGTTAGGCAGGGGTGTTCGACCCAAAGCTATATCAGCACAGTATATTAGAGAGTTTGACATTATTTCAGCACTTTCTTCTGCGGTTAATTGACTGCGAGTGAAATCCCTAGCACATGAGGAAAAAAGCGAGCTGAAAAATTCCCAGTTAGCTCCTTTAGATTTATATCTAAAATTGTAGCTCTGTCTAGTAGGATCCTGCGACAGACTCGATCCAAATTCGTACACGATCAGACGGTGATCACTACACGACGCGTCAGGGAGAACGCGCCATCTATTTAAGCGGACGTCTGCGCTTGAAAGCGTGACGTCAATAGAAGATTGTCTTCGGTGGCCCGCCAGGCGGTTGACCCTCGCGGGTTCCTCTCGAGTCGACGCCCCGACAGCTTTCGCCATCGGGGCGTCGTCCTCACGTGGCCTCTCTTTGGGTGAGCGGACTATTCCGATGTCCGATCACCCGGTGCCTCGGCTAGAGCGGCATCAGGCGCAGATTCGCGCCTGATGCCGCCCGAGGCGCCGGCGGCGGCCCAAGCCAAGGGAAATGTCCCAGGCTCGTTCCGCCGCCTTCGTCTGCGAGATGACTGCCTCACAGAAGGTACTATATGATGCTGGTTAAGTAGGTTGCTGTAGGATTTTATATAGAGTGTTTTACAAAATGGGAGGGAAATGACCTCCTACACCATTATTTAGAATAGAGTATTATTTCGAATTGTTATTTTTTTGCAATGTTATTGTACGCTCACCCAGAGAATGAGCAGCATAGCAGATACGTATAATATGTTACTGCAATCGCCAATCTGCCTACCAAGAATGGCGATTATGGTATTATCTCCCTATTTGTTAGGGGAGCCTACTTGCAACAGTGGACGGCAAAGGCCTGAATTGATATATGGTTACACCTGTTAGTCATTCTTCAAGACCTCCGTCGCAAAGGAAGGAACTGTTCTTACACTGTCTCTACACGGATAATCATATTTTAGCGTCATCATCATCTCAGCTCATATAAGTCCTAAGGCTAGGCTTGAGTCTACTCTACAATAACAAATAATTTGACCTACTAATCCACGCTGGTCACGTTGGTATGAGGTTTTATTTCGAGTTTGCCCAATCTCGTGTAGATGTTATATCCCTTAGTCGTATTGTACGACACCCACTGGCATGATAGAGGGTAGTAAATTGTATTTTAACTCTGTCACCACAAGAAAAAATAAAAAAAAGACAATACGCTAGACGGATAATCATATTTAATAATAATGTTATTATAAATATGATACAGAGGCATAGTTTGATAAAGAATAAGAGATATTATACAGGAACAACTCTATAAGTAACTAGCTTCTGTTCATGACTTCGTCCGCGTAAAAAGTAACTTTTCCAAAGTTTAAATAAAATTATTATTACGGATTCTATCACGTTTATATTTGATTTTTAATTTCCTGATGTTTGGAACACTTTACAGCCTTTATAGTCACGGAAAAACTAAGGTGGCTCATATTCAATAAGTCATCTTTATTACTGAGATTTATATCTACCCACTACATTTTTCCAAACTTAAACGACTACCCTTTTTTTTTTGGTTGGGCTATGGTCGGCGCACTACTCGCACCACTCCATCCGGGGCGACAGAGGGGCGTAAGCACGCACACCCGTAACCCATCCATGACACCTCGCTTTCGTCGTTGCACCGACCACCGGAGCAGCGTGAACTTGACGTCAGTGGCCGGTCCGACGGAATACCCCCTGAGGGGTACCCTCTCCTAGACCGATGTCCCACCCCTCGGGGAGGACGTCGGTAACTACTAACCTAAGGAAATACATTAGCGGGATAAAAATTATGTTATGTGTTAATCCAAAAAATGGTCTACCTATTTGCCAGATTTCATCCAAATCTGTTCGACGGTTCCCGCATAAATGAGTAACAAACATCTAAACATCTTCACAAACTTCCAGATTTATAATATTAGTAGAATAGTAGGATTTCTACTAAGACTAACGATATGTGCAGAAAAAAAATTGCGAAATATTTCTTTTAATACTGTCCGCCAAATAAATTGTTAATAAAAAGTCACAATATCTGGACGTGTTCAAATAACATACGCTATTGCTTGATACTTAGATAAGTAGGGATCAATCGATTTTAGATATAAAGCTGAATATAACAATAGCTTATGCTTTTGCATTTGGCTTTTGAAGGTACAAATCGTAATTCAAGGAATACGTTTCGTCCTTGACATGACCTTGTTACGTAAATACCCTGTCCCTCGATATTATTGTCTTTCATAAAAAGATACAAAAGATAACAGAGTCAACATTCTAATCTATGCTAACATACACCTACATATATTTTTGTAGGTTTGTTTGAAAAGTAAATTACTCCTGAACTACGAAATTATGATAAATATTTATGAAATTTATTCTAGGACATCGAGGTCTTCTCTGTACGCAAGTACAGAGGTGACCAGGCATTAGCCGCCTTTTTTTTTTGCATGATGGACCATGGTTGTGTTCGCGCCCCGATAAATCGGTCCGGGGCGACAGAAGAGGCGGGGCGCAACCCCATGGACCCACCCTGCCAACACCTCTCTTCGCCATGCGAGCGGGCCACCCGTAACCGATCTTTGTCTTCGGTGGACGCAATTGGCCCCCTAATTGTGGTTTTTTACGCAGCGGCAGAAAAGACGTTTGTCTTGGGCTTGATTGAACACTCGTTTCCTCGCTTTTCACACTCTCTTGGCGATCAATTTAGGCCGCATGAGGCCCACGGTGACCCCGGGGTAAGCTGTGTGAGCTCTAGATGACCAGCGACTGGGGCAGTGGCTCTGACGGTCGAGGGCGATGTGTGGGGATCAAGGAGTATTCTAGAGCTGTAGTGTGTACTGAAGATAAGCATACGATACAGATGGCCCACCCAAATGGAAATAGATAATCGTATATCATCATCGCGGCTTATATCCACTGCTGAGCTCTAGCCTCTTTGATAATATGAGAAAAATGTATCTATTAGATCACCGGTTAGATGGAATATAGGGTTTTATTTCGTGTTTGTCATCTATTGCACGTCTATGATATCTATTTATAGGCATCACTTAGTCATCGTTTATGATAACCAAAGGCAAGATAGGGGATGGTGAATTATTGCTATTAAATTGTAAAATTCTTTTGAAAGTAATCCCACTACACGAAAAAGTACAATAATATAATAATATTACAAAAAAAAAAGTTTGTTAGTGCGTATGTTCCATAAGTTTTCACGTAGTAATTAATGTGGGGAAGAAGATTTCTATATTCTTTTTTAAGGATGACTCTCGACACCGAGGATTTCCTTTTATTATATTATTCTAATTAATATTATTATTATATATTATATTTTTAACTTTTCAAACATATAGTTTGACGTATACAAATTACACCCACTCTCAAAATAACAATTTATAGATTACACAAAGTATTGTTCTACGTGGGAATCGAAGTCAACACTGGTATGCTAGGTCGTTATCTTGATCACTACGCCATCTGTGCATTCAAGTTAGATTAATAAAATTTTAGTACTTGAATAAATGGATATATCTTTAGAACTTGGGGGGCATAGTCCGGAGCGTGCTCGTTCGCGTCCCCTGCCAGTCTAATTAGACTGCTAATCCGGCTCGAAATGCGTACCGCAATGCGGGTTAGGGCGTCCCCCGGAGGCGACGCGTACCGACCCGCCCCCGTCGGTAGGAACATCGGCAGTTGCGGCGATGGGGGCCGCCACCCATCACGCCTTGCCCAGTTAGGCGAGTCGAGGAGAACGGAGTGCCGGGTGGGCACGTGGAATGTAAGAGGTTGTGTGGAAGGTAAGTTGCACGAGCTGATATCCGTCATGGCGGACAAACAGCTAGACGTGCTCTGTGTAACAGAGACCAAGCGAAGGGGCAGCGACGCCTGCGATCTTCCTGGTGGCGGGATGGCTCTGTGGTCTGGTGTACCATAGAGCGATCGAGCCAGCATGGGGGTAGGAGTGCTGTTGTCCTCTCGCTTGGCCTCAGGTGTGAAGGATTACGGAATGTATGATTCCAGACTTCTCTGGGTCCGTATAAAACTAGGTGTCACCAAGGTATTCATGGTTGTAGCATATGCTCCCGTAGGATCCTCGGTGGCATAAGACCTAGAGAAGTTTTGGGACAATGTTAGGGAAGTTCTGGATATGGCAGAAACCAGTGAACGCGTGATTGTATGCGGAGATTTGAACGGATGGGTGGGGACCAAGCGTCCCGACTATGAGGACGTACTTGGTCCATTTGGTGATAAGAGAGTGAACGACGCAGGTAGGCTCATAGCGGATGTATGCATGGAGAGAAACCTTATTGTGTCAAACACATTTTTCCAACATAAGGACATCCATATGTATACATGGAGAAGGAATGAACAGAAAAGCATAATAGATTTAATTTTGGTAGACAGTCGCCTCCGAAGCAAAATATTGGACGCAAGAGCCTACAGGGGCCCCACAGTCGACACGGACCACTATCTCGTTATTGCGAGATTTAATGGTCTATTCAGAAAGTGGAGGCACTGGCGAGAGCGTGTCCACTTCGGAGGGCTTGAAAGAATAAAGGTTGAAAGGTTGCAAGAAGAGTGTGTAAGAGAAAAGTATGCAAAGGGTGTCCGAGAACGGCTGACGATGGCAAGCCAGCCGCAATCGGACATTGAAGAATGCTGGAGAGTATTGAAAGAGAGTATGGTAGATACAGCGAAAGAAGTATGTGGAAGTTCAAAGAAGCATAGAAAAACAAATGGTGATGCATGGTGGGATGCGGAAGTGGCAGCTTCCGTAGAGCAAAAGAAGAAAGCGTGGCTGGACTATGTCTCTTCTTTGAATCTGAATGACAGTATGACTGAACAGAAGAAAGAAATATATCTGCAATGTAAGAATGACACCAAGGCCTTAGTGAAAGAGAAACGTGATAGAGCAAGTATGAGTGCAGAAGATAGGCTGAATAAAAACTTCGAGGGTAACACCAAACTCTTTTGGAGGGAGGTGAAGAAGTCTCGGGGTGGTTGGTCAGCCTTCAGAATGAATAAAATAAGGTCTAAAGGTGGAGACATTCTTACACAAACACAAGACGTGTTAAGCCGATGGAGTGAATATTTTGGCGATATGTATGCGGATGCTACGGTTGGCGCCGGTGTTGGATGTGGTTTAGTAGATCAACATTCGACAACGGCGTCCTCTGATGGCATCAGTATGGATGAAGTTGAATGGGCGATAAGAAGTTTGAAAAATGGTAAGACGGCGGGCATTGATACGGTGTCTGCCGAGATGATCAAGCTTGGTGGCTCTTGTGTCTGGGAGGCGTTCCTGTTGCTCCTCAATTTATGTTGGAGCTCGGGAATGGTTCCCAGGGACTGGAATAGCGCAGTCATCGTGCCTTTGTTTAAAAACAAGGGTTCACGTTATGACTGCGCAAATTACAGAGCCATAAGCTTGACCAGTTTGGCAGCAAAAGTGTTTGGAAAAATTATTGAAAGGAGAATGAGGATGGTGTCCGATGGTTTACTGTGTGAGACACAAGGAGGTTTCAGGAGTGGAAGGGGATGCATGGATCAAGTGTTCTCTCTGCGCAACATTGTGGAGAAGCATCTGACTCTAGGTCAGAGGGTTTTCTGCAGTTTTGTGGATCTGGAGAGAGCATTTGACACGGTTGTACGGAAGGAACTTTGGGACATTTTACCGGAGCATGGTATTAACGGTAAACTGCTGCAGGCTGTGCAGTCCAGTTACATGGGCTGTAGAGCCTGTGTGCGGCTGGATGATGGAATGTCGCCTTGGTTTGACGTCAATATCGGCGTTAAGCAGGGGTGCGTTCTGTCAGCCAGGCTGTTTATCATATATCTGGATAAATGTCTCCAAAGGTTGAACGATATGAATGTGGGAGTCCAGATGGGCGACTCAGTGGTCACTGCTCTGCTTTATGCAGATGATGCAGTCCTGCTGGCACAGTCAGCGACTGACCTGCAGACCCTAGTCGACACAATGACAGAAGATTGTAAGAAAAGGGGTCTACGCGTGAATGTGAGCAAAACCAAAATAATGGTTTTTGAAAGAGATAAAACCAGAACAGATGTAAGAGTAACAATAGGTAATGATGTACTAGAGCAAGTGGATGAATTTGTATATCTTGGATGTGGATTTAGCCGAGATGGAAGGTACACCACTGATATAGAGCGAAGAGTGAATGCGGGAAATAGAGTGAACGGAGCGTTGGGGCAACCTCTCGGCAGCCACCACCTCAGCCAGAAGGCACGTGTAGCAATACATAACGCAGTGCTTGTCCCAACATTACTGTATGGAAGCGAGAGTTGGGTATGCAGAAAAGAGTATGATAGTAAAATTAATGCGGTCGAAATGCGATCTCTGCGGAAAATCTGTGGAGTTAGGCTGACCGACCGCATTCGTAACGACGACGTAAGAGAGCGAGTAGGTATGAAAGAGAGTATTGATGTAAAGATGCGAAAGGGAATGCTCCGATGGTTCGGACATGTGGAAAGAATGCCGAACGAACGCCTGGTTAAGAAGATATACAATGCGAAAGTGGAAGGATGTAGGTACCGAGGGAGACCGAGACTAACCTACCTAGACCAGATCGGTCATGTACTGAAGGAAGGTGGAGTCAAGAGTCTCCGAAACCGGCGAGCGTGTATGAAGAGAATTATGAATGTTGAGGAAGCGAGTGAAGTATGCAGAGATAGAGTTCTCTGGCACTCTGTTCTCTCTGCCTACCCTGCAAGGGATATGGCGTGATGATATGTATGTATGTATCTTTAGAACCATATTTATAGCGAAAAAAAAAGAGTATGTTCTTTTCCTTAGAGTACGTGCTGAACATAAAGAAAAAATGCATCATTTTTTGGGGACAGGTTATAGGTTAGGTATCCGGTGACATTGCATCCTAACCACCCAGGACGGTAGAAAGGTCAGCGTGCAGCCCTATAAGCTGCCACACATGTACCTCTTTATTGCTATTTAGGCGGGCAACCGATACCGAGTTCTTATTTAGGTAACCCATCCCCCGTCTTAACCTGTTTTATTTATTTTTTTGTTCTACAGTTAATCTGTCAATTTATTTGTAAGTTGAAAAAGACATGAAGGTAGATTAGTTACCACTCATGGGTACCATTAGCCTAACAATAAAGCTCATGGAATACATTTTTATTGAATTGCATAGCTAAATACAATTTATATTTCATCCAAAGGAAGTTGCAGGTATTACTAGTTTATATGATAAATATCCGTAATATTTTTAGCAACGTTAAAGTTTTATAAGCATAAAATACAGAATAAATAATCATAAATCGTAGCGTTTACAATGTAAGACGAGGTTTAATGTAACATTACATGATGGATATATACTTGTGATGGCTATAAACTCTGAAATATAATGAAATTGCTTCATATAAAAATAGCAATAATTCGTTTAGTAGACGTTACAATTTTTTTTTCATATTATCAAATATTTCTGGTTGCTACGTGGTGACAACTGCGAATACTACCAACGCATTACATTACTTGTGAGTTTATAAAAACTTAATTACCATAATGCCATCTACCCGTCATTATTTACACACGTATCCTTTAAAGACAAAAATATAATACGAGACGTAGATTGCATGTCATACAGCAGTTCACGTTGGTGTAAGTGGTAGCACGATTGGAACGGATTTCCAATAGGCGTAGGTTCGAATCCCATATATGTGACAATCATTTTTCGCTCGTAATCAAGTTTTTTATAAATAATCAAGCATGTTAAATGCTAAATTTCAGTTACTGGTGAATGTCGTAAAATACGACTTTTTTTTTTACGGAAAATTCATTGATCTGGGCCGACCTAATCACAAATAATATCTCCAAGGAGAAGTGGAATTTAGTTTTAGATAATTTAGTTAGCTTATCTTATTTGAAATAAAACTATTTTTACGAATTGTGTTTGTATTTGATTTTTAATTTCCCTACATTACGAACACTATACAGCGTTCATGATCACGGGGGGACCTCTTATGTGTGTAATACTCGCGTAAACATTAGAAATTATTAGTTTATCTTAGCTTTTGACTGTGTATATATACCAATATGGACATTCTCCTACATTTAACATTTTTATGGTTCATGAGCAATGCTGTCTTTCGACACATATGGTTAAGTAAGCCATTTATGTCAATGACAGTTTATTGACACAAAAATAAAATAAAAATAGAGTTCTACATACAATTACATCTGGAGTTTAAAGAAGTTGAAGGAAGAAGGAGAATGAAGAAAGAAGAAATGAGATGTTTCTAATATTATATTAAATATTAATTATATTAGAAATGCCTCTATTTTGAATTTCTCTTGAAGATTTATAGAATTGCGGCATCGCTTCCGTTCGGTATCTAATATAAATATATTGCTTTTAATTTTAAAAATATTACCTCATCTCAGCTTATATATGTCCCACTGTTAGGCTCGAGCCTCTTCCATAATGGGACGGAAATTGACCTACTACACCACGCTGGTCAGACGTTTTGTTATAGGGTTTTATTTCGACTTTGCCTTCTCTTGCATAGATGTTGTATGCGTTTTATATCCCTTAGTCGTTTCTTACGATAGAGTAAGATAAGGGAGTGGTGAATTCTATTCTTACTGCATCACCACACGGAACACATAATGACATTTATTCTATGGAAAATACTTCAGATAAATATATTGTATAACAAATTAATCATCTATAAACTAAGGCTTGTTGCAGACAGATAGAAAAATGTCTTCGACTATATTATTTCAAACTGAAGGACTAGTCTTATCTTTTACCGTTTGTTTGTTTTCACACGTCATACATGACGACTGAGGGACATAAATAAATAACATCATTGCAGGAAAGAGAAGAAAATCCACATAAAATTAATCTAATGACGCAAACTTACCCGGCCAACGTGGTGTAGTAGTCGAAATTTACTTCTTGGCTCCCTTTAACAAAAGAGCGTACTTGAGCTGTAAGAAAAAACCTTAAAACAATGAAGTGATGATTTAGAAAATGAAAACTTAAAATTTTCTCTATGTTCAAAAGCACTTAATTGCGACTACACAGATGGCGTAATGGTTAAGTTACCGACCTAAAGTACCAGTATTGTGGGGTCGATTTCTACGTACGACAATACTTTCTACCATTTAAAAACTGTTGTTCTAAGTCTGGTTGTAATTTGTGTCCGTCAAATTGAATGTTTGTAAAGTCCTTCCTTAGTGCCAGGCATTGTCTTTTAATGATAAAAAAAAATCACTTAGAGAATTCACAATGTTCAGAAGTACTGTTAGAACAATGTTTTATTGAATACTCGGTTGTTTCGATATTTGAATGGATTTTTTGAGGACTGGTATACTCTAACACAACATTTTATTAGTATTTTTTTATATTTACTTTATTAACGATGTGATATAATATCACGCTATACAGTGGCACTTTCTACGGTAGCATAATAAATCAGAGAGCTTTTCAATAAGAAAAATTATTAGTAATGATGCTTGATAGACGGTTCGCTTGCTACGAGGACCTTACAAATGTAGTGAAATAAGCGTGTTTTACATTTTTATCTAACACTTTGTATGGCTGACAAGTAGCTTTAAGCCTCTGAGTGTGTTGGAGTGAGAGATTTGTAATGGCTGCCTAGACATGAAGTGAAGTTGAACATGTCAAGTGTAATCCTTCTCCCTCAAAACACTCATGTGTTTTATACTATTCTACTAGAGTTTAAATCATAGTTTCTCTATCTTACTTTGCCCACAACCCATTTTGAAAAGATGTTTCTTTTTAGAGAAACCTAAAGAAGAATTTTTTGAAGAATGTTGCGAAGTCTTATGAACTTTAACTTTCTCATGGCTTTCTACTGTTTTATTGAAAGACTTAAATGTAAACAAGAGCGTATTATCGCCCATGCTGAAGAACTAAGTTTTAAACTACAATCTATTAAGCGATTATGAAATGTTTCATCTGTTTAAAATTATTATACACTAGCTTCTGCCCGCGGCTTCGCTCGCGTAAAAGGTTACTATCCTAAAGATTTTCATCACCTATT
Organism: Lymantria monacha; assembly: GCA_905163515.2. Classification (NCBI taxonomy): domain Eukaryota; kingdom Metazoa; phylum Arthropoda; class Insecta; order Lepidoptera; family Erebidae; genus Lymantria; species Lymantria monacha. The sequence continues at coordinate 23,242,160 of LR991093.1, forward strand.
TTTATTTTATCCCTTAAGGGTAATATTTTTACGAAATTTTAATGTCATATTTATTTATATCTAATCAATAGCCTAAAAATAAGTTTCAAGCTTCTGGCTTTAAAAATGACGATAATTCCTTACAACGTTTGATCCCCTTTACAACCCTTTTTTTTTTAAAGTAGCCCATGTCCTTTATCAGGGTCTAGAGTATCTGTGTACCAAATTTAATTTAGATCAGTTCAGTAGTTTTGACGTGAAAGAGCGACAGACAGACAGAGTTACTTTTGCATTTATAATATTAGTAAGAATATACTTCACAATTCTTCATTGCCAGTTTTGATTGTTGTAAATGTACCCTACCAATTCATATTTATAGATGAAATGGCGACTTAATCAAAGCTACGCAAGCCTCGAAGGAGTTAACGGTTCTTTCTCCTGAGAAATCATGTCTGTGTATTTATACTTTTTCATTCAATTCGAATTGTTTATTTCTATATTCTTACTTTTTTATTTATTAGTTGAATCTTTTACGATTTGTAAAGGTTTTGTTTAATATTTTACTAGCGAGATAGTACAGGGCAGGTTATGTGCATACACAGCGGTTTGGATGGACTGTGATGGCATCAAAAGAAAGGGATTACTAGACGAATGGTCAGTCTATGTCTAGATTATGGCTTTTGTGGTCTATATTCAACTAAAATAAGTGCAAAGTCCTAATTTAATTGTAGATTAATTGTTCTTCAGTATTAAATTAGAAGAATATATAAAACAAATATATAAAAAGCCTTATCTTTTTTGCTTTTCGATCTTATATTACCAGTAGATAATTTGTGAGAGCGAAGAAAACGCCGGCCTCGATAGCTCAAGTAACATCCTCACAAGGGGCCAATTTGTTGAAATATAAAACGCTACGTTTCTATTTACACCATTATCTAACTATCGCATTTGATTTTTGTATATAATTTTAATATTATTATAAAATCACTGCTTTCGAATAAGTTCTTATTTAAAATTTGTTGAAAACCAAATAATATGTTATGTGGTGGCGCTTGAAAATATTAACAGCCTTGATATTTTTTTTTTTGCGGTGGATTATGGAGGTGGTCGCGCCCCGCCAAATCGGTCCGGAGCGACGGAAGAGGCGCCGCGCAACCCCATAGACCCACCGTGCAAACACCTCTCTTCGCCGTGTGAGCAGGCCACCGGTACTCGATCTTTGACTTCGGTAGCCCGCCCGGCGGTTTACCTTCGCGGGTTCCTCTTGCGGGTTCCTCTCGAGTCAATGCCTCGATAGCTTCCGCCGTTGGGGCGTCGTCCTCACGCGGTGGTCTTACTTCGGGTGACCGGACTTTTCCCCGGTCCGATCACCCAATACCTCGGCTAGAGCGGCATCAGGCGCAAATATTCGCGCCTGCGCCGGATCGAGTCCGCATGCAGGGAATCCTCCCGGACTCGTTCCGCCACCTCCTTTTGCGAGATGACAGCCTCGCAGAAGGCAGCGACCGCGTCCCAGTTCCTGACGCTGCCGAAGATCGCTTTCACGACAGCCGGCAAATAATATATTATGTGTTGGCGCTTAAAAATATTAACAGCTCTGACATAGCTCGTAAGAGTTGTAGAAAATGACTAAGATCGAGTTAGACCTACTTCATCTTCATATCTGGTCAATAATTACATTTCCAAGAATGGTTTACGTCAATTATAAAACTATTGTCAGAACCTTTGCACTATGTACAATGTAGTATGTTAAAATCTAAATAACAATTTTAGAATTACCGCGTCGTGAGGGACCGGAAATACGACGCGTTACCTTGATACCGTATAAGAAAAGAAAAGTATAAAAACTAATCCCTAATCCATATATCAAGCAGTCTGAATAGTGATACAGAAGGCCACCTTTCGTCCCATTAGGAGGAAGCTAGTGATATCAGTGGATCGTTTCTCATCTACTCAGCTCATTCATCATATACTTCGCACTAATCGTCCCACTATTTCGCTTGAATCTTTTTCACAATAAGAGGATATCTGATCTATACCAGGCTGGTCAGACGAGTTTGTACAGGATTTATTTCGATAATTGAATTTCTCTTATATGTGAATATGGAGGGACGGTTTACGGAGCAAAAACTCATCTGTATCCATTTTTGTAAACACATATGTATATATAAAAAAATGATTATGATTTTAATTGAAAAAAAATTAAAAAAATTAAAATGAAAAAAATTATAATAACATAGATAAAATATAAATAGACAAACCCACTGAGTTTCTTGCCGGATCTTCTCAGTAGCGGTCTCATTCCGATCCGGTGGTAGTTTATTAGATTAACTTTAAATGTAAAAAAAAAATGACAATATGTAAGTGCCCTCGCAGGGTTTATGCATAATAAATTAATTTGAATTTGAATTATTTTATGTGAACAAAGTGGGTACCTTGATTCATTAAACTCATTGTAAAAAAAAATACGAATTAATATTTAAGAATCATATTTATATTGTAATGAAAAGAAAAATGTGTTCTAATAGAGCAAGAATACAATTTACCATTCCTTACATCTTACCCGTTGGTTTCCTAAAAGACGACATGTATGCATACCTATACAATAAAATTTATGAAAGATAAAAGAACTCGTAATTCTTTAGTCGCCTTTTACAACACTCACAGACTAGACAGGGAGTAGTGTAACTGTATTCTAAATTTGTCACCATACGTAAAGAAGCTGTGTGGTAGCGGCTTCGAATACTACCAACCCTTACCTTACTCGTGGATGTCGTAAGAGACGAATAAGAGCCTTATAACGACCAAGTCCAACTCCATCTGATGCCGTTTGGTCAACAATTACATTCACAAGGAGGGTTGACGTCTGGCAGGCGGCCGGTCATAAAACTATTGCCAATAATTTTTACAATATGTACCATGAAAGAAGAGTACATATCGTATCGACCCCAAGTAATTGGGATAAGAGTAGGAGAATGATGATGTAAAACATACGTAAATAAGGTAATAGTAATAATAGTAGGGTAAATTTGTATATTTATGTAAAAGAACGACTAATAAATGTAACCAGTTTAACTTTAAAAAAAGAAAAGGGGAACATTAGATTTTAATTTCTATAAGATCAGATACTATTTCTAAGGATTTTATCTTTGTATATATGTATATATACTACTACAATACATTTTATTTTCATTTTCTCGACGTTTCGAAACACTTTATAAGGAACATATAACTGATGTGAAGCACCGCCGTCACACTAAATCTGCAGTCTATGATTACAGTCAAAAAACCACGCACGTCATTACATTAGGATTGATAAACTACAAATCCTTACAAAAGAACACTGTTGCCTGCCTAGAATGATTCATGAGGCTATAGAAATTAAAAACATAAATAAATTTCAATAGAGAATGATTTATATTGTTTACGCGAGTAGTTGTTTACACATACATACATACATACATATCATCACGCCATATCCCTTGCAGGGTAGGCAGAGAAAACAGAGTGCCAGAGAACTCTGTCCTTGCATACTTCACTCGCTTCCTCAACATTCATAATTCTCTTCATACACGCTCGCCGGTTTCGGAGACTCTTGACTCCACCTTCCTTTAGTACATGACCGATCTGGTCTAGGTAGGTTAGTCTCGGTCTCCCTCGGTACCTACATCCTTCCACTTTCGCATTGTATATCTTCTTAACTAGACGTTCGTTCGGCATTCTTTCCACATGTCCGAACCATCGGAGCATTCCCTTTCGCATCTTTACACCAATACTCTCTTTCATAGTATTACACATTTGTAATAAAACTATTTTAACGGACTCCATTGCATTTGTATTTGATTTTTAATTGCCTGACTTTTCGAACACTTTACAGTATTCATGGCCACGGGAGGACTTAGGTGTCTCACGTCCAATAAGTAATCGTTATTACAGAGATTTATATTTACTTGCTATAGTTATTAAATTTCATAACGCCTACCAGTTTTTTTACCGGATCTTTGTCAGTGTGCGGCCACACTGACAAAGATCCGGTTAAAGTTCCTATCCGGCAGTAACTGAATAGATTTGTTAGTCAATAAACTAATAAATTGCCACAATATAATAATTATCATAAATTAAATATTTAACAATAACGGATTATAAACAATATAAAATTTTATATTTAAAATCATTATCTTTTGACGTGACAACGTCTTATAAATTGGTTTGCCGGGTGACACTTCAAGAAACTGCGTTACGCTCCGCTCACGTTATGCGCTCACAATGAGAGCGAGTGAGAGGCACGCGTCCCTTCCACAAGTTATTGTATGTATATTTGTATATAAATACGTATGTACATATGTGTAAAGGTAAAAATAAAATTTTGTTAATATGAAATTCAGTGCGAGATTCTTTGTATAAATTAATGTTTTAAATATAATTCTTTGTATAAATAAATGTTTTAAATTGTTACTATTATTTCATCCTTCTTCCTACTATACGAATGAATATTCACATTAAAATTATTTTACCACTCAAAGTCGTTGTCACGTAAAACTTTCGCCCGTATACAGACTTTACAGGCAACCAATATTTTTTTTTGTACTGGCAATGAATTTGTATTAAAAAGGTGGGTCAACATTTAATAACTGATACTGTAGCGGGTAGATATTAATATCTGTAATAACGATGACTTGTTGGACCACAGTCCTCCCGTGACCATAAACGCTGTAAAGTGTTCAAAACATCGGTAAATTTCAAATCAATACAATCACAATAGAATCCGTAAAAAATAGTTTTATATCAAACTAGCAGACCTGGCCACGCGTTGCTGTGGCTAAGGTAGCCTCAGTAACACCTAGTGGTTATGCTAACAAATTGTAGCTTATATAAAACGTTTTTACGTTTAACATAGCGCCATCTATTAAATACTTACTTAATCCAGTTAACAGATACCGCCATCTGTTAGAATCGTTTGGAGATATTAGATAATTGTGACTGTTAAATAATTGATAAATAATTTGCAATAAAATAATATTGCAACTATAAATTGAGATGGAAGCTATCCTATCTTTTTAGTTGAATCAAACTACACATACTGTGCAGAATTGAGGAAAATCAGTTAACAGTACTTTATGAGTCCATCGCGGACAAACAACGTGACGCGTAATTTATATATATTAAGATGTGTAAAACTCGAGTAAACATCAGAAATCATTAAGATCAGACACACAAAGAACATTAAGTGAAATTGACACAATTTTATGCAGACTTCCTAATCGGCTATTATAATAATCGCGATGGTAAGGTATTATTCACATATTATGATATATAAAATGGACTAAACCACCTAAGTAAATTACTTTACCGACATTAGTCAATTAATATGAAATGTTTTATTTTATTTGTCCATAACTTCTGTTTGCTACGTGTACATATTGCCAACGTTCTAGGTCACTGGATGATATGACCGGATATTGTTTCTATTTCAGAGAATTGGTATTTTTTAATTGGACGAACTGATCTAATGAAACTCGTAGTTGAATTAGAGCGGTATAAAAATAAATTAAAGAAGAAAACGCTTATTTCTCTTTATCTTTACAATGCTAAATTATTTGTTGAGAGTTGTATTTCAGAATCCTATTTTATTAAATAATATAGTAAACTTATCTTGAATAATTTGTGACAAAAAAAAATTCTTTATAATTAATGACTGCACAATTGGCGTAATGATTAAGATACCGACCTAACACTAAGCGCCGCGGGTTCAATTTTCACGCAGATTGCTCTGCGTGAAAATTTTGTGCGATCCAAAAAAAATGTTTTTAATTTAAATTTGTCACTAAAGCGTGTTCTTCAGTTTTTTTAAACTTTATTTGTTTTATTTAAAGTATTTGTAGGAACTGTTGCAAAAAGTTTTGTAATATGTTCGATGGAAGAAAAGTACATATATCTAAGTACCTCAAATAAGAACGGGAGGATGATAACCGCTGTAACCCAGTAATGTTATGTGTACACAAATTGATAAAAATATGGTATATATGATAACCAAATGGAGTTGTACGTTGATACACCTTAGTCTTAATTGATCATGGACGCTGAAGGGTGTCTGTAACGTCGACAAAATAAGAAACCGATGAATATATACATATATCTTAATATATATAAATTACGTGTCATGTTGTTTGTCCGCGACGGACTCCTAAATTTGCACAGCATGTGCAGTTTAAACAACTTAAAAGATAGGATAGCTTCCATCTCAATGTATAGTCGCAATATTGTTTTATTGCAAATTATTTGTCTATTATTTGACAGTCACAATTATATGTTATCTCTGTAGTGGTTTAGGTTTGTAGATAGTGAATAGATATAGTCCGATGTAATAGTATTTATTGTTTAGAAGAAGTATACAGTACACAAAGTACAAGAACATTGCATTTAGCAGGGTTTATCACCATGCCATACTCCTGTAGTCGCGTGAATGTTTGACGCAGGTGTTGCTCGTGTTCTTGGCTACACCGTGAGTAGATTAAAAAATCGTCCTTTGTTTGTGAAACGATAATTGCTTGTGTGTTGCTCGGGAGACGGCTCGTCCATATAGTTTTTATAAATTCTTCGGGAACGCCAGGCCCGGCTAGGCTGTTCAGGTGCCGGTAAAACTGGGATGGCTTCCTGTCACCGAGCTCTTCATCTACAAGGAGTGGCTTGACTTTCTTCTCCCTTGACGCAGATAATCTTCGAATTAACTCGTTTTTTAACTTGCTGTATTTATCCGTCGGTGGCGGGTATGTTATAATATCTTCCACTTCGCAGGCGTATTGTGGGTACAGGTTGCCGATGATGTAATAAAATTTCGTTTTATCAGTTTTTATGTTTGATAGGTTGAACTTCGCCTCCATCTGAGCAAACCATAGGTTGGGTTTTTCTGGATAAAATGGAGGTATTCTTACACCGACGCGAAATGTTTCTAGAACATTCTGGCTGGCATCACTGGGGTTCTTAATGACATCTTCGTTCGTCTTCATGTTCTTCTCGGGGTCACCAGTATTGTGGTTTTGGTTTGTAGATAGTGAATAGATATAGTCCGATGTAATAATATTTATTATTTAGAAGAAGTATACATCTCGGCTCGAGCGCCGCGCGCTTCCCTCCGCGCGTCTCAGCGGGGGGAATAAACAATGGGCCCTGTGCGCCGGCGACCGATTCAATATCTAATAATAAAATGATGTTTGCTTGTCCGCTTTACATACAAAATATATAAACAACACAAAACATTTTTATAGTTAAATTACACATAACAAAGACAATTGCACATAAACGCCACATCTCCAACGATTCTAACAGATGGCGGTAGCTGTTGACTGGGTTGAGTAAGTATTTTATAGATGGCGCTATGTTAAACGTTCAAACGTTTCATATAGGCTACAATTTATTAGCATAACCACCTAAGCCACAGCAACACGTGGCCGATTCTGCTAGTAATATATATGTTTCAAAAGATTTACTAGCAATATTTCGTATGATAAATTACTTTTGAAAATATAAATACATATATGGTTACCACTTATCTAAAGGGTCAAGAAAATCATTTGGGTGTCAAAAAAATCATTACAATTTTGTGTACCACTTAAATTTTTTTTTAACCTAACATCCAGCACTAAATATATGCGTAGTGGTATGACTTTCATAAGAAATTAACCGATACAAATTTCACCCAGACTTTTTCATTTGTGGATCATACAAAGAATTGTAATGTGTAGAAATGTAATCCACGACGCTTAACAAGATGGTCGTTACTTAGACCAGTCAGCTGTCTGAGCAATCATCCACACATATTACATTAACTAACAGCAATTCGACCGTATATACTGATTAACATTTGCTTAAGTACTCCCTAAAGTGAGCAAGATTAGTGATAAAGGCTTGCAAAATATTATACCAATTTAATATAGTGAATAGAGTAATATTCGTGTGGTAATACGTTAGGAATACAAAATGTTATAACATCTTACTAGCAAGTGGCAGCCGTAAATAAACTAAAACATCGCCTGAAGAAAATTATAGCACCAACTGTGATCAGCCATCTCCGCCTGCCAAGCATGGTGATAATGATATTACTCTTCTTCTTTTTTTTTTTTGGATCGGCTACAGTCGGCGCACACTTCGCACCACTCCTTCCGGGGCGACAGAGGGGTGTAAGCACGCAAACCCGTAACCCACCCGTGACACTTCGCCTTCGTCGTTGGACCGACCACCGGATCAGCGTGAACTTGACGTCAGTGGCCGGCCCGACGGAATACCCCCTGAGGGATAATTATTCTTCTTCTTGAGGAAACCTATGTGCAACAGTCGACATCCAATAGGCTGATGTTGATGATGAATAAGTACTTTCCCCATAACGACAAGAAACTAATTTAATAATTCACTTTCACGAGGCTATTTACAAAAAAGGACATTAAATATTTTATAGCTCTTAAAAGCATGCATTTCTTTATAGCCTTTGATGCTATAAACACTAATTAGATGTGACCTCTTACGACCAAATCCTCTTTATTAATTTATGATCATATTTTCAGCGGCTTGGAGGTTTTTATTTCTTTCGGAATGGTGGTAAAGTCAAAATTAGGCTCAAATATGCGGCAAGAACTTATATGAAATATGCTGATTTTCTTTAATCTAGATGAAAGACAAAGACATATTGCATAGACCCCGTACATATTTTTTTATTGCTTATGGTGATAAATGAGCAGGCAGTACACCTGATGGTGAGTGTTACTGCCGCCCATTGACCTTTGCAATACCAAGGGTAGGCTAGGCCGCTGCCTGCCAAATAAATCCCAAACTCACCCAGTTGAGCTGCTGGCTCTTTCGCTCACCGAACAAAGCGCAATAGCACATTGCCATTACTCAGACGTCAATCTTCTGCGAGGTACTACCCTGGACGGACCGGCCCGCGGCTGTAGACACAGAACTGTCAACAGTGTCGTCCTACCACTGACGTGATACGTATTTCGATAACGAGAGCAAAACAATGATGAAAAAATATAGATGTAGCGATATATCAGTAACCTAATCTGCTTTTTTCTGCAAAATATTTATTATATTAATAATACCGTTGCTATTAAATTTCTTATTTGGTAGAAAAGGAATTTTTAATTTAGACGAAACTCTCAAAGGCATTTTTTCCTTTCGTTTTGTTATTATTTCATAAATATATGCCTACACTGATTTAGTCTAATTTTAATGAAACAAAAAATCTCTCGCACTTTGGCTAAAGACTTTTTGTATTCTTAAGTATGATCTTATAGCTAATATATTTAGCAGTCCAGTTAAAAAAGATGTTTGTCTAATATATTTTCTTCAGATTACTTACCTTCTCAGCCCATATAAGTTCTACTCTTCAGTACGAACCTTTTCAACAATTAGCCAAATACTCATAGATTTCCATTCAAAGTTACCTTATTTGTTATCTGTTTACACTCCTTATGTCTTACAGTATTTGCGAAATAAGGAAGACAGAAAAGAATATATTAAAAATATAAAATAATAAAAACGAATAAATATATATTAAAACAAAAATTCAAAAAAATATATTCTCATGCTAAAATCTAGTTTGACACGGCAATTATTAAGTCTATCAATCTGCATTGAGATAACTTAATGATAGATCGCCTAAGCGCTCCCACCAAATGAGAAGAGCTATGTGCAACAGTATTACAATAAAAAAAGAATGAAAACACACAGGAATATTTTCGGCCATAGATTATAACAGAAACACTTATTAAGGCCATATCTAAACTTCTAAACTTAAATATTTGATTCTGTAGCTGCTCTTGGCCCGCGTTTACATGCCGTCCGTATGAGTTTGAGAATTGACTATTATAACGCCCGCGTCGTTGATTTGTTTCAATTAAGCTGTTGTAACCAAAACATACATATCCATTTTGAGTATGTTTTGCATGCATTAAGAAACTATTTCTTGCATTGTTGGAAACTTTACAAACATATAATTCATGACAGCTTTTATATGTTGTTCCACTGTTGGGATCGAGTCTCTTCCATAATAGAAAATAAATTAACCTTTTTATACCATGCTGGTCAGATTTTTTTTTTGTGTTTCTTAGTTGTTAGCCTCAGATGGCTATGACAACTTTACCCGGACTGTGGGTGAGCGCTGAGGGCTCTCAACCCGTAAATGCTGGTCAGACGGGTCAGGTAGGGTTTCATTTCAAATTTTGGTTGTTTGCTTTATTCGTTTTTTACGACACCTACGGGTTCTTACACGATCGGGTACTGAATTATATTCATAGTCCGTCTCCACACAGATATAAATATACAATTCACGAACACAAATTACATACAAACTCAAAGTGATAATTTAGGACGGTACAAAACTTCCTATGTGAGAATCGATCAATAAGCCATCTGTACAGAATGTTTAGGATACAATGCGTCACCTCCCCTCTCTTTCCCGAGGGAGACATAAAAACCGGCTCATGGTTCATTAGGCGTATGAAGAGCCACACTTTTCTGTAAACTTTATAACACATTTGCGATGGCCTGTATATCTGTAAAGCGGGGACATTATAACATTATTTTCCCTTTGCGAAGACCTGTGCATATCGATAGGCTAATGTATGGATATATGGATTTTCTGTGTATGTTGTACATGTTTAAAACTACTTAACTCTTTTATTCTGTTTGTAGAATATATTTTCTCTTACATCTCTACAAGTAAGAACAAGGGCTAGTAGAACTCATTGAAGCAACTGGCATCTGCGTCAAAATACCCACTAAAAACCAGTAGCGCTCACTTCAAGGTCTGTTATACGCAACAAATTTATATGTTGAACATTTTTTATTACTTTTAAAGACAAATATTTCGATTTTCCTAGAAAGACACTGAATCTCATTCATAATTACCAGCACTTGTGTTTGCGGCACTTTAATTAAAATAATTGTTTTTATTAGTTAACTATTTGATAGATTAACAGTAGAAATTAAACACAAAGCTTCTTAAATATATTATTTAATTATTTACTAATATATAATTTAAATTAACACAGACATAAAACAACAGCTCATTGACTAGAATAACAATTCGTATTTATTTTATTTTAAACATTTATCATCGAACAACGACATTTAAATCTCTTGTTTTTATAAATATACTTTTTTTTATTATATACTAAGAATAAATCACGACACTATTAACACATTGCAGAAAAAAAAACCTGTCATTATTATTATATAAATACCACAATGTTTTTTTTTTACGATATAATATTGATATAGTTCTAAGCATATGGCACTCGCATTTACTACATAATCTATATACAACTAGTACTTTTTAGGGTTCCGTACCCAAAGGGTAAACGTGGGACCCTATTACTGAGACTTCGCTGTCCGTCCGTCCGTCTGTCACCAGGCTGTATCTCAAGAACGGTGATAGCTAGACAGTTGAAATTTTCACAGATGATGTATTTCTATTGCCGCTATAACAATAAATACAAAATAAAATAAATATTTAAGGGGGGCTCCCATACAACAAACTTGATTTTTTTTTTAAGTTTTATGGAACCCTTCGTGCGCGAGTACAACTCGCACTTGGTGGATTTTTATTATATATTTTTATCCAAAACGCTTGTGGTCTCATTTATAATCTAGAGTATTTTATGGAATTTATCCACTAAACCAAAGAATTTTTTGTATAAAGTAAATACATAAAATCTTATAAAACGTTAACACAGGTGAGTTTTGAATTTGCAGATGGTTTATCCATTAGGCAGTAGCCTGGCAGAAGCGTGTACAGAAAATCATTTATTTCTAGCCTTTCAGTCATTATATCACGCTATTCATAACAATTTTTAATTTGCATCACTTCATTCCATTACTTTATTATGGTTCACATACACCAAAAACATTACAATCATTTTCACGGTCTTATAAATACATTTTTTACTGATTGGCTATAAATATTTTAATTCATGAATTATTCTGTAAATTTAAAAAAAAAACGATCATAAATAGATAATGTACAAAAATAATAAAAGAGACAGTCAGAACATTGTGAATTTCCATTTATGTTACTACATTTTCCAATTGTGTCCAATACTGTTTGTAAATTCTAAGATATATAAGTACTTAACTATAGAATCATTCCACTAAAAGCGAGTACGGGATCATAAAAATACTATTGCAAAAGACTCGTAACCAAAATAGATAATGACGTCATATCTCAGGATATAATAACATAATTCAAGACATGATACATACATGATAAGTCTGATAGCTAATGCCTTACATTATCTTGAGTATTTCTTCTTCTTGTTCTTAATGAATGGCCTCTGTTAGTGATTAACCACAACTTCGCCAATGTAAAAGTAAAATAAGTTTAAAAAATTAGTAGATTTATATTTCAGTCGTCCATCATGTCGGTCTTCCTAGTCGTGTCATTTTGGGTATTTGTCGTTCTAAACACAAGTGGGTTTTTTGACGGGAATCTGAAAACGTCATATGGTGATCTTGTATTATATTCGATATCTTAGTGTTTTAACGTGTTATATTAGATAATTTTGATGGCATTTTATGTAATGTGATGCGACAGAAGTGCTGGGATGTAGTTAATATCATATAAAAGTGCTTTACAACGTTTTGGTTTTCCATCAAAATTTCCACAAGATACCATTAACAGTGTGGCCATAGCACTGTGGAAGGTGACGATTTGACTTAGACAATGACTAACCTGAAAAGACTATAAACGTAAAAATAATTATTACTTGACACTGGCACCAATAGCTCGTATAAGTAGCTGATTGCCAATACACAAAGAGAAGAAGAAGAAACACAAGTGTGTAAGTGTGGTAAAAATGATCAATCATTTGCATTATTGCAAAACCATTAAACTTTTATTATGTTAATATATATCTTAACTTACAATGTTTTATATTAATACAAGCTCACGAGGAAAAAGCTGAAAGGACATGTATACAAAGAATAACATACACAAAAATAAAATAAATATGTCCACAGACGTCGAATAAAAAATAATATATATTTTTTATTGAATATTTATTCATGAGTATAGATACAAAGTCCTTCAGTCGAATTGTTAGCATTACAATTTTCTTCACAACTTATAGTATTATACTCCACTTCTTCACAGTAAGTAGCTTATTCATAATAATAGTCCATTTGTCGTCAAGTCAAGTCATTACCAATGTTTTGATGCTGATAACTAAATCAATAAATCCTCTGAGACTTTTAGCAGATCATGAATATGCACACATACATACACGAAAATCACTTTCATTATATACATATAATTGCAGCACTTTGTATTATATTACGAGTACATAAAAATGCCAACAAAATGATCTAATATCCCACCATCATTCTTACATATTAAAAATTACATTTTTAATATTTTTTTATTGCTTATGGCGGCAAAAAAGCAAGCAGCACACCTGATGGTAAGTGTTATTGCCGCCCAAGGAGCTTTTGCAATACCAAAGGTGTAGCTAGGCTGTCGCTGCTTGCCAAAACAAACCCCAAACCCACCCAGTTAGGCTTTCGGTTCTCTTGCTTAGCAAACGAAGCTCAATAGCACATTGCCATTACTCAGACGTCGATCTTCTGCGAGAATGTGATACTATCCCAGTCGGACCGGCCTGCGACTGTAGACAGAAAACTGTCAAGCGTGGTGCTACCATGAAAATTTTTTTTTTTTTTTAACTTACTTTGGCTTTATTATAATTTGCTTATCTATGCTTTTTATAAAACAGTACAGGCTACAAATCACTACAGTAAATATATTTGAGTAAAATAGTACTTATTAGATTCATTCAGAGTATACAATATTTTTTTTAAATTTATGTTTGTCTATAAATATTTAATTAATATGTTCGCGAGTGACGCCAAAACTACTAAGTCCAATCTCTTAAAATTGGTTAAAAAATATTTTTACAGATTTTTATTTGCCCGATGTTTCAAATACTTTTCTGCGTTCTGATAACGAGGGGAGGCCAGTGAAATATAGGATTATTTGAAATAAAATAATTTAAATAAAAAGAAACAGATCGCACATCATCATCATCTCAGCCCATATATCTACCATTGTTGGGCTCTAAGCCTCCTCCATAACGGAAGGGTAATTGACCTACTATACCACGCCGGTCAGACGTGTTGGTATAGGGTTTTGTTTCGAGTTTTCCTTCTCTCGCATAAATGTTAAATGCGTTTTATATCCCTTAGTCGTCTCTTACGATGACCCACGGGTAAGATAGGGGGTGGTGAATTGTATTCTTACTCCGTCACCACACGGATAAGGTCGCAGATACAAGTAAGTCATTTATAAGTATGCAAAAAGAGCAATAATATTCTAATGAAAAATATGTTTTGGTGTCCATTCATTTCCTATTTCGATCCATATACGTTTCTTTACGCGCACGAACCTTAATGGACAATGCGAGAGAAATGAAATTATTGTACCACGCTGGACAACAAGTTGGTATTGGATTTAATTTAGTTCTAGCTGTGATAATGGAGCATTCAACATCCGGTGTTTATAAGACGGTATTGTACTCTTATATATAGATATAGAGATATATATATATATATATATATAACGCGTTTGATTCTTACAAACATATATATATATATATATATATATATGTTTGTAAGAATCAAACGCGTTACTTTACGTTTGGTGGATGAGGGATTTGGAGAACTAAATCTCATTTTACGCTAGGCTAGTCAATAGAGTTCGATGAGCAGTTAACACTTACCATTAACAGGGCCGTTTACTCGTCCACCAACAAAGGCCAAAAAAAAGTAATACCCAGTAATCGCTTAGAATAGCGGGTACTATATTATAATAGATTCATCAGCTGATAGGACTGGCAAGTTATGTAGCAGAGAATGAGTATGTTACACCTGTGACTATTCTTAATGTATAAATATCTATAAAAATATATGTTATTTCAGTGAGTTATGTGTAAATAATAATAATATTTTAGTGTTATCTAAATGAAGGGAGATTTTGAAGTGAAACTTCTTTGTGCGGTCATCCGCGCGGGTTACATTTTTACAGATGAAACGCGACACGAAACTATGGAACGTTTTTGTCCAAGAAGAGGGAGAGAGCGATTGAGACCGATTGAGAGAGAGAGTGAGAAAGGGCGAATGTAATATGAAGCACATAGCCATGGGGCGAGAATAAGGAACAAGTGAATGAGAAACATCGAGAGAGAGAGTGAAATAGAGCGAACGTCACGCATAGTACCATTTCTTTTTTTTCTTGCGGTGGGCTATGGATGCGTCTCGCCCCGCCAAATCGGTCTGGGGTGACAGAAGAGGCGGCGCGTGACCTCATAGACCCATCATGCAAACTCTTCTCTTCGCCGTACGAGCGGGCCACCGGTACCCGATCTTTATCTTCGGTGTCACGCACAGTACCATGGAGCGAAAGGTGAGAGAGAGTTAGCGAGAAAGATTGAGACAGAGTAAGATAGGGCGAAAGTCGCATAACGCACATAGCCATGGAGCGAGAGGAGGGAGAGAGCGAGTGAGAGAAAGTGAGAGAGAAAGGGAGATCGAGAAAAATACACGCTATTGATTGATGTATGTAGATTAGATAGAGATTGAAAAAATAATTTGCCAAAGAAGTATCACCTCTGACATGTGTACTTTGTACGCACGCACTTTTTTTTTAAATAATTCAACTATTGGGAAAGTGTTAGTTGTGTTTTCCCGCAATAGCATCAAAATGAAAAAAAAAAACAAAAGTTAAAAATATTTACGTATAACAATATTTAAGTATTCATAATAAAGCGTTCTGAAACTAATACTAAGCTAACATTGAACGTAATAGTGCATCAATAAAAGTTTAAGACAATCAGCCACGAGTCAATGGAGTTTTCAAATTGGACGGCTACGATGCGTAAAAGCGTTAAATTTTTAACTATCTAAGCCTAAACATATTATGTGCAGAATTACTTAAACAAAGCAGCATTACAGGCCGTAATGGTATTACTAAGTCCCATGTAAGGGTCACACAGAATGTATGTACTTCGTTGTACGAAATTTGGATAAAACAAGTTGATTGATCACTCATGGACCTCATAAATTTAAAACTAAATAACTATTTAAGTAAATATAATTTCATCTTTAAATATATATATAGTAAGATCGTGAAATATATGGTCAGCATTTAACGAACTTTGTTCGTTCAGCTGTTACTAATCTAATTGAATAAAATGAATAATTAAAATATCCCTTTTAGCCATATTTAATTAAACTGTGTGTAATGGAATATTAAAATATATTTGGCTTTATTTGTTCATATGTCACGAATATGGCTATATAGTTTTTATTTTGACTTAATCAATTCATTAAACAAACAACAACACAATAAAAATCTCATATTACACTAAACCTATGGAATATTTCGAAAATTATGTAACGATATACTAAAGTAATACTTCAGTAGGTAAAGCTAAAGATATGGAGGAACCCTGTAGGAGGAAAGTACGCCTACGATACAAATGTAAATACATTAGGAAACTTTATATATTTTGGTCACTATCGGCTAGAAAGGTCGAGTATACAAGTGTACGAAGCGATAAAAAAATTCAAAACACTGAAGCTGACTCGCCTTCAAACCGCATTATGTTATTGTCTTTATATAATTTACACTATAACAGCACTTAATCTAAGCTTAATACCCGTTTTATAAAGCATCGTGTTTATTATTAGCGTTGTTGTGTGGCCATGTGAGCAATAATTGCTCGTCAGCGTGACTGTCGAGGTGGACATGTTCGGAGATAGCAGGTGAGTAAGGTACTCCACCTAGCAAAGCGCCACTTGAACGAGACTGCTGTCGACACAGCGGCCTTCGTGTAGGCGACTCACTTTCATCCGACATAGCACGGGTTACTGTAATACGTGGTGACTGCCTCCGCCGTCGATCGCGTCCACCCATTTCTTCCAAACCTAAAGCACGACCCAATACAACGTGGGGAGGCGCCCGAATTATTGGAATAGCAGAAGTCCGCGGCCGTGGTAGCTCCTCCTCTTGTGGGTCTTGTAACATGTTACAAGACGCTGCACGCTGTGCTGGTCTCTCAGCTCCTCGTGCTCCCATTGCTGCGGCATCCGATAATCTTCTTGTAGTTGGAGGACGAATAGATCCAGAGCCAGCAGACAAGGATGGTCGTCTTGATCCGCAAGCACTAGGCGTTCGTGCCTGAATCTCCTGTGTCACCTCACTTTTTGTCAATCGTTTTCTTCTATAGTTCCGAAGGGAATCGCGTAACGCTCTGCTTCTTATGCCGTATAGGATACCATTAACTGGTGGCGCCGCTGCTAACAAAGCTGCAGATATAGCGGCAACGGGTTGTGGAGGGGCCGCAATCGCAGGCCATATCAAGACGCAATAGTATGGAAAGTACAGAATGGCCAAAGAGCCTAGTGGTTGTAATACTGCCGAAAGCGCTCGTCGTCGAGGCGGTGGCGGAGGAGAAAAGGGATTTCTTTGATGAGTGACGGTCACTTGCGCAGATAGAGTTACTTCGTAAATCGCAGCTGCTATCCGATGTCTATGGTAGCGTGCTATGCGTAGTATTTTGAGACTGCACATGAGGACAAGTGTAGCCGGCAATACGAGTGTCACCAGTGCATATACGAGGCAGAAACCAAGTGCTGTTGGCCCGGCACTGCAGTCTGGGGCGCAACCACCGAGTCCAGCGCTGAATGCCAACGGAGGCTGAGCAGCGGCCATGGGTGCGAGGAGAGCAGCCGTCGCTACCCAGCCGCTTGCCACGCAAATCATGACCTATGAACAACATTAATACCTACATATTAAAAAAAAGAACATCTTTTATTATTATATAAACTGACAGATTAATAAGTTTAAATATAATCTAATATTTTAGCCAGTTATATTTAGGTAAAATCTTGAATCCATATCTTTTCGAAAGCCGTTCCAATGTATTTACCAATTAAGCTACTATAGAGTGTATAATGATTAATTGTGCATTCACATTAATAAATTAGCACGTTGAAGTAGCAATAGGCATGCCATATCGCTTATTGAGCTGATAGCAGTTGGGAAAGAAGAATTCTCGAATGGTGACTACGAATCGGACGACGCAGCGTAAGACGATCTGCTAGGTATAAACAATATTTCCAAAGTGAGCCGTTGGATGCAAATTGTAAAGGACCGATCTGAATGTCCTTCTCGTAGGGAGGCTGGAATTTTCCTACATCATGATACCACCCATTATTCTAAACTGTTGATATTTAAGGAAATTCATTAGTGAAGCAAGAAAGAGAGAAACGTCAAGCATTTCAAATACCAAATTACTAAAATTTTATCACACATAGGCAAGCAGTTCCGAGGTTTATAAAAAAACAAAGTTAAATATTAATTGCGTAAAGGCTGTTTAACGTTATCAAACGATATTAGATTTGTAATTCTTGAAACAAATATTTATGGCATTTGATCAAATATATGTTGAAATTTCTTTTAAAAATGTTGAAGTTATAAAACTAGTTTCTATCGTTGATTTGTTTTTAAAATAATCTTGGGTTAAAGGAAGTTGTAAGAAAATTCTGAACATATTCCGTGGTAATATGTTCAGAATCAAAGTAGTGGAGTAGGGCTCCATGCCACCATATGACCATGAACAAACAGGCGAAATGTAGCCTGACCATAGCTTGCCAAAGAAAAAGATTAGTTTATGTGGACACGTAAACAAAAATTCTTTGAACTATAATTTAGCGAAGTAAGAACACAATTTGTCAACTCTTCTTCTCGACTGTTGTAAAAAGATATGCAAAAACTCGAAATAAAATGTGCGACTGAAGTTTACTACGCCATCTACTTTCATCCTAAAGTAAAGAATCGCGATATTAAGAATACAATCTGACGCTACTCCCTAATTTCACGTGGGAGTTGTAAAAACTACCTATGCACCACAAGAATAGGCAAGAGCGTATTTATGAGCAATTGATAACAGAAACTACGTCTACCAAACGTTGCGATTATAACATAACTACCCTCACGTGGACTTTTATGCTCAAAACTAGACCTAGATTGACTGAGGGAAAGACGTGGGCCTAATATTGGAACTTTTTAGGATATATAACCTTAAAAATGCTGGATTACCTTTTTAGCTGAAACAATAGCAGCATAATGCAATGGCGCGGCGATAGCAGCTGCTCTGTCAGCGTGCAAGCCGCAGACGGTCCATAGTTGTAGGGGGTGTAGGGCGTGTAGGAGCGCCCCGCACGCACAAGTGCCGCCTCCCCCACAAAGCGCCGCACCACTTGCGAGAGCACCCACTGCGCCGAGATGCACCAGCAGAACCGACGATGCTGATGCTGGCTGACAACAAAATTATATTTGAAAAAAAAAAAGAAAAATATGTACAAATGAAAAAATACTAACGCTGTAATTTATTTTTGGTTATGATTATATATTTAGATTCGAAGGTGCTGATAATACACTCATTTGCAAAAAAAACGGGCGGTTTTGATTTTCATTCATATTTAAAAAGATACAATACCAAAAAGGTTTCAATCGTTTGTACACGTTACTGGCCGGTTTTAAAAATGCTGTGGTATTTAAAAAAGTACGTTCTAAATTCAATTTTTCATTTGATGTTCATTTTTACAGAAAACCCCTTTTTATCCTACATTTTTGGCGCGAAGTTCCAGAAGTTAACATCGACTTTCATAACTTTTATTCAATTTTTATCGATTAATTTCATATCCTTGACTGTCAAAGCTTTATTTAATGCTGTTTGGCTGTATCAAAAATGGTAGATAAAGTGGTAAAAGCTACCAAAATTATCGCGCTGCTTGAAGAGGGTTGCAGCCAATGTTTCGTGGCTAGGAGGCTAAATGTTAGTCGCTCGACAGTCCAAAGGACCTGGCAGCGATATCAGGAGACTGGTTCCGTCGAGAGAAGGCCTGGTTCTGGAAGAAAACCATGTACCCAACCACGGGATGATCGTTTTCTTGTGAGTCGCGCATTGAGAAATCGCAAATCTTCGTATGTGGATCTTAAGAACAACCTCCAAGAAGTAAGAAATGTGCATATTAGTCTATGGACGGTCAGGAGGAGGCTTCTCGCTGCCAATATACGCAGTCACCGCCCGGCCCGCGGCCCCAAATTACTCCGTGAGCACAGAGTTCACAGGCTTAGGTTCGCTAGAAATTGTGAATCATGGACTCAAGACGATTGGAATAGGGTTTTGTTCTCTGATGAAGCCAGGATATCTCTGTTCGGTGAAGATCGACGTCGGCGAGTGCTAAGAAGACAAGGAGAACGCTTTGCAGAGGCATGTTTCGAAGAAATCACACCTTATGGTGGGGACTCTGTTATGTTTTGGGCAGGAATAAATTCAATGGATCGTACAGAGTTAGTCTTCATTGAAAACGGCTCACAGACTGGGCATCGATACATAACGGAAGTTCTAATTTCTCATGCACAACCCGCATTGGCCGCTCTAGGTGAAGACTCGATTTTTATGGACGACAATGCTCGCGCCCACCGATCCCGCGATGTTAATGCGTATGTGCAAGAGGGCGGCATTCGTCGTTTGGATTGGCCAGCTCGAAGTCCCGACCCCAATCCCATAGAGCATGTCTGGGACGTTCTGAAACGGCGTGTGAGATCAGTACACCCGGCTCCGCAGACCATCAGAGAGCTGAAGAATGTGATTACTGCGGAGTGGGAACGTATTCCGCAAGCAAGTATCCGGGATATACTCGCTAGCATGCCCAGACGAATTCAAGCTGTGATTTTAGCTAGAGGGGGTCACACTCGATACTAAACATTTATCTGCTTTTACTTTATTAAAGAAAAACAAACAAAAAAACTTTTTTATTTTTACTTCATTAGCATATGCACTACTAGCGAATATACACTACTAGCGAGGTTTAGCATTATTTCCCATAAATTGTATCTAAATTTTATGAAATACTGATGAAAACGATTATTTTCTTATTAATTTACCAAATTGTGTGGATAAAACTACCTATAATTATCAAACAAAGAAATATTAACATTTGAAATGGTTCATTGCTTAGGTGCCCGTTTTTTTTGCAAATGAGTGTATATTTAATTATAATGATAAACTAAGAAGGAAATAATAAGTTATTATCCCATTTTTACTATGAGTGCCGTACAAGGCGAAGAGACTATAAGGCCTTTTTATCCATAAGATAAACTAAACCAACTGTGACGTAATCATTATCATCATCATCTTATATATGTCTCACTGTTGGGCTCTTCTCTACTGATGATGGGATAAATTATATAGTTGTTGCTACCCTTTACTCGCTTATGGGATTCGAAAAATCAACTTACCAATTACCAAAGAATGGGCAGTAGTATTCTCTTGAAAAGCGTATAAAAATTTATTGTGACAGCCAACTATGTTCGGAATTTCTCTACGAAATGAACCGAGCACACTTTTAAACGTTGCTGTTGAGAATTTTATCCAAAAAAATAGACGCTTTAAAATGGAAGAAGTCTAAAGAACTACATTTTGTTTATCAATATTGGAGTCCAAAAGATCATGATTGTATCGTGAAGTTTATTTATATTACTAGAACATATATGGTCCTTGAAAGAGATGAAGCCAGAACAGATGTAAGAGTAACAATAGGTAATGATGTACTGGAGCAAGTGGATGAATTTGTATATCTTGAATGTAGATTTAGCCGAGATGGAAGGTACACCACTGATATAGAGCGAAGATTGAATGCGGGAAATAGAGTGAACAGAGCGTTGGGCCAACTTCTCGGTAGCCACCACCTCAGCCAGAAGGCACGTGTAGCAATATATAATGCAGTGCTTGTCCCACCAACATTACTGTATGGAAGCGAGAGTTGGGTATGCAGAAAAGAGTATGAAAGCAAAATTAATGCGGTCGAAATGCGATCTCTACGGAAAATCTGTAGAGTTCGATCGCATTCGTAACGACGACGTAAGAGAGCGAGTAGGTATGAAAGAGAGTATTGGTGTAAAGATGCGAAAGGGAATGCTCCGATGGTTCGGACATGTGGAAAGAATGCCGAACGAACGTTTGGTTAAGAAGATATACAATGCGAAAGTGAAAGGATGTAGGTACCGGGGGAGACCGAGACTAACCCACCTAGACCAGATCGGTCATGTACTGAAGGAAGGTGGAGTCAAGAGTCTCCGAAACCGGCGAGCGTGTATGAAGAGAATTATGAATGTTGAGGAAGCGAGTGAAGTATGCAAGGATAGAGTTCTCTGGCACTCTGTTCTCTCTACCTACCCTGCAAGGGACATGGCGTGATGGTATGTATGTACTAATTATCAAAAGATCTATTAATTCTAAATACATCTAGATCTTAAAAATATTTGTAATGGTATATATCTATCTCCTAAAGGTAACCCATATTAACCATGTTTACTTTTTACATCATCATCACAGCCCATATATGTCTCACTGTTGAGCTCGGGCCTCCTCCGTAATGTGAGGGCATTTAAACTACTATACCGCGCTGGTCAGACGTGTTGGTATAGGGTTTTGTTTCGAGTTTTCCTTCTCTTGTGTAGATGTTATATGCATTTTATATCCCTTAGTCGTCTTTTACGATCATCCACAGGTAAGGGGGTGGTGAATTATATTTTTACTCCGTCACCACACGGATAACTTTTTTTTTACATATTACTTAAAAATAATGGGTTATTTACGAATTTATTTTAAACAGTAAAGAGTTATTGTATATCTAATATATTTAAAACTATATAAGTGGTAGATTCAATGTAGATCATAATCATTCTTGACAGCATACCATTAATATAAATATCTTAGAAATTATTGAGAATTAAAATGTTGGGACAGAGAGGTCGAAACGAGGCGATGCCGAGTCGCTAGTTAATATTAAAGTATTTATTTTAATATTATAATAATTTAAAACGCCATAAAAATTATTATCAACCATTTTACAATATGTCGTGTGAATTCGTGATTGTTAAATAAATAATTAAATTCTTCTATTGTATTGTTAATAGCAATCTCAATGTCAAATACTTGGTGGCTAACATGTTTTATTTTATAAGACTGTTATATTTTAACATAATAATATTTTTATATTTTTTTAAAGCATTTTTGTTAGGTTTTACTATGCCTCTGGGATTACTTACCTTAAGACAGCTTGCTGTTATATTTGAAACTGAAGATAGTAATAAATAAATAATTGAGCTTAAAAATATCTATCTACAGCTATACTAAGATGATAAAATAATTTTTCTTTACCAAAAGAGTGGCTAAAACAACATTAATAAATAGAGACCCGTTATTTCTGGTTTATAGTAAAATTTTAATATTTAATAATGCTTGTGGTGGTAAAGGAGCAAGCGGCACACCTGATGGTAAGTGTCACCGCCGCCCATGGACCTTTGCAATACCAAGGGTATCCAGACTGCTGCCTACCAATATAAATCCCAAACACACCTCAGTTGGGCTTCCGGCTCCCTCACCGAAGGAAGCGCAACAACACATTACCATTACTCATACGTCGATCTTCTGCGAGAGTGTGGTACTACCCCGGACGGACTGGCCCGCGGCTGCAGACAAAGAACCATCCACAGCGTGGTCCTACCAATACGATACGTTATGCTATTGCTACTCATGAACCTTTACAGTTAGGCCACTGCCTACTAACCAAAACCCAGCGAGAAATTTGGGTTTCCAGCTTTCTCGCTCGCTGAACATAGTGCTATAACACATTGCCCCTACTCAGACGTCAATTTTCTGCGAGACTATGTTATTACTAAGAACGGAACGGCTGCGACTGTAGACAGAAAACTGTTAAAAGTATAGACCTACCACTACCAATCTATTTTATACAGAATGTCGTAGTAACTAGTATCTTAGTGGTAGGACCATGCTGATGATAGTTCTCTATCTACAGCCGCGGGCCGCTCCGTCCGGGGTAGTACCACACTCTCGCAGAAGACCGACGTCTGAGTAATTGCAACGTACTATTGCGCTTCGTACGGTGAGCAAGAGAGCCGGTAGCCCAGCTGAATGGGTTTGGGGGTTGTAATGGTAGGCAGCGGCCTTGTTATACCCTTGGTATAGTAAAGGTTCATGGGCAGCAGTGACACTTACCATCAGGTGTACTGCTTGCTCGTTTGCCACCATAAGAATTAATAAAAATTCAAATTCTACTATAAACCAGAAATAACGGATACCTACTTATTAATGTTGTTTTAGCCATTGTTTTGGTAAAGTAAAAATACCAGATTCCCACTCTGACACAGGTAGCAAGCAAGCAATTTTTTTATTATTATTTTGTTAATTATATTTAAATATATCTTCCAAAACACACTAGAAAGAAAATATCAAGCATGGCTCGGTCATCCAGATATTAATATTTATAAAAAAAAAACCTTTTTATTCATTACACCGTTTCACCATCAAAAACCTACTTGAAAATCATCTAACGTATCCAGCTTTGTTATTTACAAAGCAAACAAGCACAATACATTTAGCTTTAAAAAATCCTTTTCAATTTCATCAAGTTCATTTAAACAAACATTTTCTCACCGACTACTTTATTGTTGAAAGGTCGAGCACTGCTGAAGTGTACCTATAAAATATTAAAGGAGTACCCTTGCAGGGATATACCTACTCCAAATTTAATATAAAACTCGTAGCATACAATAAAACAATAACGCAAATACAAGCTTCATTTCTGTAATGACTTCGTTTGAATACACCAGATGGGTTTGAAATATCTGTCACTATATGACCGCATCTTTTCGACATGTTTCAGAAATTAATTTTATAAATAATAGCTAAGAAAAGAAAATCATTATCAGCCCATAAATGTCCCACTGTTGGGCTCGGGCCTCCTCCGTAATGGGAGGGAAATTAACCTACTACACCGCGCTGGTCAGACTTGTTGGTATAGGGTTTTGGTTCGAGTTTTCCTTCCCTCGCATAGATGTTATATCCGTTTTATATCCCTTATTCGTCTTGTACGATTATCCACGGGTAAGATATGGGGTGGTGAATAATATTTACTCCGTCACCACACGAAAGAAAAAAAAAGAAAAGAAAATATATGCTCATTATTATTATTTTCCTATCGTTGTTCTTATTTAAATCACATAACTATGGTGGTGTTAGTATAATTTTTTTTAAATCAATTTAAAAAAAATCAAGGAATGGTTTTTAGATTTATTTTCTTTTTTCTAGTCATACTGTTGCCTATTACAAAATAAGAAGAATTATCCTGCTGCACTATCCTGGTAGGGTTTTTCTTTTCTTAGGAGATTACCCTTTAAATTTTTTTTATATATTGTTAATAAATCTTTTCAGCGTTTCCTACGAAACCGCACGGAAAAATAAGCATACGATTACCTTTCCTGTAACCTACTCATCTGCTTTTTATATTTATGGTAGTGGTTTAAAAATAACTGCTGCATGGTTCGTACATCGTGAATAAGTAAAATTTAATTATGTATGAAGCGGAAACAGCGTGGGTAGTATATCCGGGACTCGATGTTGCGACCTCTATCAGTTCATCCGGCCGCAACAAGTACCGAATGAAAACACAATTTGCCTGAAAGCTGACATAATACAAGTTTAATTTTTACGGCGAAAAACCCGTATATTTTAAAGACTTAGATAGCCGTATATTCGAGCATCAAATATATAATATTATGTGAACTTTTTAAAGTTGTATAACAATTTACCAGTTTTTCTGTTTTTAAAGGACTGAAAGTAGGTTCTGTTAATACGTCTAAAAAAAAAGAAACCTTTTGAATTTATTACTATAAAATGTATTCCGAAGGTCATTTTTACATTATTGAGCCCTCGATTAAAATAAAATGGACGGGAAATTACTTCACTAATCAAGTTATTCACACGGAATGGGCATATCGTGTTTTTAAATCATCACAAACGTTTAAATAGTTACTGAAACCTTACAGATATATCAATAGAATTAAAACTATTATTATATCCTTTATCCCTAAATACACTACTACTATTTATACATTTGGGAATATTATGTAAATAATTTGGTAAATCCAAAAGTGTACGCCTCATAACTTTTATATTATTTATCATACTATTAGTCAATGCCATAAATGAAAATGAAAGAAAGAAAATACTATATATAATAGTATAATAAATATTTGAAATTTCGTGCCATTCTCGACGTAGTTCTATACATAGCTGTATAGGATGTATGGTATTTGTTTCCTTTGGCTGTTCGAATGGACGAACAAAAAAAATGTAAACGAACCCTATTATAATAACTAAGTGGTTTAGTTTTTTATTAATTGCAATTAAACGACAAAAAATCACCAAGCCATTTTCGAAAGGAAATAGCGCGTTGCGATTATGAAGATTTAAAAAAAAAATGTTTTGATACATTAAGTTTTACGGTCGTGATCGTGCCAGATCCAGAATTAATACCCGGACGTCATCGAACATTTTTTTAATCAACTAATTTCTTACTTTAAACAAAATAATTGCGTTTTTTAAAAAATAAAATACGTTTAAACGAATGTTTTTTCTTGACATATGTATGATAATATTATCCTATAAGTCCAATGTGAGAAAAATACAATCATTTCTAGATTTGAAAGTTCTTGATTTTTATATATCGAGAATAGAGCAAGACCTTAACGCTTCGCTATGAGGCATGCAAAATAAAATGAAATAAACAAAGAGTAGGTATAAAAATTTAGAAGAAAGACCTTACTAAGTACTAAGTAGTACGTAGTAGTAGACCTTACTAATACTATTGTGTATTTATTTATGGTTAAAAATTAAATAGTCAATGGTCGATGCTTTCAGTTTTGTCAAGTACCTGTCTGTCCACTGAATTTTTGTCTATGGTCCACTGTCATCACGAAGCTGTTTATCATGTGATTTTATTATAGATATATTATAAAATACACAAATTCTTGGAGTGGGTAATATAGAATTTTACAGTAATGCACAGAAGAAGTATAAGAATGGAAAATAGGAGAGAACCAACATAATTCTGCCTTCTCTTAACAAAAGTTCCAAATTGTGAGATATGTTTCACCTAAATATTTATGCATATTTGAACACAATTACTTTTCACATAATGACGCCAATAAGGTCTACGCGTGAATGTGAGCAAAACCAAAATAATGGTCTTTGAAAGAGATAAAACCAGAACAGATGTAAGAGTAACAATAGGTAATGATGTACTAGAGCAAGTGGATGAATTTGTATATCTTGGATGTGGATTTAGCCGAGATGGAAGGTACACCACTGATATAGAGCGAAGAGTGAATGCGGGAAATAGAGTGAACGGAGCGTTGGGGCAACTTTTCGGCAGCCACCACCTCAGCCAGAAGGCACGTGTAGCAATACATAACGCAGTGCTTGTCCCAATATTACTGTATGGAAGCGAGAGTTGGGTATGCAGAAAAGAGTATGATAGTAAAATTAATGCGGTCGAAATGCGATCTCTGCGGAAAATCTGTGGAGTTAGGCTGACCGACCGCATTCGTAACGACGACGTAAGAGAGCGAGTAGGTATGAAAGAGAGTATTGGTGTAAAGATGCGAAAGGGAATGCTCCGATGGTTCGGACATGTGGAAAGAATGCCGAACGAACGCCTGGTTAAGAAGATATACAATGCGAAAGTGGAAGGATGTAGGTACCGAGGGAGACCGAGACTAACCTACCTAGACCAGATCGGTCATGTACCTACTGAAGGAAGGTGGAGTCAAGAGTCTCCGAAACCGGCGAGCGTGTATGAAGAGAATTATGAATGTTGAGGAAGCGAGTGAAGTATGCAGAGATAGGGTTCTCTGGCACTCTGTTCTCTCTGCCTACCCTGTAAGGGATATGGCGTGATGATATGTATGTATGTACGCCAATAAAGCATTCATCTATAATTATTTTAATAGTTAATAATATAAATTTTTCGCTTCGTAATCGGGTTTTATAAATTATTAAGCATATTAAAAGCTAAATTTCAATATAAATATTCTATTTGTTTAGTGGATATAAAACATACTTGCAAAAACTTGTTTTATAAATACTTAAGCATATTAAATGCTAAATTTCAGTAATTTAAATATACATACTTGCAAAATTACACATTATAGACAGATAATGTATTACTAAAATCATTATCATCATCTCAGCTCATATATGTCCCACTGTTGGGCTCGAGCCTTCTCCATAATGAGAGGGTCATTGACCTACTATACCATGCTGGTCAGACGTGTTGGTATAAGGTTTTGTTTCGAGTTTTCCTTCTCTCGCATAAATGTTATATGTGTTTTACATCCCTTAGTCGTCTCGTACGATCACCCACAGGTAAGATACGGGGTGGTGATTTGTATTCCTACTGCGTCACCACACAGATCTATACTTTACTATCTGTAAAATGAAACTATTTTTTTCTATAATTAATATTAATTAATTTCATGTTAATCAGGTCTTCTTTCCTTATGCTTTGAGTCAACAAAATTCGTTCGTCATTTTCACTTACATCAGGCACTATCATGCGCTCATGAATATCTTCTATTATTATTCAATTTCATCACCCTACCTCCCTACAACAATACTGTAGTTATTTTAAACTTTCAGTGAAAAACGACCATTACTTTTGTTGTTTTTTTTTTTCAGAATGTGTATACGATCAATAAGAATTTGGAAATCTCAATTTGAAGTCGTTTGGAAATTGCTTTACAGTATTTTTTTAATATGTGTTATATGTTCACGTATTGTGGGTGGATATTGGATCTTGTTCAAAGGTGATTATAATAAAATAATCAATTATTGAAAATAAATAATATATTTTTAATGTGATTTAAATCAAATCGAAATTCATTCATTCAGTTCAGAAAACTTTTAGTAAGAGGACATCGTTTGTTAAGTAAGCCACGTAACTCAAGACGTGGACTTGTCACGTCTTGACTTGAGTCTTGAACTTGAAACAATATAAATTTAGGAAATAAATCGACAATAAAATAAGTACAATATAAACTTAGGAAATAAATTGACTCAACATTGGTAATAATGGCTTATATTAGAAGCTGATTGCCCAAAGTTTCTTTCCTTTAAAAGAAGAATAAGGAGTTTTACCTTATGTATGTTTCTAATATCATCTGCCCAAGAATTTCTATATCTGACGCTTGGACAATAAAGTTTTTACCAACTTTCAAAATCAATTGATTGTTGTTTTCTATAAGTTATTCTTAAGTTATCAAATTCATTATATCTATATATTTATTATTATGCAATCTGGCGAATGAAGTCTCTCTTTCAGTTTGTTAAATCTTGTTCCTATCTTTCTTTTTTATTCTAAAAGATTAATATAAATAAAAGAGTAAAAGGAGAAACTGTTGACAGTTTTCCGTGGCTGTGCACTGAAAACGAGGTAGTACCACATGTGCTGTTGCGCTTTTTTCGATGAGCGAGAAAGCCGGCAGCCCAAATTTTTAGGTCTTTAGACGGCAGTAACACTTACCATCAGGCTGCTTACTCATTTTTCACCATCAGATATAAAAAAGGAATAATACAGAAGGTTATTTTAATTACTAGGTCTACAGGTGGCCTAATGTTAGGCTCATTATAATTTTGTATTACAATAAATGTTTATTTCAGATTCTGGACCTTCGCCATGTCATGTTGCATCAGCTCTGCAATATGCTGTATGCTAATAACTGCTTCTTTGTCAGGCGTAGTCTTAGGATATAACTACTCATTAGCGGAATACATGGACTCAAAGGGTTAGCAAGCAAACTTATAGTACCTAAATATCATCATCATTCTCCTACTCTTATCCCAATTACTTGGGGTAGATGCAATATGTACTCTTCTTTCATCTACATATTGTAGAAGTTATTAGCAATAGTTTTATGACCGGCCGCCTAACAGACGTC
Organism: Lymantria monacha; assembly: GCA_905163515.2. Classification (NCBI taxonomy): domain Eukaryota; kingdom Metazoa; phylum Arthropoda; class Insecta; order Lepidoptera; family Erebidae; genus Lymantria; species Lymantria monacha. The sequence goes on from LR991093.1 coordinate 23,272,059, forward strand.
AACCCTCCTTAGGAATGTAATTGTTCAGGGCTGTACGCGGGTACCGCACGGTGGCGGCAGAGGCAGCGTGCCTGTTGGCCGGGAGTCCCCCGTGGGACCTGGAGGCGGAAATGCTCGCCGATTTGTATCGGCGGGTGTCGGGAGTGCGCGCGGAGGGCGGTGTGGTCTCTTTGAGGGAACTCACCGCCTGGCACGTCGACGCCCGCCTAGATGTCATTGCCCGTTGGGCAGTCCGGCTGGTGAGGCCTCGGTTCGGTATGCGGACCGTGGAGGCCTTCCGGCCGGTGCTGATGCAGTGGTTGGAACGGCGGTACGGGGTGCTCTCCTTCCGACTGGTGCAGGTTTTGACGGGGCATGGATGCTTCGCCAAATACCTGCACAAGGTCGTCAGGAGGGAGAGTACACCGTCCTGCCACCACTGCGATTGCGACGAAGACACGGCGCAGCATACGCTCGAGGTTTGTGCCGCTTGGGCAGAGCAGCGTCGTGAACTCGTCGCAATTATCGGTGCCGACCTGACGCTGCCAACCATCGCCAGGGCGATGGTCGACAGCGTCAGGAACTGGGACGCGGTCGCAACCTTCTGCGAGGCAGTAGTCTCACGGAAGGAGGCGGCGGAGCGCGTGCGCGAGGAGCGTCTCCTCGACGACGCGAGCCGCCGCCGGCGACTGAGGCGGCGCAGGCGCGATTACCTGCGCCTGATGCCGCACTAGCCGAGGCTGCGGGTGGCTGGATCGGGAAATTAGTCCGTTACCCGCCGAGAGGCCGACCGCGTGAGGAAAGACCGACATCCTACCCGAGGGGGGGACGTTGGTCGAGGAGAGGGTACTCCTCAGGGGGGTATTCCGCCGGGCCGACCACTGACGTCAAGTCACTCTGCTCCGGTGGTCGGCCTAACGACGACGACGACGTCATGGGTGGGTTACAGGTGTGCGTGCTTACGCCCCTCTGTCACCCCGGACGGAGTGGTGCGAGGAGGGCGCCGACCGTAGCCCACCCCAAAAAAAAAAAAAGGAATGTGATTGTTGACCAAACGGCATCAAATAGAGCTGACCCATGTTGATATATGGGGATATTTCGTAATGGCTTTTAGTCGTCTTTTACGACATCCACGAGCAAAGTAAGTTGGTAGAATTCGTAGCCACCACACAGCAATATATATAGTACCTTAATATATTATCTTATAATTGAAAGATGACAGGTAAAAATAAAATATTGGATCTCATAAAAGACAACTAAGAAAGTTGCTCGCGATTGTAAAAGATTACAAGAGGAAGAAACTCGAGATATAGCCTTGAGCCAACGTGGAAGTAGGCTCAAAGAAGCTTAGTTTAGCATATTACATGAATTGACAAGAAGAAGGATAATGTTGACAACACTCACTTAGTTTATAGATTTAAGACTGCACAGATGGTGTAATGGTTAAAGTATCGGCCTACCGTGCCAATGTCGTGAGTTCGATTCCTACATAGTAATTTGTATTCGTTGAATTGAACGTAAGTCCCTCACAATACAAGAATATCCTTAGAGGTGAGTGTTGTCTTTTAAAAAAAATATTTTTTTGATAATATATATTCATCACGTGTACATCGCCTAAAAATATGACTGCCCAATGTCATGTCATGGATTTAATTATCACGCGGGATAATTCTTTAAGCGATATACAAACTTGAACTGAGTACGAGTATAATTTCTGACCTTTAATAGTAGTTTATGCACTTTTCCATCGAACAAAGAGGTGAGAGGTGACCTTGCTTTTTTTAAACTATGATTTTTTTAGCGATGGACTACGGTACGTCACTCCCCGATAATCCATCCGAGGCGACAGAGAAGCGACATACAACCCTGTAGACCCGCCCTACAATGTACGTCTCGACGCCGTGCGAGTGGGTCACTGGACCGCGATCTTTGTGATCAAATAATAAGAGGGAAGAGTACTTCAGACCTTAGACAATATTTGTTGAACAACTTTCAACTGTCGGAAACTGACGTTATCACTGTAATAGAAAGTATTCAAAAAAAATTAACATCAAGTTGCAACCAGAAATGGACGAAAGCTCAAAGAAAGCCAGACAGGTTCGAGAGTCTATACTCAAATTGGTTAAACGGTGAATTTAAAGTACCATTGAATTCTTGCAGTACCTCAACCTCTGAAATATCTGGCTTGAATACTTCTGGTGATCGTGGTAGACCAACAAAACCATACGACGAGTGTTCGGAAAACACAAAAAAACGAAAAAATATGGAACTGCTCCAGGAGTATGGAATGGGACATGTCCGTAACGCTTACGTGCAAGGTTTACGATCTATGGGTGAAAATGACGAAGCGTCAATTGTGTCTATTATCAGAAACAAGGAAAAAGACGAGAAGAAAGCAATTCTACAAACCATAATCAGTCCAGATAGTGCACTTTCTTTTACAAAAGAAGAGGCATTGAGCATGTGTATTGAAACGGATCTAACGAAAGCCCAATATGGGTACCTAAGAAAAAGGCTCGTTGATAAAAAATTAAGTTCTGTTTTACCTTCGTATCAAATACTAAGTGAAGCAAAAAAGGCTTGCTATCCGCCTGCATCTAGCATAACGGTGACAAATATAAGCGCAAAAATTAATCTGCAAGATCTCTTAGACCATACAGTCTGCCGTATTATAAAGATAAAGTCAGGTTCGACAAACTACAATCGTCTCAAGCTGTTCACTAAATGGGGGTGTGATGGATCTTCCGGGCAAAGTGAGTATAAACAAATTCTACCGGAAGAAAACGAACAAATATCGGATTCTAATTTGTTTATAGTGTCCCTTGTACCACTGCGACTAGTAGACGAAGAAACGTCTACAGTTATATGGCAGAATCCTACTTGCTCATCTGTTACATATTGCAGACCAATTTCATTAGAATTTGCAAAAGAAACACCCGAAAAAACTACAGCGGTTGTCAGTGAAATTGAAGCCAAAATTAATCAATTGATTTCAACTCTTGTGTCTATAGACGACAAAGTCATCGAGGTTAAACATGAACTGTTTATGACAATGATTGATGGGAAAGTTGCTCAAGTGTTAACGAACACATCATCCAGTGCTACCTGCACTGTTTGTGGAGCAACTCCCAGACAAATGAACGATCTTTTAAAAGTTACATCAAGAGTTGAAAATGAAGATGCATTTAAATACGGATTGTCGACACTACATGCATGGATAAGATTTATGGACACGATCCTCCATATTTCTTATAATTTGGGTTTAGAGAAGTGGTCAGCAACAACTCCAGAAAACAAGCAACTTAAAGAAGACAAGAAAAAATATGTCCAAAAACGTTTCCGAGAAGTGATTGGTTTGCACATTGATAAACCACGTCAAGGTTCCGGTAATAGCAATGACGGAAATACAGCAAGGCGATTTTTCCAAAATTACGAATGCTCTGCAGGGATAACTGGAATTGATGGAGAATTAATTAAGAGATTTTATGTAATTCTTAAAACCATGTCATCGGGATTCCCTATAAACGCAGAAAAATTTGGTCAGTATACATTGATAACCGCGCAATTATACGTAAGTAAATATAACTGGTATTACATGCCATCTTCGGTCCATAAAGTACTTATACATGGTGCTAAAATAATAGAGCATTATGCAGTTCTGCCTATAGGACAATTATCCAAAGATGCTCAGGAAGCCAGGAATAAAGATTACAAAAAATATAGGTTACATCACGCTAGGAAGTGTTCCAGATCAGCAACAAACGAGGACGTTCTGCATATTTTGTTATATACATCTGATCCTTATATATCTAGTTTAAATAAACCCAGTTTTGTAATATCCAAAGAATTGTTTGACGAAGCTAAAGAATTATTGGAAATAGAAGGTTATGAATAGGATCGCAATTTTTTTTATGGTGTCATTTTTTAGCATGTTTGTTTGATAATAATAATAATAATTAAGTCTTAAACCTATTTTAAGTAAAAGTGTTACTTTTATTGTCATTTTATTATAACTGTATAATTTTTTGTATGTAATTTCGTATATCGTTATCTTTGTCATTTTTTTATGAAAATTATATAACTTTTAAAATAATGATGTTTAATTTATTTTATTGCCTATATATTCATTAATACATAAAAAAAAATTCAAGGGGAAACATCACAAAACAACAAAGTTATCGATTTTTGAGATGAAATATACCGATCGGTCCCACAGTGCGGCGGTCTACCCTCGCGGGTATCCTCTCAAGTCGACGCCCTGTCATCTCAACCCATAAAATGGGTCTCGATGTCAGGGCGTCATGCTCATGCGGTGGCCTAGCTCCAAGGGCGACCAGACTAGTCCCCGGTCCGGTTACCAGCTTAAACTATGTACCTAGTGTTTTCATTTAATATATTTCGCCCACGCGAATATGTCAAGCTGCGAATAAAAATGGTAGTTGTAATGAAAAAAAAACGGTTATGAAGATATCCTCATATTACGTAATATATTGTAAGTCTTAAAATATTAAAAGTTACGTAAAAACCGCTTCTCAAACTATCATAATGTAATTATTTCGTTTTAGAAACAAACGTGCTCATGAAGCGTGGTATTTTCGACGGGGAGATTACAGATGATGAGTTCAGGAGAGCTGATTATCAGGTGGTTCATAAGCAACCTGAAGAAGGTAATTGTAAATCTATTTGTACTGAGTATATTTGTAAAGTTTTTTAATACAAGTTCATTTAATTAGACTACGTTAATAATGTGGAAACATTTTGCCACTAATATTTTGTAGTAAAGTTGTGTGGTAGCGGCTACGAATACTACTAACCCTTACTTTGCTCGTGGATGTCGTAAAAGACGACTAAGAGCCTTATAACGACCTGGGCCAACTCCATCTGATGCCGTCTGGTCAACGATTACATTCCCAAGGAGGGTTGATGTCAGGCAGTCATGCAGCCGGTCATAAAACTATTGCCAGTAACTTTTGCAATATGTACGATAGAAGCAGAGTACATATTCCTATTGCGTCGACCTCAAGTAATTGGGATAAGAGCAGGAGAATGATGATAGCTGATATACGTCCGTATATGAGCTGATTTCAGTTCATGTATGTATATCAGATCATCTGATCAAGATGATTGGCTGATGAATGGTCATATACGTCTGTATATGAGCTGATTTCAGCTCATATAATCAGATCATCTGATCAAGATGATCAGCTGATGAATGATGCCAATTAGATTTTGTCATAATTCACTTATTAAATTATATTAATAACTGCAGTGAGAACCACACTATCTGATGACTCGACGTCCTTTCGATCAATTCGTGAATTTGACGATTCCGTATTGGAAACGGGTGACCAACACCGATCCAAGGATGACCTAATAGGACTTAAAGTTAAACCACCATATTCCAGCACATCCTTGCCCTCTATTACAGAGGATATTGAAATGGAAAAGGTAATAAACCTTGAAAATATTTTTATAGTGATATTGCAAAATCTTTATTAGTTTTCATAATAAATCTCGCATAGTATGTTCTTCTTCATGCATTCCTAAAATTCATCCGATTGAGATGACCCAGAGCGTCATTTTTAAACACTGACTATAAAGAGTTCTCAAAAGATTAAGTACCCTTAAAGAAATAAATTTTCCGTGTGGTTACGGAGTAAGAATACAATTCACCACCCCCTATCTTGCCCGTGGGTAATCATACAAGACGAATAAAGGATACAAAACGCATCTAACATATAGATGTTAGATTTTTTTTACGAGAGAGTAAAACTCGAAACAAAACCCTATACTAACACTCTGACCAGCGTGGTATAGTAGGTCAATTACCCTTCTATTATGGAGGAGGCCCGAGACCAACAGTGGGACATATATGGGCTGAGATGAGATAAGAAAGAAATAAATATCGTAAAAAATGACATCTTTCTTTTATATGCTTAGCTAACATACCAAGTCTACTTGAGTTGTTGGAGAATAAGCTATGCATGTATTTATTTCTTAGGTTTCATTATTATTTCTTAGGTTAATTTATAAACAAAGTAAATTCTGTTAACATATTAGACAAAAGAAAAGAATATCCTTGTTATATGAAGTACGTATGGGATGGGAAGTAAGAATAGAATAGTAACAGCATGAAGGCTACCTAAGTACTACTTTTATATGAAGATTATATAAACAAATGGCACCACGCGTTCTGTTTCCATTAAAATCAGAGGACATCATTGCGAGTGAGAGGAGCCTAGAAATTAAAGCCATTGCTCTCTCATTTGACCAGCGTGGTATTGTAGATTAAGTACTTTCAGTTAAAGAATGTCTGCACAAGATAATAGCATGTATATGAGCTAAAAGAAAGATAGAATGACTAATTTAATCCTACACCATTATAATTATATTAATTTAATATTGGTATTGTTGGTATTGGTGTAAAGAGGCGAAATGGAATGCTCCGATGGTTCGAACATGTGGAAAGAATGCCGAATGAACGTTTGGTTAAGAAGATATACAATGCGGAAGTAGAAGGACGTAGGTACCGGGGGCGACCGAGACTCACCTACCTAGACCAGATCGGTCATGTACTGAAGGAAGGTGGAGTCAAGAGTCTCCGAAACCGGCGAGCGTTTATGAAGAGAATTATGAATGTTGAGGAAGCGAGTGAAGTATGCAAGGATAGAGTTCTCTGGCACTCTGTTCTCTCTGCCTACCCTGCAAGAGATATGGCGTGATGATATGTATGTATGTCTATGTAATAAAAAAAACATTTAACTACGTCAATTTTTAGATGTCACTGGTTTATTCAAAAGATTCAATAGATTCATTGAAAGCTATACTGAGAAAGATTATTACGAGAAAATATATGGCAAAACGGCTTGCTGATGGAACAACGGTCTCTCCTATGGTAATATTTCTCCTATGGCAATGTTTTTGTAAACGAGGTTTTAAGAAGAGCACTTTCTTCAATGTACGCAGTGGATTAGCTGTGTCTCTGATATTGCAAAGGTCCATGAGAAGCAGTATCACATACGATCCAGTGTGCTGCTTACTTGTTTGCTACCATCAGCAATAAAAAAATATATCAACTTCATAGATATATTTATTATTGAATACAAACCCATGTAATGACGGGTTATGAATTCAATGTGTTATCAACCCTTAACCTCCTGTGGAAGTCGTAAAACCAGATGGAAGATCCACATGAGAATAAACGACAACAGTTTTCCAGGCAACCCATATTAATTGCGATTGCTAACTAGGCCCAAGGGTGGCTATAATGGTGTTATCTCTTATTTGTGGGTAGGCCTGTGTCCGACAGCAGACGTCTATAGACATATGGATGGATGACAGATGCTATTTAAGCCCCCAAAAGTGTCGATTTAAAATCGACTCACCGTTATTATTGTATCTTATTTTCTAGGTTAATTTATTAAATAAAGTTAATTCTATTAATTAGCTAGATAGAAATTAAATCTATGAAAATGAAATCATTGCTTCTCTCACAAAAATGAATATTTAAACGTAGAACATTTAGACTGAGTCATACTGAAGATAGAATAAATGTGTTAAATAAATTCAAAATAGTGAAGACAACATCCACACAATTGCTAAAAGATAATGTAATAAATTCAAATACAAATAGCCACTATTGTGAAAATAACGTCTTACTATATTGAGTGTCATGGGTTTGATGTTCATTTAGCATAATTAAGAAAACGCAATATATATACTCACTCGAACGGTATGGGAATAAATTGTGTCCGGTAGTTAATTGTTATAGGTAATACTCTCCGTGTAGAAAGATTTATTTCTTACTATAAGATGGTGTTTTTTTTCTAAAGAAATATCTATTTACAGCCAACGTATCCGTTTAATGAATACAAACGCCATAGCACAGGAGCTGGAACACGACTCATGCCAAATGTAGATAGAGCACCAAGTATAAATCTAACAAGATTTACGGTACTTGATGGTAGAAAAGATTCAATAATGAATTGGCAAGCTCTAAAAAAATCTGATTTGTTAGCGAGACCAATGAAAGATTATATATTAGCCCATGAGCCAACAGCATATCCCTCGCCAGTAAAATTGAAGTCGAAACCTTTAAAACGAGATGCCATTTTCTTAAGCAGCACTCATCCATTTATCTTATTTAGTAAGGCAACTATTGCCATGCCTAACGTTATGACTACTTTTTCAAATGTTCAATTATTTAAAGAAAGACTTAGATTAAATAACGAAATGATAACTAGGTAAGCCAATATCTTTTTCTTTCTTTACATATCTAATTATTTTAATAACAGGAGATTCGTGATATAGTGTGTAGAATCTATCAACATGGCTCACTTTTGGACTAAGCTTTCAGCATAATGGCAGAGAAATTGATCTGCGATAGCGTGCTGTCACGTTTTATTTTAGTTTCTTCTTACAGTGATTTTATCTCTCTTTATTTTTACTTTATATATTATCGATACGAAACTGTGTGGTAGCGGCTACGAATACTACCAAACCTTACTTTGCTCGTGGATGTCGTAAAAGACGACTGAGAGCCTTATAACCACCAGGACTAACTCTATCTGATGCCGTTTAGTCAACAATTACATTCCCAAGGAGGGTTGACTTCTGGCAGGCGGCCAGTCATAAAACTAATGCTAATAACTTTTACAATATGTACTATGAAAGAAGGGTACATATTGTATAGACCCCAAATAATTGGGATAAGAGTAGGAGAATGATGATGATGATGACTTCAAATTTAATTAAAAATATACTGCACGTAGATCGCATAATTATATAACAAATGAATTGTTACTCAGGGTTAATTCCTACGCAAAACTGGTCACGGTTCTAGACCCCTAATATTAAAAATTACTGAGCAGAATACCACCAAATACGCCAAATACTTTATCTGAATACCACCAATTGTTATTATAGCTCTTTCGTTCAAAAGTCATACTAGGTATAACCAGACTACGACTGGTTTAGCAAAATGTATAAATTAAATTATTGTCTTACAGAAAAACGCCGAGAAGAAAATCTGATGATGAATACGATTACAATATAAAAGGTCTCCCAGTAAGAAAACGTAGAAGTATCGAATTAAATTTGTCATTCAAAAATAATGAGTATCGAATGGCGGCAACATTTAAGCCACTTATAGATAATATTGATGACAAAAAGGCGTTGTTTTCTATTAGTAATATGTATAACATATTAATAAATCCTATTCCACTAAAAGAGGATTTAATCTCTCACGAATCTCACGAAATACAACACACGAAAATTTCCTAAATAAATCTTGGAGAGAATAAAAAAAATAAACCTTTTGAAATCTAATAATAAAAAAGTTTTCACTCAAATAGATAAGAAAATAGAAACCTCAAACAGGGCGACAAATTTATAAAAACCCGATTACGAGCGAAAAATTATCGTTACAAGTGGGATTGAATAATTTTTCGATCGTAATAATTTTTCGCTCGTAATCGGGTTTTTATTAATAATCAAGCATATTAAGTGCTAAACTTCAGTAATTTGAATAATTAAGGTTAGGTTCCAATTGGAATTAGATTAATCTCTTAACTATGAAGTCAATTTATGGAATACACAAATAACCTAAACATAAAAATATATAGAGTTATATTTCATAGCATGGTAACTTAGCAAAACTATTGATTGTGATAGCGATGTATGCACTATTATGATACATTTTTACTGATTTTAATTATTCTATATTGATATAATTTGTAAGTTCTCACTTGTGACAATAATTTTTAATCGGGTTTTTATAAATAACCTTAATTATAAAAATTAACGTTTAAAACGTCACAGCATTAAACTTAGGCACCGTTTAATGAAGCTAAATAACATTAAATTGAAACTCTTAGCTTATCACAAAAGTACAGATAGTCATAAAATTTTATTACGTTATTATCAGCTAACTGGTAAATGAAATGAGCAATATTTCATAGACTACAATACGTTTCTGTAACTAAATCGTTAAGAATTTAGACCAATATTTCGTAGATAGCTACGTTTCTGTAACTAATTCGTTAAGAATTTAGACCAATATTTCGTAGACAGCTACGTTTCTGTAACTAAATCGTTAAGAATTTAGACCAATACTAGCTTTCGCCCGCGACTTTGTCCACACAGAAGTCATCTCTGACAGAGTTAAATAGAAAAAGCAATGCAAGGTGTTGAAGGTTTGTCGCTAGGACGATGATCAACAGCGTCAGAAACTGTGATACGGTCCCCGCCTTCTGCGAGTTAATTGTCTAACGGAATTAGGCAATAGGGTGGGTCCGAGAGAAAGTACTCCACGTTGACACGCTCTACCGTCGATACTTTGGGCGGTGCAAGCGTGATTACCTGTATTGAGGTTCACTGCATTAGGTCTTCGTCTCGAGATGATACCCGGTTGCGGTGGCCCGCCCGCATGGCGTAGAACTACGTGTACGGCGCGCTATGGGGTCACGCGTCACCGCGGAAGGATTGGGCGCGGTGTGTCTATATACCATAGCCGGTCACTAAAGAAAAAGTGTGTTTAAAAGTTCTATTCATTCTAAAAATTATATTGCCTTTAATATCCTATTTACGGTATGACCATGGTATAAGAATATAATTATCGCCGCCCTTTATTTAACTGTTTTGTTTCACCAGCAGAGTTGCGACCTCGTTAGATATGACTTATTATTTGAGTTATAGAGTGAACATTTTTGAACCTAACTTAACCTGTATCTTAAACCCACACACTTTGCCCCTCTGTTACAACCCCTTAGGTGTGGAATTTCGGAAAATCTTTTCCTAGTGGATTTCTACGTCAAAAACACGCTACTTTCAAAATTTTATATTTCTATTTTTAGTAGTTTTCGCGCCGCGGCAATTAGTCGTTACGAATAACATCATCACATAACATCTAGGCAAGAAAAAGTCTTGAAATCAAACCCTATACCAATCTGTTTTACCAGCGTGGCATATTAGGTTAATTCCCCTTCTATAGTGGACGAGCCTTAGGCCTAGCAGTAGGGCGTGAGTGGGCTAAAATGTTGATGATGTAAATTAGAAATTAATCCGTCTGCTGACGGAGTAAGAATACAATTCACCACCCTCTATCTTACTCGTGGGTGATCGTAAGAGACGACGAACTTGAAACAAAACCCTATATCAACACGTCTAACCAGCGTAGTATAGTAGATCAATTTCCCTCACATAATGGGCTTGAGCCCAACAGTGGGATGTATGTGGGCTGAAATGATGATGATGATGAATATTATAATAATTTCATGAACATATGTTCATATCCATACATTCACACATATATATTCGATGAACACTTTGGTACAAACAGTATGTGGCGATTTATTGATTAAACAATTATTTCGTAGCCGTGGACGACTAACAGTTTAATTTAAATAAAATAACGTATATGGTTGTTAGGTTATTTAGTTTTTAAAAGCACTTGTAATTATCACAAAAATTACATATTTTACATTGTAAATGGAATGAATAATCTTCGTATAAATGCTTTTTATCTAAAATCTCATGTAAAGAGATAAATTGATCAAATTTTTGTATGCAACGTACCGTGCTCTATATATATGTTTCAACTGTTTCTTCTTTCTGTAAAGGCTTTACATACATGTAAATATTTTTTACTTTTTCATTTTTATGAAAATAGTATGAAAATATCAAAATAGCTGTATATAACATACATAGGCTACGAATACTAACAATCCTTACTTTGCTCATGGATGTCGTAAAAGACGAGTAAGAGCCTTATAACGACCTGGGCCAACTCTATCTGATGCTGTTTGGTCAATAATTACATTCTCAAGGAGAGTTGACGTCTAGCCACCGATACAAAGATCGGGTACCGGTGGCCCGCTCGCACGGCGAAGAAAGGTGCTTGTAGGGTGTGTCTATGGGGTTGTGCGCCGCCTCTTTCGTCGCCCCGGACCGATTTGGTGGGGCGCGACCACGTCCATTGCCCACCAACAGCAAAAACAAAAAAACGAAAAAAAAGGGAGAGCTGACGTCTGGCAGGCGACCGGTCATAAAGCTATTGCCAATAAATTTTACAATATGAACTATAAAAGAGGGGTACATCTTGTATCGACCCCAAGTAATTAGGATAAGAGTAGGAGAAAGATGATTTTTATGAAAAGAGTTATAACCTACACGAAAAAAAGAGGATTAAACTTTTTAATTTCTAATTATTCTTAAAACTTATATTAATTGAGATTTGGTCATATAATCATGAGTTATAGTTCAAAACTTATTTAATTTTTAATAATAAAATATTTTTCTTAAGTCTATTTTTTTTTTCTTGCTGTGGACTATGGATATGGTCGCGCCCCGCCAAATCGGTCCGGGGCGACGGAAGAGGCGGCACACAACCCCATAGACCCACCCTGCAAGCAACTCTCTTCGCCGTGCGAGCGGGCCACCGGTACCCGATCTTTGTCTTCGGTGGCCCGCCCGGCGGTTTACCCTCACGGGTTCCTCTCGAGTCGATGCCCCGACGGCGAAAGCTGTCTTCACGCGGTGGCCTCACTTCGGGTGACCGGACTAGTCCCCGGTCCGATCACCCGATGCCTCGGCTAGGGCGGCATCAGGCGCAGATAAGTAAGACTATACCTTATAACCTTTCCATCATCACGTCACCTTAGAACCTTATTATGACTTGTTTGCTGTTTCGTTTATTATATTTTAAGTCATTTTTACATCCGAAAGTATCAGTTATGTTCACAGAGTAGTCCTACTTCTTTTTAGTAAATTCTTAAACCTAATAAACATTCTAGTTTCAGAGATTATTCATTATATTATTTTAGAATTTAAAGATTTAATACTGTTATATTACTTGTCCTTAAGTTACGAGTGAATCAGCCAACCGTGACATTCAAGTCTCGAGAAATGTGAATTTCAAGGAACAGTAATGTCACTAAAAAGGCATTCTAATCATTATCTCCGTCAGACCGTCATGATGCTATTATATATAATTTTGGCTGTTTCAGCCGTTTATACAGTAATCTTACGGCCAAAGACAATCTTTACTAGCTTATGAATAAATTATTGTTATAATAATTTCAAATTTTATGCTGGAACTTGGTAATGTATTATAAATTCTAGATGTTCAACCATCTGATTATTACATTTCTTTAGCGTCACGATCAGACATTCAAAATGCCATACATATATATAATTATTTTACATACAAGAAACCTCTTTAGAGTATTTTATTAACCTTGACAGAAAGCGGCAATGGCATTAGGGTGGCATACCTTTGTTAGTTATTATAGGTAGAAAATAATGATTTTCTTAAAGTAATAGTGACAGTATATATACTTTAATATGTAATCGTGGAATAACAACCATTATCATATTAAAATAGAAAATATTAATTATAAATTTTATAATGTTACATACATTAGAAAATTTAAGTATTATATTCTTAATTTTTTATTTTTAATTTTGATGGTGGCAAACGAGCAAGCAACACACCTCATGGTAAGTGTCGCTGCCGCCCATAGACCTTTGCAATATCAATAGTACAACTAGGCCGTTGCCTACGAATAAAAACCCCAAACCTACCCAGAAAATTGGGCTGCCAGCTCTCTCGCTCACCGATCGAAATACAACATCATTTTGTCATTGTTCGGACGTCGATTTTCTGCGAGAGTGTAGTACTACCCCGGACGGACAGTCCCGAGACTGTAGACAGAGAACTGTCAACAGTATAGTTCTACCACAAATAAATTATTACTAATAAACTACCACAAATAAATGATTATTAATGAAAATATAATTTGATTTATCATCTAAGTAGCGGTTAGAATAAATATTACCGAAAAACCAAAAAATTACTTTTATACCTGAATATATACATACCTATCGAGATACGTAGATAATTAGGTCCTTTGAAAACATGTTCATTTGTACATGTAAATTTACATAGTACACTTCAGAGAAACCTTTCTCACCTATATACGAGTATATTATCCTCTATTGACCGCAAACCGTTCATTACTGTGGGGTGTATTCGGGAACGTTACTCAAACAGCTTTATAGGCTTCTATGAAAATATATAAAAATACACGATACAATACTGTGCTATAGAGTTTCAAATCATATTTTTATACTGTCACGATTTATTAGCATTCTACACGCATTGATACGGAGATACATATATAAAAGTGATTGCGAAGCGTACTTCGTACCTACTAGTTCATTGATTAGAATTTTCTCTCACAATCCTATGAATATATTAAATGGTAAACATATCTCTCTGAATGATTATGCATCAATATTTATATATGGGTTTTTTTTTTGGGGGTGGGCTACGGTCGGGGCACTCCTCGTACAACTCCGTCCGGGGCGACAGAGGGGCGTAAGCACGCACACCCGTAACCCACCCGTGAACCTCGCCTTCGTTGTTGGACCGGCCACCGGAGCAGCGTGAACTTGTCCTCAGTGGCCGGCCCGACGGAATACCCCCTGACGGGTATCCTCTCCTTGAGCGACGTAAGGGGGTGGGACGTCGGTCCTTCCTCAGTATTTATTAGTGGTGGGACCATAATGTTGACAACTCTCTGTCTACAGCCGCGGGCCGGTCCGTCCGGGGTAATACCACACTTTGGCAGAAGATCAACGTCTAAGTAATGGCAATGTGCTATTGCGCTTCATTCGGTGAGCGAAAGAGCCGGAAACCCAACTGGGTGGGTTTGGAGATTGTAATGGTAGGCAGCGGCCTAGCTATAGCCTTGTTTATAGCAAAGGTCCATGGGCGGCAGTGACTCTTACCATCAGGTGTGCTGCCTGCTAGTTTGCGACCATAAGCAATAAAAAATAATCTCAAATTAAATGGTTATTATGCTGACTTAAACTAAACAATAACGTTAATATTATATTTTTTTAGATTTTGTTGCCAATAATGTTTCTTTTTGGAAAATAGTGAAAAATAAAATCTTTTTATCTGTATATCTTTTTTATACTGTTAAATATTATCGTCGACAACTCTTTATTAAGTTTTACCATGTTCGAATAAGTTCTTTTAATAAAAGGTGAAAAATAAAGGTTTTCGGCAAAGAACAAACTTAATTAACTTGTGATTTAGGTCAAGAGTTTCTAATTATTACAGTTGAGAGAAATGTGAAAACGGTTGTAATATATAACGTTGTAAAATATACAAGAAAATCTTATTCGTATCTTATATTTTTCCGTGTGATGACGGAGTAAGAATACAATTTACCACCCTATCTTACTTCCCTACCCGTGGGTGATCGTAAAAGACGACTAAGGTATAAATTATGCATATAATATCCATCGTCATCCTGCTCTTATCCCAATTACTTGGGGTCGACGCAATATGTCATCTTCCTCCATACAGTCCTATCAGACGTCATCTCTGCAGTCACTCCCTGTCTATCCATGTCATACCTCACGCAGTCCATCCATCTTTTCTTTGGTCTTCCTTTACCCCTAAAGCCTTCAGCATTCATATTTAAAACTTTCCTCACAATATTTCTTTCATCCCGTCTCATCACATGTCCATACCATGTTAAACGCAACTTTCAAACTTCCTCTTATATGCTCATTTCTTATTTTATCCAATCTCGTCACACCACAAATCCATCTCAACACTCGCATCTCCGCTACATGCAGTCGTCAAATTATGCATATAATATCTATGCGAGAAAAGGAAATCTCGAAAGAATAAATAAAATCCTACGAATAAAAAGCTTATACCAATACGTTTGATCATCATGGTGAAGTAGATCATCTTCCCTCCTAGTGCGGAGAAGGCTCAAGCCCGACAGAAGGACGTATATAAGTTGAGATGTTCTTATATTTAGAAAACTGTGCAAGAATTTGTCATTCCATTTCCCCATTTAGATCGAAAGCTAGTTTTAATTAGGAATATTTACTTTGATTAAGCTTTATTAACGTGCACGTAACTATATGCTTTGAAAATCAACTGTTACCAACGGACGTTTGCTAAATCGTAAAAAGTTACGTCACCATTCATCCTCTGTATAATATCGTGTATTATGACTATTCTTTCTTTTACATCCTGAATTTGGGTTATGATTCTTATGTGCTTATTACTTATTCTATCAATGGCTCTTATTCCCAGCATACTTCTCTTTATTTTTCGTTGACAAATAGCAAGATTTTTCTTCGTCATCTTTACTTAGTGACCATATTTGACACCCGTATGTTAAACATGGTAATATTGCCATGTTAAAGACCTTTCTTTTGATTTTCATTTTTTTAAAGAAAGAATAAAATTACTTAAATGGAAATGGGCTGGATATGCAGACTAGATGACAATAGATGGACGGCGACGGACAAAAAGTTACAGAATGGGTACCAAGGGAAGGCAAAAGAAGTCGAGGAAGAACTAGAAGAAGATGGCGAGATATATTTACAGATATGTGTGGATCAGACTGGGTGAGGAAAGGACGACAGAGAAATGAGTGGAGAGCTTTAGGGGAGGCCTACGCCGTAGAGGCGACTGCTGCAACTAGTTAGTAGAATAACATTATATAAGATTATTTTATATTAGGGGGGCATAGTCTGGAGCGTGCTCGTTCGCGTCCCCTGCCAGTCTAATTAGACTGCTAATCCGGCTCGATATGCGTACCGCAATGCGGGTTAGGGCGTCCCCCGGAGACGACGCGTACCGACCCGCCCCCGTCGGTACGAACTTAGGCAGTTGCGGCGATGGGGGCCGCCACCCATCACGCCTCGCCCAGTCAGGCGAGTCGAGGAGAGCAGAGTGCCGGGTGGGCACGTGGAATGTAAGAGGTTGTGTGGAAGGTAAGTTGCACGAGCTGATATCCGTCATGGCGGACAAACAGCTAGACGTGCTCTGTATAACAGAGACCAAGCGAAGGGGCAGCGACGCCTGCGATCTTCCTGGTGGCGGGATGACTCTGTGGTCTGGTGTACCACAGAACGATCGAGCCAGCATGGGGGTAGGAGTGCTGTTGTCCTCTCGCTTGGCCTCAGGTGTGAAGGATTACGGAATGTATGATCCCAGACTTCTTTGGATCCGTATAAAACTAGGTGTCACCAAGGTAGTCATGGTTGTAGCATATGCTCCCGTAGGATCCTCGGTGGCATCAGACCTAAATAAGTTTTGGGATAATGTTAGGGAAGTTCTGAATATGGCAGAAACTAGTGAACGCGTGATTGTATGCGGAGATTTGAACGGATGGGTGGGGACCAAGCGTCCCGACTATGAGGACGTAGTTGGTCCATTTGGCGATAAGAGAGTGAACGACGCAGGTAGGCTCATAGCGGATGTATGCATGGAGAGAAACCTTATTGTGTCAAACACATTTTTCCAACATAAGGACATCCACATGTATACATGGAGAAGGAATGAACAGAAAAGTATAATAGATTTAATTTTGGTAGACAGTCGCCTCCGTAGCAAAATATTGGATGCAAGAGCCTACAGGGGCCCCACAGTCGATACGGACCACTATCTCGTTATTGCGAGATTTAGTGGTCTGTTCAGAAAGTGGAGGCACTGGCGAGAGCGTGTACACTTCGGAGGGCTTGAAAGAATAAAGATTGAAAGGTTGCAAGAAGAGTGTGTAAGAGAAAAGTATGCAGAGGGTGGCCGAGAACGGCTGACGATGACAAGCTAGCCGCAGTCATCGTGCCTTTGTTTAAAACAAGGTTTCACGTTATGATTGCGCAAATTACAGAGCCATAAGCTTGACCAGTTTGGCAGCAAAAGTGTATGGTAAAATTATTGAAAGGAGAATGAGGATGGTGTCCGATGGTTTACTGTGTGAGACACAAGGAGGTTTCAGGAGTGGAAGGGGATGCATGGTTCAAGTGTTCTCTCTGCGCAACATTGTGGACAAGCATCTGGCTCTAGGTCAGAGGGTTTTCTGCAGTTTTGTGGATCTGGAGAGAGCATTTGACACGGTTGTACGAAAGGAACTTTGGGACATTTTACCGGAGTATGGTATTAACGGTAAACTGCTACAGGCTGTGCAGTCCAGTTACATGGGCTGTAGAGCCTGTGTGCGGCTGGATGATGGAATGTCGCGTTAGTTTGACGTCAATATCGGCGTTAAGCAGGGGTGCGTTCTGTCAGCCAGGCTGTTTATCATATATCTGGATAAATGTCTCCAAAGGCTGAACGATATGAATGTGGGAGTCCAGATGGGCGCCTCAGTGGTCACTGCTCTGCTTTATGCAGATGATGCAGTCCTGCTGGCATAGTCAGCGACTGACCTGCAGACCCTAGTCGACACAATGACAGAAGATTGTAAGAAAAGGGGTCTACGCGTGAATGTGAGCAAAACCAAAATAATGGTCTTTGAAAGAGACGAAGCCAGAACAGATGTAAGAGTAACAATAGGTAATGATATACTAGAGCAACTGAATGAATTTGTATATCTTGGATGTGGATTTAGCCGAGATGGAAGGTACACCACTGATATAGAGCGAAGAGTGAATGCGGGAAATAGAGTGAACGGAGCATTGGGGCAACTTCTCGGCAGCCACCACCTCAGCCAGAAGGCACATGTAGCAATACATAACGCAGTGCTTGTCCCAACATTACTGTATGGAAGCGAGAGTTGGGTATGCAGAAAAGAGTATGAAAGTAAAATTAATGCGGTCGAAATGCGATCTCTGCGGAAAATCTGTGGAGTTATGCTGACCGACCGCATTCGTAACGACGACGTAAGAGAGCGAGTAGGTATGAAAGAGAGTATTGGTGTAAAGATACGAAAGGGCATGCTCCGATGGTTCGGACATGTGGAAAGAATGCCGAACGAACGTCTGGTTATGAAGATATACAATGCGAAAGTGGAAGGATGTAGGTACCGAGGGAGACCGAGACTAACCTACCTAGACCAGATCGGTCATGTACTGAAGGAAAGTGGAGTCAAGAGTCTCCGAAACCGGCGAGCGTGTATGAAGAGAATTATGAATGTTGAGGAAGCGAGTGAAGTATGTAGAGATAGAGTTCTCTGGCACTCTGTTCTCTCTGCCTACCCTGCAAGGGATATGGCGTGATGATATGTATGTATTTTATATTAGTACGTAAGTGTTAGAATATTGAAGTGGAAATAAAGGCTATTTTATTTATTCTTATTATTTTATTATTATGACTATTATCATAAGGGTATTCAGTCTTGTTTTGTTTTTATTGCTTGTGGTGGCAAACGGACAAGATAAGCTACCTGATGGTGAGTGTCACTTTCGCCCATGGACCTTTGCAATATCGAGGGTATAAGGCTGGCCGCTGCCTTTTTTGTTTTTTTTTTTTGTAAGCTATGGTATGAACACACGTCGTCATCTTCGTCCGGGGCGACGGAAGGGCGACCTGTGGCCCCATAACCTGTATTCCCTCCCCATCGCCATTGGGCCGGCCACTGGTACTGCTTCCTCGATATCCGTGGCCAGCCCAGCTGGTTACCCTTTCGGATGCCATCCCCGTGACGCCCCAGTCTGCGGTCAGGGCGTCACCCTCACGCGGTCAGCCTCTTTGCGGGTGACGGACTATTAGGCCGCTGCCTACCAATAGAAATCCCAAACCCGCTCAGTTGGACTGCCACCTCTCTCACTAATCTAACGAAGTGCAACAGCATATTGCCATTACTCAGACGTCGATCTTCTGCGAGAGTGTGGTACTACCCCGGACGAACCGGCCCGCGGTTGTAGACAGTGAACTGTCAACAGTGTGCTTCTACCACTAGTTCTACATTGACATGTCTGGCAAAGTAGACTAAACTGGCATACAGTTTTATTTTAAGTAGGTATGTAGGTGCCTACCTATCTTATGTCTTTCATCCGAATTTTTTACTAAACCCTTGGCTAAGGAAAAGCTAGTGACAATACAAAATTTTAAGTCATTCATGACACGCAACTGTTGGCTTTTAATTTAAGATATTAAAATTAGTTGGAAAACTTAAAATGAGCGGTAAAGTGGAGACTATAGAATTGTGTTACATAATTGCCTTTAATATATTGTTATAAAACTGATTCATTGAAACTTACGCGTTGTATAAGTAGAGCGGAAAACTTTATTAGTTTTCCGCTCTACTTATTTAAAATCTCCAAAATGTTCCTCTTATTTTTCCGTGTGGTGTCGGAGTAAGAATACAACTCACCACCTCCTATCTTACCCGTGGGTGATCGTACGAGACGACTAAGGGATATAAAACGCATATAACATCTATGTGAGAGAATGAAAACTCGGCACAAAACCCTATACCAACACATCTGACCAGCGTGGTATAGTAGGTCAATTGCCCTCCCATTATGGAGGAGGTTCAAGCCCAATAGTGGACATGTATGAGCTGAGATGATTTGCCTGTTTAAAACCTCTATTAGCAAAATGGAAATAAGCAATAGTATTATTGTGGTAGGACCACGCTGTGGACAGTTCTCTGTCTACAGCCGCGGGCCGGTCCGTCCGGGGTAGTACCACACTCTCGCAGAAGATCGACGTCTGAGTAATAGCAATGTGCTATTGCGCTTCGTTCGGTGAGCGAGAGAGCCGGAAGCCTAACCGGGGTGGGTTCAGGGTTGTATTGGTAGGCAGCGGCCTAGCTATACCATTGGCAAAGGTCCATGGGCGGCAGTGACACTTACCATCAGGTGTGCTGTCTGCTCGTTTGCCGCCATAAGCAATAAAAAAAAAAAAAAAAAAAAGCAACAAAATAATTACGGGATATTTTAATAATAGTTACGTATTAAATATTAATGTGTAGTGGCAGCTACGTATATTACCAACACTTACATTGCATATGGGTGTCGTAAAAGACGACTAAGAGCGTAACGTAGATCTGGGCTTACTCAACCTGATACCGTCAGATTATTAATTACATTCCCAAGAATGGTTTGATATCAAGCAGGCGCTTGTCATAAAACTGTTGCCAAAACTTTTGCTATATGTACGGTGGTAGAAGAATACATATTGCGGACGCCAAGCAATTGGAATAAAAGCCGGATGATGATAATATGATGACAATGATAAATGTGTTAATAATATGATAATGAAACTATACATCATATCACACAATTTTGTACATACGTATATTGCTAGCAGTTTTTTATTATTTACTCGTATATGGCTGGTCCCTCAGTTTCGCTTGTGTTAAGTGTTTGTCTCTGAGTTACTTTATTTTTCTTTTCATTTTTTATTAGTATCACAATAACTCATCGCGCTCAGCATTATTAAGGCGAATATATTTTAAAATTGTATTTCCTAAAATATTGATCCTTGTAAAATAACACTTTGGTTTTAAATATCTATTTTCATCAATGCCTTTTAGGCAACAATACCTAAGGCGATATAAATGAATGTATCGTTCTATAACATAAATATTATTTGTCATTTTCGTCGCCTCATGATGTATTACCTAACATTTTAATTTTATTTATTCATCATCGTCACTCTGTTCTGAATCAAATTACTTGCAGTCGACATAAGAGACAGAGAGTCTTCAAAGAGAAATAAGGTTACTATATCACGCTGCTCAGATGAATTCGCATGTTATTTAGGTTTTTCCTTCTCTTACAGCGATGTTATATGCTTATCTTTTTTTAGATTCTTATGATACCTAGAGCAAAGAAAGGGATGACATGGAGAAATTTATAAAAGATGATAATCCTATTCTCAAATAGCTTAGCTTTATACTTTTGTTTTCTGTTCTCGTTATCGGCTTAGATTCTTGAATGATCCTTTATGACCTCCGTAGGAAAGGACGTAGTGGTATATGTTATATATTGGTGTCTATATGGATAATATAGGTAATATAGATTATAAATAAGAAATTATGTTCTTCACCGTTACGCGAATTTTAATATTTTGGCAAACTAATTTAACTCAAGCATTTTTGTTTTAATTAAATTGTATTTTTGTGAGGTTTGTTTTTCTCGTAATTCTCGTTTTAGTATCTATACTTATAATAGAGCAGTAGAGACAAAGTCTGTATATTGAAAATATTTGACAAAAATATTACGGAGGGTTATGATTATAAATGTGAATGATTATTTACAAAACGTGTTCCTATGATTTATAACTTAGGATATACTTGGAATTGGATTCCTTGTAATTTAACATTATAATAAATTATAACTTTTAACATATAGCATTATTTTGATCATGAATGAATTAAATCATTAAAGAAAAATATGTTTAAAAAAAAAAACGTTTTAGACGATTCGCGGGTATATCTATATATTTTTATACTTTGTTATTCTTATCCTATTTTTCCTAGACGTAATCGTTACTTCCGTTATCTCGATGATAATGATCATATTGCGAAGTACAACACTTGTCTGACTCAGCAAAAAAATGCTGACTTTCAACATCAGCTATTAGATCTAAGAACGATGCTTAATTAATGATTTTCCTTTAATAGATAAAGTGAGAGGAAATATATATATTTGTCTCAATGATATCCTAAATTTAAACTACCCGTATATTATCATTCTCATATACTTATCCCAATTACTTGGGGTCGATACAATATGTACTCTTCGTTCATAGTAGATATTATAAAAGTTATTGACAATAGTTTTATGACCGACCGCCTGCTAGACGTCCTTGGGAGTATAATCGTTGACCAAACGGTATCAGATAGAGTTGGCTCAGGTCGTTATAAGCTCTTAGTCATCTTTTACGATATGCACGAGCAAAGTAAGAGTTGGTAGTATTCGTAGCAGCTACCACACAGCTATAAACTACCCGTATATATAAGTTTTAAATTCATTGGAGATTTCAGGTGAAAATACCACCGTATATTATTGGTTTTTGTTCAAGGTTTCACTATCGTACACGTTCATTAGGTAATTCATTAATAATACAAGCGCGCTAAGGCGTTACCACATACCAGCTTGGCAATCCACCAGAGTACGCAGTCCTTTATACTAAGAACGAACTTTAAATATATTCATTAATTAAATATTCGAGTTTAGTGACTGATTAAGGATACAATTTGTCACCATATCTTACATTCTCATGAGAGTAGTGAAGCTAATGAATCATCAAGAAAATAGACAACTGCACACTTTTTCCTAGCAGCTTCCTACCTTATAATACTAATCGTGGCAACTGTTTTTTTGTTTCTTTGTTGTTTTATAAATATTCTTAGTTTAATTTTGTATTATATACATAATTTAAAAAAAAATGAATCTTTACTCGAAGGGCATATCACTGGAGCTAACATAAATTAAACATGTAACCAAACTCTTTTGTGAAAAAATATAATAAAAAAAATTAAAAAATGACGAGCCCACTGAGTTTCTTGCCAGATCTTCTCAGTATGTGGCTGCTTTCCGATCCGGTGGTAGATTAATTAAATTTAATTTAAAAAACAATGTAAAATTGACAATATGTAAATGCCCCTATGGGGCTTATGCAAAATAAATTATTTGATTTGATTTGTGATCAGCAATCGGCCTAGCAAGTGTGATATTTATGGCAATATAGGCAGTATTGCCGTAATCGCTACGCACGTATGAGGGCGTCCATTAATCACGTGATCTTTTTTTTTAGCATTTTAACCTTGGGCATTTTAATTAAAGAATAATTACAAAAATACAAATGAAACGAAGTCATGAATTCATACCTTCTAGATTATCTCAAAAAGTCTATGAAATTTTTTTATAGACTGGCCACTATTTTAAGTATTATACTAAAACCGAACATCAGTGAGGACGATGACTGACTGACTTTGCGTCCGATTATTTTTATACTGTAACGGTTAGATGACGATGACGAGTAAGAGGTGTAACGTATGAAAAATCATTTCATATAATTTTAAGGGGAGTAGCAAGTGCGACGTATGCATAGTCGTTTCATATGATTTTTCACTTGCTACTTGTGAATTATGCCATGCTTACAGCTCATTATATTCTTGGTTTTTTGCTTTTTTATACTTCGCATAAAGGTCTTTATTCAGATCACCTACTTTAAACAACTTCGTTCGTTGTCTGGCAACGACTTTTCAGTTTAGAAATCTAAACGTTTGACGAGAAAATAAATACATGTGATATCTTACTACATCTCCCCTCATCCTTGTGATATTTCATGATTTTTGTCGATGTCGATAAGGTGATGTAGGATGATTAATGGCAAGTTCCACTTTTGACATTTTCATTCTTCTTGCAACATCCACAATTCATTATTTTAAACCTTAACTAAAAATTATATATGATTCAAAGAATTCAATAGCTGTGTGGTAGCGTCTACGAATACTACCAATCCTTACTTTGCTCGTGGATGTCGTAAAAGCCGACTAAGAGCCATATAACGACCTGGGTCAACTCCATCTGATGCCATTTAGTCAACAATTACATTCCCAAGGAGGGTTGACGTCTGGCAGGCGGCCGGTCATAAAATTATTGCCAATAACTTTTACAATATGTACTATGAAAGAAGAGTACATATTGTATCGACCCCAAGTAATTGGTATAAGAGTAGGAGAATGATGATTCAAAGAATTCAATAATATGCAAAATAGTATAGTTTAAACAAAAATCCAATTAAACAAATCATAATAACGTTTAACGTTACGTTACGTTCAAAATATGCAAACAGACAGCCATTAGGTCTGAGACGAGTCTGCTTAGCAAGCTTATTTGCTTAACATTTCTCATAAATATATTCTATCTTGTATAAGGTACTTAATGAGAATTAAAATACTCATTTATCTTTAATTTATCTATATTTCTTTAATTTGTGTGGCTATTAATGTTAGCCTCAAACGGTTTTTATATCCTTAGGCAAACAACTGGTAAATGTTTTTGGGGTTTAAAACCTTTAGGATTGTTACAAATAACATAAATTTAAATAATATTACGACTATGGATGTTGTTTAAAGTATAAAGGTTATTATTAATGACTTTTAGGCAGCGTGAATTTTGACTTCGATGACAGTTTCGGTATGTTAACTCCAGGAGCCGTGTGTTTGAATAGTAATGTTAATGGGCTTTTCGAGAATAATTATTCTCGACTTACATTTGTGAAAATCAGACTCTTATCTTCGAACAGTCAGAGGTATTTCGCTTGTGTAACATTTTAAGCTCCATGTAATAAGCAAAGAGCTTACTGAAGGCACAAACGGTAGATTTCATGCTTTTTCTTGAGAATTGGTCTGTTATTTAAAGTCAAGTCAAGTTCAGCTAGAAGTGATATGCTGTCGTTATGTATGTTCATGATTGTAAAGACAAATAAGGCGAGAAAATGTAACAAATATACAAATTTACTTTGGCACTATAAGAATACTATTCAGCAACCCATATCTCACCCGTGGGTAATCGTACGAGACGACTAATGGATATAAAACGCATATAACAACTATGCAAGAGAAGGAAAACTCGAAACAAAACCCTATACCAACACGTCTGACCAGCGCGGTATAGTAGGTTAATTTCCCTCCCATTACGGAGGAGGTCCGAGCCCAACAGTGGGACTTTTATGGGCTGTGATAATGATGATGATGATTTTGGCACTATTTTAGTTTCAATCAAATCATTTTGTTTCATGTAGTATGAAGAATTTAATTTGTCGACTATATTTACATACATACATACATATCATCACGTCATATCCTTTGCAGGGTAGGCAGAGAGTACAGAGTGCCAGAGAACTCTATCTCTGCATACTTCACTCGGTTCCTCAACATTCATAATTCTCTTCATACACGCTCGCCGGTTTCGGAGACTCTTGACTCCACCTTCCTTCAGTACATGACCGATCTGGTCTAGGTAGGTTAGTCTCGGTCTCCCTCGGTACCTACATCCTTCCACTTTCGCATTGTATATCTTCTTAACCAGACGTTCGTTTGGCATTCTTTCCACATATCCAAACCATCGGAGCATTCCCTTTCGCATCTTTACACCAATACTCTCTTTCATACCTACTCGCTCTCTTACGTCGTCGTTACGAATGCGGTCGGTCAGCCTAACTCCACAGATTATATTTAAGATATATATACTCGACTATATTTAAGGTTTCATATTTGCTATCAAAGAGTTCCTTTAAGAATCTACCAAATACATATACTGATACTCATATACAGATACTCATAATTTCTTTAATGCAGGGTATTGTTAAAAAATATCTTATTCTGGAACTAAATGTAATTTGAGTACATTAATTTTATGCTCTTAAAATCCCTCAAAATATAAGTAATGATGGCAAAATGCAGCATTATATCTTTAAAAAAAAGAAAGAAAATATATGTGAAATAATTTGATTTAAAGAGTTATTATTTAATGAAATCATATAGATTCAAACTTTAGCATAAACGCTGTAAATGGTGGTATAACTAACAGACTCTTAACAAATACAAATAGTAGTATAATTAAGATAGCCAAGTGGTTAGATCTCATCCAGGTAACACAAGAGGCGAGATACAAGAGATAGGGCACGCGATTCATTGATTTATTCTATATATATATCGCAATCTTCAACATACATACATAGAACTAATTATACCCATGATGTATAATATGTAAAAAAAGAAATATTAGTATAATTAGCTATACATGCCGTTATTTTAAATTTTAAGAGGACAGCATAAGAGGACTAAGGTACGTAACGATTAACGCTTCTGCGTGGAACTCTGCTAACATACAATTATTGAAAATAAACAATGAGCAAACTAAGAACAATTGTTTTTAGATAGCACAAAGTTTATATATAGTTTTTTTAGGTGATAATCGAATCTAAGAGTCTCGCAATGGGAGGTGCGGTGATATATATCTTGATACAGGTTGACGTGTGGTAGCGGCTACGAATACTACCAACCCTTACTTTGCTCTTGGATGTCGTAAAAGACGACTAAGAGCCTTATATCATCATGAGCTAACTCCATCTGATGCCGTTTGGTCAACAATTACATTCCCAAGGAGGGTTGACGTCTGGCAGGCGGCCAGTCATAAAACTATTGCCAATAACTTTTACAATATGTACTATGTAAGAAGAGTAGCTAGCTACATATTGTATCGACCCCAAGTAGTTGAGATAAGAGTAGGAGAATGATGAATTGATGATGATGATGATGATATATCTTGGTACATATATATTATTCCTTAATGATATTTTTAAATGAATATGTCTCGTGTATTTTTGTTAAAGACAACACCTTTCTTTTTTTTTTTTTTTTTTTGGCTATGGACGTCGCACCCCGCCAAATCGGGGCGACGGAAGAGGCGGCGCGCAGTCCCATTAACCCACCCTGCAAGCACCTCTTCTTCGCCGTGCGAGCGGGCCACCGGTACCCGATCTTTGTCTTCGGTGGCGCTAAAGACAACACCCTGCACTAAATAAATTATCCTTGTATTACGGGATACTTTACAAATATTTAATTAGCAGATAGAAAATACACCAAGACTCGGAACAACGATTTGTATATTACACTTAGTATAGTCCTGCGTACGAATCGAATGAGATACTGGCACGGTAGACCGGTATCTTGACCATTACGCCAACTACACAGTTCACTTTACTACTTTAATATTTAAGTTCTTATGCCATTTCGAGGAATATTTACCGAACGATATCTTGATGGTAGATATTCTTAGCACATCTTAATCAATGGCAGATACTCATTATTCCCCTACTCTTATCTCCAATTACTTGGGGTCGATACAATATGTACTCTTCTTTCATAGTATATATTGTAAAAGTTATTGGCAATAGTTTTATGACCGGCCGCCTGTGAGACATCAACCCTCCTTGGGAATGTAGTTGTTGACCAAACGGCATCATATGGCGTTGGCCCAGGTCGTTTTAAGGCTCTTAGTCGTCTTTTACGACATCCACGTGCAAAGTAAGAGTTGGTAGTATTCGTAGCCGGTACCACACAGCTACAATGGCAGATACTCATTACCATAAAAAGCACTGTTTTTTTTTCCATCGTTTATAAAAAAAAAAACATACAAACGGCGTACTGCTACTGAATTGAATGCTAGCTATTGCATAAAATATGTACGTAAAACAAGTTTTTTTGGCAAAGGGCCAAACTTATTAACTCTACGATCTTTGTAAGAACTTTTGAACTATGTACAACCTTAGGATTTGTTCATTCTCGTTTACAATATAAAATGTTAAGGAATTTCAGCATTAATATAAAACGATGAATATAAAAATATTGTAATTTCGCAAAATTAAATATTACGAAATCCAAATACATATAAATTAGATTTCTGTATTCTAAATATATTATTTACCGTGTGGTGATGGAGAAAGAATACAATTCACCACCCCCCTATCTTACCCGTGGATGATCGTAAGAGACGACTAAGGGATCTAAAAAAACGCATATAACATCTATGCAAGGGAAGGAAAACTAGAAACAAAACCACGCCAAATACCAGTACGTCTGACCAGCGTGGTATAGTAGATCAATTTCCCTCCCATTATGGAGGAGGTTCGATCCCAATAGTGGGACATATATCAGCTGAGTTATGGTATTAATTATTTATTAATTATTTCATTACCACCATTATTATAGAAATATATTCATTTATCACTATAAAAATATACAATTGTCAGTTCGTGAGGAAAGAATTAGCTAGAGACTAACTGATTTTAGTAAATTTTATTCTGGTTTAACCAAGAATGCTATTAAACTCTACCGTTACGAGTTAACCATTTGCTCTTGAACTTAACTTTATTATTAGTTTAATAATGGCGATAGGGTCATTTGTGATATGAGGAAGGCAGTTTAAATCCAATCGTGGGCCTGCTCTTTAGTCTTTTTGTCAAATACGTGCTATCGTGTGTATTTGCCGTATTTCTTCAAGCACTTATCTAAATTTAAAATTACATATCTATAAGATTTTTATTTTTCATAGAATTGGTATAGAAATACCTCACTATCTATTCATTAGCAGTTAAAGTAAACGGTAGCTAAACTTTTTAATTCATAATATGTAACGTAACAAATAACATAGAATAAAATGTATGAATAATACAAACTTTTTGGCAAAGGGCCAAGTTGATTGACCCGCGATTGGGGTCAAGCTTTTTTTTTTAAATTTCTTATCTATCTAACAAAAAAAAAAACAATTCAGTTAAGGTTTCTAGTTGGATTATAATATTGTATAAAATGCGAACCTTTCATATAAAACTGAAACTTGCTACGTATCTTTTCAATGCAAATTGAATATCTAAAATCTAAATTGTTCGGCGGATAATTTTATCTTGCGACTAGCGTTTTCAAACAAAATTTTAGCTTTAAAATAGTGATATTAATGTTATTTATTACAATTTTTATTCATATATAATATTTTTGTATTATTATTCTTATTATATCATGATTGTGTTCTGAAGCCAATTACGTAATATGTACTCCACTTCCATCATGCATATTGCAAAAGTTATTAGCGTTAGTTTTATGACTGGCCCCCACTCTTACAGCCTTAACTTTTCTTGAGAATGAAGAATGTAATTGTTTATCAGACATCAGATTGAGTTGGCTGAGGTCACACAAAGTAAGGGTTGGTAGTATTTGCAGCTGCTACCAGACATACCTTTTATTTTTATTCTATAGTATACATATATATTCTATATGTATATGCCATGAAAGATTTTATTTTGTGAGTTCCTTATTCAGAAAAGTTAATAGTCTGATACACAATCTAGTCCATTAGTTTTTTTTATAAAGTTCATCACGATACAGGGACTTATTCCATGCCTTCAGTTTTCTTGAAAAAAATGATTGAATTCCAATCATCATTACATACAGCCCATAAATGTTCCACTGTTGGGCTCAGGACTCCTCCGTAACGGGAGGGCAATTAACCTACTATACCGCGCTGGTCAGACGTGTTGGTATAAGTTTTTGTTTCGAGTTTTCCTTCTCTTGCATAGATGTTATATGCATTTTATATCCCTTAGTCGTCTCGTACGATCACCCATGGTTAAGATATGGGGTGGTGAATAGTATTCTTACTCCGTCACCACACGGAAAATAATTCCAATATACTTTCACAATTCTGTAATTCTTGCCAAGTATAATTAGCAGCCGAATATTACCCTGAAATAAAACATTATATGGTTATATTATGGTATATTTATAGGTTTTATTATTTTTAATTGTGTTATATAATTTAAATGACTGAAATTTAGCATTTAATATGCTTAATTATTTATAAAAACCGATTACGAAATGAAAAATGTATTATATAATGTTATATAACATTATTTCCGTTTAAAGAAAGTGCTAATATACATATTTATTAAAATACAAGCTTTGAAATGGCCTATTATGTGTTAATTATAAATTAAATTATTTCAAAGTTTTAAGCGTAATTGATTAACAAACATCGGAACATTTAAAAATGTTCACAAACTTTTACATTTATAATACTAAGTAGTATAATGTTTTACATAATATAAGCACATGAACGTTTCCAAGATCGATTTAAAATTTTAAAGCATCCTTACTCTTATCAGAAGCCACCTTTAAGTGGTGCTCAGCATTTTCTTTTGAGTGCAATTCGTTTAAGCTAATATTAATTCACCAAATTATGTTATTATACAACGGTTTATAATGACCATATCATAACGCTTTTCACTAAAGAAATAACTTCATTTAAAATTCATTTTGCTACTATAAACAACAAACAGAATTGAAAGTTAACTGATCAATAGGCAGTAGATAGGCATAAAGTACATATATGTAGGCAAGCAATGTACGTAGTATATTAATAGGGTTTCAAATATTGTTGTTAATAATTTGAATATGTTTTTGAAGACAATATCTCTTCTCTAAGGAATATATTATTACCAGTACCTATATCACGCAGGGGCGGCTCTAGCATATGTAGCGCCCGGGCGAAATCAATCACCTGGCACCTTCTTGTATCAAAATGCGTGAACAAAATGGAATAGGTTGATAGTTACAATACGTCAGACTAAATTCCGAATCTCGTTGGAATGCGTTGTCGCATGCTTAGTCTCGTTGTTTTGACACGAAACCAGGTAAACGCGATCGGATTATGAAGTTACAGTGAACATGGCGACAAAGCAACTTATCAAAACCTGTCAAATAACGCGCCCACTACGTTTATAAATGGTTAGACACTCGCTCCGTGCGGATCATTACAGTGGAGGCTTATGTTGCTTGAGCGTCCCTCGGCACCCCCTAACACCCGGCACCCGGGTGCAACACACACTCTGCGCTATAGGTAAAGCTGCCCCTGATATCGCGATGACAACATTACAGCACTTCACAAAAACAATAACTTTACAATTAATGCTCCCATTAATCTCGGCTTATATGGTGCCACAGCTGGGCACGATCCTCCTCCAAAATAGGAGGGAAATTGATCCACTATACCACTCTGTCCAGACGGTTTTATTTAGAGTTTTCCTTCTCTTTTATAAATGATAATTGCATATTATATCCCTTAGTCGATTTTTAGAATACCCATGGGCAAGAAATTGTTTTCTTTCTCTGCAACCACACGAAAAAGAAATACAATCATGATACAAGTTACTCCCAAACTTGGAATAATTTTGTGCGAATCCCACAAAGAACTGCACTAAGAGGGGATCAGACTGCGGCACTCAGCACGGGAGGTACTGTAAGTCTAATAATTTTAGGTAATTATTCATATATTTGATCTAATTCTTCCGTCCATCCATGTTCTAGGTCATCATCATCCATTGTTGGATATAAGTCTACCCACGAGAATACCAGATGAAGCTGTCCAGTGCTAGTCTAATTTAAATTATAGTATAATTTGATTGTACATCATCTTTGACCCAAATATCATTATTTATAAGATTGATATGACACCAAAGCAAAGATGAATATATTATATGACCCACTTGTTTTACACAATTAAAAAAAAGTGTGTCTTTACTTATGTACACGCGTTAGAAATTATACTTCTTTGGCGTAACAAGATAAAAATCCTTTTAAAAATTTTATCTATCGCCTTATTCTACATTTGTAGAAAAAACGACACTAAAAATAGAAAAAAGGTATTTAATACATTGAAAGTTTTATTATAACGCATTATCTAATTAAATAAAGTTTATTTAAATATTACAAAAAGAACTAAAATGTTGACTATAGCTAACTTCAGGTTGTCGGTTTTTCGTGACGGTGTGCGCGCGCATCGTAAAAATTTACTCTCTTAATTTTTCCCTAAAACGCGCCAAAAGAAGTATAACTTCAAAAATGAGCATAGCATTTGTGCTATACACACGAATAATGTGTTTTTTTTTATAAAACTCAAACCTT
Source organism: Lymantria monacha (assembly GCA_905163515.2). Lineage (NCBI taxonomy): Eukaryota > Metazoa > Arthropoda > Insecta > Lepidoptera > Erebidae > Lymantria > Lymantria monacha. The sequence goes on from LR991093.1 coordinate 23,304,275, forward strand.
ACAACAAAGGCAATGAAACCTATAGCAGTTGGAACATGAAAATAATTAACCTCAAGATCTTACGTAGAACACGCTTTATACTTTGACAAATTAATTTAAGTTTTGCTGATTTATCTACGTCTCTAATTACGTAACCAGATGTTTTATGAGATATATTTTTGAAGTGAAAACTTTTTAAGCAGCGATGTGCACTTTTTTGGGATGAGTAAAAAAATGTTAAACTCGCGTCAGGACACGTGACCTGATCGAATATTCGTAAGCCGGAGGGAGAGTAGACCGTAGGAGAGGAAGTAATAATATAATATATGTATACTATAATATAATATATTTAATGTATAATATATTTATTGTATGATCACCCATACATATTCCCTGGAGCACGGTGTTTTTTTTTTTATAGACTTAGGTTTTCACTTCTATCGACAGTCCTCGCGACTGCTTTGTGTTTTTTTTATATAATATTACACAAATCTCTTTAATAATCCTTATTAATATTATAAATGCGAAAGTAACTCTGTCTGTATATCAATCTTTCACACCAAAACTACTAAACCGATTTAAATTAAATTTGGTACACAAATAGTCTAGAGCATGATAAAGGACATAGGCTACTTTTTAATGCGAAAAAAAGAGTTGTAAAGGGGGATGAAAAGTTGCAAGGAATTATCGTTATTTTTAAAGCTAGAAGCTTGAAACTTATTTTTAGGCTGTTGATTAGATATAAATTAAAAATTTTGTAAAAAAATTACCCTCAAAGACGTAAAATAAAAATCTGGGATGAAAGTTTATATGGAAATTGGTTATTTCTGAAGCTAGATTGCCGAAACATTTTTCTTTTATTTGGCTTTTGATTATATATAAATAAAAATGGCATTACGTTGATACGGGTTGAGAGCCCTCAGCGCTCACCCACAGTCCGGGTAAAGTTGTCATAGTCATCTGAGGCTAACAACTAAGACACACAAAAAAAAAAAAGCATTATGTTGACCGCCTTCTTAATTAGGTTAAAATTATTTATTAGCATTACCTACGAAGATATTCATCTTATGTTTCATTTGCAAGCATTGCCTAGATTAACATATAGGATATTTTTATGCCGGTAATGTGTTTCCTTGAGATAAAATAGTTCAATTTTAGGCAAGTAATCTTTTACGGGGGCGAAGCCGCGAGCAGAAGCTAGTGGTCTATAAATACAATATCTTACTACACTTTACTTGTGTGTAAATCGTAAAAATCAGCTAAAGTTTTACCAGGAGAATAGACAACGGTAAGTTCCAACGGCCAACGGTAAGGTGGGAAAATTGTAATACCAACCGCAATCATCATTCTGTCTTACAAGCGAAGTCATTGTGGCATTATCTCCCCTAAAGAGGTTTATATCTAACATTGAATGTCGTTAGGCTGATCGATGGATGGATTACGTAAATTCTACGACAACGTATTATAGAAATCTATATCAGGTGAAAAAAAGTTTTATATCAATATTCAATAAGGTTTAATTCGAGTTTTAATTATTTTGCAGTGATGTTAGATGATTACATATGTGAACCGTTTTTATAATACATATAGAAAAAGGAAAGAGCGACTACATAGAAAGAAAAATAAAAATATTTAATGTTAACTACACCACGTGACGAACTCCTAAAAATACATTCTCGTGGAAGTTTCCCGTTAAGGCCACGCTAAAGTAGCCTATATGATTGCTGAGACTCTTTATCACTCATCCATTCTAACTCATTCAATTCCTATTACATGAGCTCAAGGCATTTCGCATTATAGAATATATAAAAACAGATAAGTAAGTAAATCTGGCATAAGGCTAAGGCAACGATAACTAATGGAAAGTGTGTTAGAAGAAATGTATGAAGAGATAAAATAATGTCATCATTTCGTCTTTTTTTACAGCTCATATATTCCCACTATTGTAGTCTCACTGTGGGGCTCGAGCCTCCCCCGCAATAGGAGGGAAATTAGGCTACTATACCGGGTTAGTATAGGGTTTTCTTTCACTTGCATAGATGTTGTGTGCATATTTTATCCCTTAGTCGTTTGTTACAAACCCACGTGTAAGAGAGAAGGTGGTTAATCATTTTCTTTCTTCATCATCACACGGAAATATTATCATTATAATCTTCACTTTTGTTGTGAGTTTTTCTTTATCATTAAACGAACTAAACTACGTTTGATAGGCAATGATTACATAACGTTAATACGCTACAATTACTTACCGTGGGTTACCAGTTGTGGACGTCTAAATAAGTTATTTTATAGTGCAACGCCTATATTCCGAGCACAGTAAGAAAAGGTATAATACATGCATATTTCATTAAATAATTTCATTAATGGCATGCGAGTAAGTATTTCACATAATTCCAAACTTTGCATTGCTTATTGACAAATATAATAATAGCAAAAACTTAATATTTTGAACTTGTGGGTACATCGATAGAGTAGATAATAAAACCAGAATTGTGTTCTGATCTACTGGCATATTTGCACAAAAAGTTCCTATAAGTTCATTGACCTCTCGGTAACGAAATCATTCTGCGATACCTATTTTGATTCCACCGCCATCAATCAAGAATGATATAATACTATTTTTAAAAATAAAATTGCTCGGTCAAATCATATTTGAAAGTGAACAAATATCATCAACACAAATAAAAAAAAAATAGTAATAACATTGAACGTTTCAAATTTATTTGTGAAATGTTTGAAAATACCTAAGTAAAATAAGAACTCATTCATTGACATTATCACATTTATCAAGTAGAATTCAAGATTTTGTTCGCCTTAGTACATTGTTTAATTAATTCTAAGGAAATTAATTAAAACTTGAACAGATTGTCCTTCTCCGTATAACGTGAAATTTAGTATGAATAAACTGAAATGAGTAGCTCTGCTGGTTTCTTCTTTATAATTTTATTTTACACATTATATGAGCTTGTTACCCTCAATTACGATGATCACTATCTACGATAATTCAAAACTGTAGACTATGTTCTCGGTTATGTATCATCTATCACCAAAGTAAAAACTACTTTGGTTCCGTTATTGTTTCGTGGGATTTTAAATTTTAGAGAAACAAAAATATTAAGAAAGATGAGAGAAAATTCATTTCTGTTGTTTCATTTCTCTTGTGGTGGTACCCACACTGTTGATAGTTTTCTGTCTACAGCCGGCTGCGAGCTGATCCATCTTGGGTAATATCACACTCTCGCTAAAAATCGACTTCCGAACAATGGCAATGTGCTGTTGTGTTGTTTGGTAAGCGAGAGAGCCGGCAGCCCAACTTTGTGGGTGGGGTTGGGGTTTTCATTGGTAGGTAGAGGCTTAACTGTACCATTGGTATTGCAAAGACCTATGGGCAGCGGTAACAATTACCATCAGATGTGTTGCTTCCTCGTTTACCACCATTACCAATAAAAAACAGGCAGTCATGGAGACTGCCTATAGAAGTAAAAACTATTAACTTAAGACTAATTGAAATAATAATAAGTTTCTAATTTTTGTATAAAAATAAAAACCTATAAGTTTTCCCACTCCAAAAACGCTCAACGCGCCTAAAGAAGTTTTCATATAGCTATAGATATACTATTAGCATTAGCATGTCGGTGACGCGAACCTATAAGTTTTTCCCCTCCAAAAACGCTCAACGCGCCTAAAGAAGTTTTCATATAGCTATAGATATACTATTAGCATTAGCATGTCGGTGACGCGAACCTATAAGTTTTCCCATCCAAAAACGCTCAACGCGCCTAAAGAAGTTTTCACTTCAAAAATAATTCTTTATGTATTTATACATAAAAATAGGCTAAATTATAATTAAAAATTAAATGGCAGTAATAAGTCAGGCAGCAATAAGTCAGTAAGTCAGAGAGGGGTTGCACAGAGCTATATGCTTGGGGGTGGAAGTGTCATTTTCAAGGCCATAACTACGGGGAAACCATGGCTCTGTTTATCGCAGACTCAATGGTGAAACCGGCGCCGCACCGCTTGATACCCCTAGCCACTTACACCAATGTTGCCCCCTGTTGCTCGTATGGCTTGTGTGCCTGTGGTGACTGTTTAGGGGGCCCATTCAGTGAGTGGGCGAGTCACCGTCTGCCACCGTTCATCTTTCAATATGAGTTTGAAGGCAGACGAGCCTCTCAAAGGACCGAGAATCTTCCTTATGGATGATCCCGTGAATAAAAAGAAGATACAAATATAATACTATAATAATAATAGTTTTTACTATTTTAGCTCTGAATATCTGCTAAAGGTATAATATTAATGATTTAATAAGTAAAATGATATAATGTTGAAAAAGAAAAAAATATGTGGGATATTTTGGATGTAGAGTAGGTATGTTATACTTCCTTATACCCCATTTCAAAAATGGGAATAGAGACATGTTACTTAAAAAAAAACACCTAATTTAAATAAATATGTGGCACATGAGCCTAATAAAAATATTTAATGAAGTGATCTTAAAAATTGCATAAAATGTTAAAAAAAAAAAAAAAACTGTTTTAAATATTTTTTTGTTGCTTATGGTGGCAAACGAGCAAGCAGCACACCTGATGGTAAGTGTCACTGCCGCCCATGGACCTTTGCTATAACCAAGGCTGGCTAGGCCGCTCCACCGAAGTCAAAAATCGGGTACCAGTGGCCCGCTCGCACGGCGAAGAGAGGGGATTTTACGGTGGGTCTATGGGGTCACGCGCCGCCTTTCCGTCACCCCGGACCGATTCGGCGGGGCAAGACGCATCCATAGCCCACCAATAAAAAAAAAAAAAGGCTGCTAGGCCGCTGCCTACCATTACAATCCCCAAACCCACCCAGTTGGGCTTCCGGCTCTTTCGCTCACCGAACGAAGCGCAAGAGCAGATTGCCATTACTCAGATGTCGATCTTCTACGAGAGTGTGGTACTACCCCGGACGGACCAGCCCGCGGCTGTAGACAGAGAACTGTCCACAGCGTGGTCCTACTACTATTAGATTATGCCATTTTAGAATAAACTAATCATCATTCTACTACTCTTATCCCAATTACTTGGGTTCGATACAATGTGTACTCTTCTTTCATAGTACATATTGTAAAAGTTATTGGCAATAGTTTTACCTGAACAGTAAAACAAATTGAGACAGTGAATAAGATAGATGTGGTATAATGTATAAGTTATTTTAATATTAGTTATTATTACATTTTGCTTTTTAATTGAGGAACAAATTTACATTCTGACATATATTATTCAAAAAGTTATACGCAACTAAAGTAATAAAAATATTATGAGATTTAAGAATCTACTGCAGTGCAAATAAGATTTAAATTTAATCTGATTCACAAAGTTTTGGGAGGAATTTATTTACCCAGATTTGAAGCAATTATTACAAAGTGTTTTTACTTAGGATTCAAGAGCTTTTGATTAAAAGCTCTTGAATCCTAAGTAAAAACACTTTGTAATAATTGCTTCAAATCTGGGTAAATAAATTCCTCCAAAACTTTGTGAATCAGATTAAATTTAAATCTTATTTGCACTGCAGTAGATTCTTAAATCTCATAATATTTTTATTACTTTAGTTGCGTATAACTTTTGAATAATATATGTCAGAATGTAAATTTGTTCCTCAATTAAAAAGCAAAATGTAATAATAACTAATATTAAAATAACTTATACATTATACACATCTATCTTATTCACTGTCTCAATTTGTTTTACTGTTCAGGTCAGCCGTCACCTGCTTATCTATCCACGGTGTTCCTTGAAGGACTCTTAGAACAGTCTTCACATGACCATAAACACTGTAATGTATTCGAAACGTCAGAAAATTAAAAACATTTTATATGTGGTAGGACCACGCTGTTCGGTTCGACGGTTCTCTGTCTAAAGCCGTGGGCCGGTTCGTTCGAGGCAGTACCACACTCTCGCAGAAGATCGACGTCTGAGTAATGGCAATCTGCTATTGCGCTCCGTTCGGTGAGCGAGAGAGCCGGAAGCCCAACTTTGTATTGGTAGGCTGCGGCTTAGCTATACAGCAGTACCACTTATCATCAGGTGTGCTGGTTGCTCGTTTGCCACCATAAGCAATAAAAAAAACACGTCTTATTCACTGTCTCAAACTTTTTACTTTTCAGGTCAGCCGTCACCTGCTGATCTATCCACAGTGTTCCTTGGAGAACTCTCAGAACAGTCCTCACGTGACCATAGACACTGTAATGTATTCAAAACGATGGAAAATTAAAAAATAAATACAAACGCGATAGAATCCGAAAATACAGTTTTATTTCAAATGTGTAATACTCGCGTAAATATCAGAAATCATTCAAGTTTAGACAGCTGAGACCAGGTGATAAATTAGTTCACGGTAAAATGATATTGTATTAAACTTAAACTAGGAAAACTATCACAACACGACTATAAACTATAATAATTTGAAAGATAAGATGGGCACCTAGAGAAGGGCATTACTATTTAACCGACTTCAAAAAAGGAGGAGGTTCTCAATTCGTATGTATTTTTTTTTATTTTTTTATGTTTGTTACCTCATAACTTTCGACTGGGCAAAGCGATTTTAATGATTATTTTTTATTTGAAAGCTGGTGCTTCCCGTTTGGTCCCATTTCAATTTGCTCTAGTTCTGATAATGGCATCCATAAGAAAACTATATAAGTCTAAAATTAGCATTAAGTATGAGTACGACAAATGAACGAGTAGCTCAAGCCCTGCTACTAATAGAACAACCTATGTGTGTGTGTAACACTAAAAAGAAAAATAAAAATAAAAAACTACGTTTAAAAAAACCGACTTCAAAACTGAAAAGTACAAAATAACATCTTATTAGTATTTTAAGTTATTTTGTACTTTTCAGTTTTGAAGTCGGTTTTTTTTAAAAGTAGTTTTTTTTTCTTTTCATTAACAACATTTCTTTTTGACCTATTCATAAACCGTCTACAATTTTAATGTAAATAATTATTACTGATAGTTTTAATTTAAATTTTATAAATGCCTATTAGTATAATACCACTGTTTGTCAGCTCAATTCGAATACGTACTATTACTGAGCTCGAGTCTTCTCCATTATAGGAGATAAATTGATGGACTAGATCACGTTGGTCAGGCGAGTTAATATAGTGCTATTTCAACGCTTCTTTCTTTTGTATAGAAGAGGTCAATTTTATGCTGTACCTATGGTATGGCTATGAACATTTCCAACCGTAACTTACTCGAAGATGTCGTAATAGACGACGAAGGACCGGGCCAACTCCACCAGATGCCGTTTGGATCACCTATTATCTACATTTTTAGGAGCGTTGACGTCTGGCAGGCGGCACGTCATAAAACGATTGCCAATAACTTTTGTAATAAGTACGAGTACATATTACGTCGACTTCAAGTAATTGGAAGAAGAGCAGGAGAATGATGGTGATTTATAGGTAAATTGTAAACAAAATACATAATAGAATATTTTTAAGATAACGGACGTTGTTGGATTTGACGGATGGACACAAATTACGCTCAGAATCAGTTTTTTTGTGTGACTTAGTTTAGACGCAGATGGCAACTCTACCCGGACTGTTGGATGAGTGCTGATGGCTCTCAACCCGAACTGAGACTCCGAATAATCATTTATTATTTACTAGCTGATACCCGCGACTTCGTCCACGTGACATTCAGTTTTACTACGCACCCCTATTTGAAACTTAAAAATTCAAACTCGACTAATTATTTCCGGCAGCCACTTGACCATTTTCATCAAGGAGGATGCTTTCTCCAATTTTCTTTAAAACATCGGCAAATTCTTAAGCATGTGAATTAGTGTTGCCCAAATGCAAGACTCCTGCGAGGCTCGCAAATCTTGCAACTTTTGCTTTTAGAATAACACTAAGTCACTTGTTTTGACAGAAATAAAAAAATACCATAGACATTAAAAATCCAACTAAGTTAATAAAATTCTATTCATCTAGTGGCAGTAACTGTACAACTATTATTCTTCCGTGTACTGGTATTACTCGTAAGAATACGAAATGACTACAATCCTTTCTTTGCCAAGAAAATCGTAAAATCATGTCTAAGGGAGCACTGCGAAACTCTTGCAGCATGTCTTGGTCTTGCATTTGGGCAACACTAATGTGAATGGTGACCTTGGCTTTGCTTGCATGTTGGTGGTTAGGGTCAGCTTTCCTACTTGGGGCTACAGATAAGAATACTTCAGTGAAGCATTGATCTCATCAGTTCTATTTCTTCGAGTTATAACAGGAAGGATTTGCCGAAAATCTCCAAAGAAAAGCACCATTGACTTTTCATTACGATCTCGTAGTGCTTGATCTACTGCCTCTACGATTTTTTTTATTTTTATCATTTTCCAATCAACGCAAATGATTAGACAGCAATCCTTAATAAAAATACTAATAGTTGTAAAGCCACAGTTGATAGTATTCTTTCTACAGCCACGGGCCGGTCCGACCCCCAGTCGGACCTAGTACCCCACTCTTGTAGAAAAGCAACGTCTGAACAGTGGTAATGTATTATTTCCGCTTCATTTGTAAGAGGCGGCGGAGCGGCGCAGGCGCGATTACCTGCGTCTACTTGCCTTAGCCGAAGCCGCGGGTAACTGGAACGGGGAATAGTCCGTCATCCGCCGAGAGGCTGACCACGTGAGGATGAAGCCCGATGGCCCAGGGTGTCATCGGGGATGGTACTCGAAAGGCCCAATGGTAATGGGGATGGAAAACGGTGGGTTATAGGGCCACGCGGATGGAATGCAAGACGTGCGTCCAGACCATGGCCTGCCAAAAAAGTAAGTGCATGCTGCTTGCTCGTTTATCACCGTACACAATAAAACAAAAAATACTTTGAATGTGTCGCAGTTTCGTGTTATTGAACATCTCGGTGTTTTATTGCTTCATTGTTTATTGCTATCGGGTTTACAAACAATGATAAATTTATCGGGTTTTTAAACAAAACCCTTTTACCACCAAGAAGTAATGCAGCTGCAGTTTCTGACGTAGTTACTTCCAAAGTTATTTTACGCTGTCTCCTCATTTTGGTAAGCTTGCTCTGCTCAGATAAGTTTTTTCAGGGCTACCTGGGGACATGGACATCTATCATCTCAGCTTATATACGTCCCACTATTGGGCTCAAGCCTCGTCCGTAATGGGAGGGAAATTGACCTACTATATCACGCTGGTCAGACGTGTTGGTATAGGGTTTTGTTTCGAGTTTTCCTTTTCTTCCATAGATGTATGATATGTATGATGTCCTTTAGCCGTCTCGGGGGTGATCGACCCACGGGTAAGAAAGCGGTTGGTGAATTGTATTCTAACTGCGCAACCGCACGGATAAATATATAATAAATGGCTTTCATTACGAAAGAATTAATAAAAATCAACTTCTTGGTTCATGTCGCGTTTCAGTATCGTAGAATATCTTCAGATGGATATCTTTTATATTTTATAATAATGTCAAAGAATTTGAAAGACTGTAAAACAATGACATCATTAAAAGCAAAAGACTCAAACGAATGGGGCTATGACTGTTACAGGCCTACTCAAGGGTATCATCTCAGCGGTGATCACCTTCAAGTGCTCAGCAAGCTGCTTGAAACGTACTCTATGCTATCAACAGCGTATAAAAATCTAAAAAAGTAGGTCTTCGCACAATATGCAGCAACAGGGGGCAGTAACAGCACTATTGCTAAAGTGACTGGTGTAGTGCTGAGACATGGTTGCTTCGGCGTGTACCAGCTCACGGTCGCAAGGAGGGGGAGCACATCGTCTAACCACTATTGCGATTGCGATGTGGACACGGCGCTGCAGACGCTTAAAGTTTGGGTGGCCTGGGCAAAGCAGCGCCGTGCACTCATCGCAATCATCGGTGCCAAACTGGCACTGTCGACAACCACAAAGACGATGCTCGATAGCGTCAGGAACTCGGACTCGGTCGCCGCCTTTTGCGAGACAGTCGTCCTATAGAAAAAGGCGGCGGAGCGTGTCACAGAGAAGACTCTCCATGCTGACACACTCTGCCGCCGGCGCAGTGGACGTCACAGGCGCGGTACCTGCACCTGTTGCCATGCTAACTGAGGTCGCGGGTAGATGGACCATGGGAGTTAATCTACCACCCGCACAGACACACACAACACTGTTGTTTGCTAGGGTGTAGACGGAGACGATACCTGGAAGGGTAAACCGCCGGACCGGCCACGGATGTCAAGTAAGCGGTACCAGAGGCCAGCCTGATGGTTTGGGCAGAGAACACGATGAGTTATGGGGCCACGCGATGCCCTTCTGTTACCCCGGAAGGAATATCCGTGTCCAGACCATAGCCTACCAAACAAAAACAAAAAAGGGTGCACTTTGCATACTCGCCCCAAAGTAGCATCTTAACTAAGAATGTTTTGTACGCTCTATGATGTGGGCTTTACTTTTCTTTTTCGTCTTTGACTTAGTTCTTAGTCGCAGATGGCTATGACAACAGCTTTACTCGGACTGTTAGGTGAGTGCTGAGAGCTTTCCACCCAAAGTACTTTTACTAAGTTCAAGAAGTTAATGCTTTTGAAAATATAACGAAAAAATTATTTAAAGTTTTAAAATAAATTATAGCGCCATCTAATGCTCATTTAACAAACTAAATAAATCATGCATTTTATTAATTTAAAGCTAAATTATGTATTATTAACTAATTAAAACATTATTTTTTATCACAAATACTTTTAATAGATATTTTGACTACCTGACTAATGTTATATATTATGTCAACTTCCCTTCAACTTTGAAGGAGGTTTGAGCCCAGCAGTGGGATGTATATGAGCTGAATTGATGAAACTACTATATATTAAGTAATACAAATATTTTCCTTACACTATAGATAAATTAAATAATTATTTTTAATTGAACCTTCTAGTCACATAAAAGGCGAGCGGTGATTTTAAAAACTTAAATGACCATAACTTTTTTTACAGACATCAGATTTCAATAAAACAAATACTAAATGTTGCTCTGAATTGGGCTGCAAAATAATCTGTTCAGTAACTTCGGAGATTAGCGATTATAGACATACAGGCATACAGACAGACAAGAAATTCCAAAAAAAGTTTTTTGTTTTCTGTTAGTGTTTTCTTACTGCCTAGATTCATTTTTTAATAAATTTATCAAATGTACAGACACGGGATTTCTACTGATTTATTATATATATAGATATAGATATAGATAGATATATATATATATATATATATATATATATATATATATATATATATATATATATATATATATATATAGATGTATTGATTTTAAAATAGTGCAATTTTACACACCAATCGTGGAGTGTTTTTTGAAGTGAAACGTAATATTAGTGACCCGAAAATGTGGGTCGTTTTTGTCCAAAAAGAGGGAGAGAGCGATTGAGATCGATTGAGACAGAGTGAATAAGGGCGAACGTAGCATGAAGCACAGCAATGGAGTGGGAGTAGGGAGCAAGCAAATGAGAAAGATCGAGAGAGAGAGAGATAACGCGAACATCGCATCACGCACAGTGCCATGGAGCGGAGGAAAGGCGGGAGAGAGCGAGGGGGAGAGAAAGCGAGAGAGAAAGGGAGATCAAGAAAAGTACACGCTATTGATTAATGTATGTAAACGAGATTTAAAAATTAGTTTGCCAAAGAAGGTTCACTTCTCACGTGTGTACTTTGTACTCACGCACTTTTATCTTTTTTTATTGCTTATAGTGGCAAACGAGCAAGCAATACACCTAATGGTAAGTATTACTACCGCTCATGGACCTTTTGCAATACCAGGAGAACAGCTGGGTCAGTGCCTACCAATGAAAACCTCTAACCCACCCAGAATATTGGGCTGCTAGTTCTCTTGTTAACCCAACTAAGCGCATCAGCACATTGCCACTGCTGAAAAGCCGATTTTCTGCAATAGTGTGAAAATACCTCGGAGGGATCTGCCTGCGGCTGTAGACAGAAAATTGTCAACAGTATGGCCCTACCACTATTAAAGTGTGTTATTATCTTATTATATATAAATTACGCGTCACGTTGTTTGTCCACGATGGACTCCTAAAGTACTTAACCGATATTAATCAAATTTTCACAGCATATACAATTTGATCCAACTTAAAAGATAGGATAGCTTCCATCTCAATTTATAGTCGCGATATTATTTTATTGCAAATTATTTGTCTATTATTTGACAGTCTGTATCTGTTATCTCCAAACGATTCTAACAGATGGTGGTATCTGTTGACTGGGTTGAGTAATTATTTAATAGATGGCGCTCTGTTAAACGTGCAAATGTTTCATATACGAGTAAACTACAATTTATCAGCATAACCACCACGTGTTATTGAGTCTACCTTAGCCACAGCAACGCGTGGCCGAGTCTGCTAGTCTTAATATATATAAATTACGCGTCACATTGTTTGTCCGCGATGGACTCCTAAAGTACTTAACCGATTTTAATTAAATTTGCACAGCATGTGTAGTATAATCCAACTTAAAAGATTGGATAGCTTCCATCTCAATTTATAGTCGCAGTATTATTTTGTTGCAAATTATTTGTCTATTATTTGACAGTCACAATTATCTGTTATCTCCAAACGATTCTAACAGATGGCGGTATCTGTTGACTGGATTGAGTAAGTATTTAATAGGTGGCGCTATGTTAAACGTACAAACGTTTGATATAAGCTACAATTTATTAGCATAGCCGCCACGTGTTACTGAAGCTACCTTAGCCACAGCAACGCGTCGCCGAGTCTGCTAGTTGTAATATATGTTAAAATATTTGGCCACAATAAATAATTATCATCATCATCTTGCTCTTATCCCTATTTATTTGGGGTCGACTCAATATGTCTCTCCTTCCAAACAACCCTATCAGACATCCTCTGTGGTCACCTTGTCTATCCATGTCACGTTTCACGCAGACCAGCCATCTTTTCTTCGATCTTCTTCTTCTTCTTCTTAGAGGTAAGGCCTCTGAATCCTTCAACATTCATACTTAAAACTTTCTTCACAGCATCACTTTTCTTCCGTCTATATCACGTCAAGCGTTCACTCCTTAGCTTATCCGTCACTGGTGCAACTTTTAAACTTTCTCTTATACATTTATTTGGCCACAATACATACATACATACATATCATCACGCCATATCCCTTGCAGGGTAGGCAGACAGAACAGACTGCCAGAGAACTCTATCCTTGCATACATCACTCGCTTCTTCAACATTCATAATTCTCTTCATACACGCTCGCCGGTTTCGGAGACTCTTGACTCCACCTTCCTTCAGTACGTGACCAATCTGGTCGGTCCAATACCAATCCCGGTACCTACATCCTTCCACTTTCGCATTGTATAAACCAATACATCGCCACAATAAGTGTAGATAAATATTTCTACTTCTGTTTCACAATCCTATAAACTATTAATACCACTACATCACCGTTTCCAACAGTTAGAAAATATCATTCGGACGTAATTAGACCTACTGAATATAAATATTTAATGGTTAATGTGGTATTCAAAGGATGATATAAAATTCATGACGAGAGAACATTAATGACTGGCCTAATACGGTTGTACTGCTAATTATTATTTATACATACTAACCTTTCTCAAGTCGGTAAAGAAAATTATAGCAAAACTAAATTTAATTAACATTCATTAACAAGTTTACTAGTTTATCAAGTTTTACCTCTTAATGCGTAAGTAGACGTGTAATAACTTGATTCTTTATGTTAAACTTTCTTTCATATTATATGAAAGAGAAGATTTAAAAGAATGTAATACGTATTACCGCAGCTTTTGTTATATGAGTTTCTCAAACAAAATTTCGAGTACTTTACGTGGCAAAAATCCTTACTAATATTATAAATGCGAAAGTAACTCTGTCTGTCTGTCGCTCTTTCACGCCAAAACTACTTAACCGATCTAAATGAAATTTGGTACACATATAGTTTAGGGCTTGATAATGGACATAAACTACTTTTAATGCAAAAAAGAGCTGTAAAGGAGGGTGAAAAGTTGTGAGGAAGTATCGTAATTTTTTAAGCCACAAGCTTGAAACTTATTTTTAGGCTATTGATTAGATATAAATAAATATGACATTAAAATTTTCTGAAAATGTTACCCTTAAGGGGTAAAATAAAATAGGAAATAAAAAACTTTAGGAAAGTAACGTAATACGCGGGCGAAGCCGCGGGCAGAAGCTAGTAATTCATAAATAAACAAAAGCCAAAAAATTTAAAAAAAAGAAAAAAACATTTTCTATGTCTATTATTCGTGGGAACAATAGCAAATCATAATATAAAATCTTTCATTATATAGAATACTAGGGGACCCGGCAAGCTTTGCTTAACCTAATAGTCAATGTATGAAAAGTAAAAATCATACTATTCGATCGCAGCGCCACTTACCGGGTCCAATTGTGACTCTAAACCATTCTCGAATCCACTTGAACACACACAATAAATTTCAACAAAATCCATCTAGCAGTTTAGGAGGAGTTCATTGACATACACACGTACATAATAATTATATATACCTATATAAAGATAATATTTTTTTGTATACTACGATCGGCTACGAATACGAACCAATCCTGACTTCTGATGTCAAAAAAGATGACTAAGAGCTGGGCTAATTTCATTTGATGCCGTTTGGTTAACAATTACATCCCCAGTGAAAATTGAAGTCAGACAGGTAGCTGATTATAAATCCTTTTGCAATATGTATTTTTGTGTACATTCAGGAGTATTCAAGAATGGTTTATATAACAATTAAACCCGCTAGGTGGCAATGCGAAATGTTTAAAGGGATAGTATTCTTATTTTATTTTTTGGATTTGTAGAGGACAGAGATACTCTGTCGGATATGCTAGTTATACTTTTATAATATTTTATAATAATTCATTATATAGTTACCTGTTTAGTTATAACTATGATGAACAGTATGTAGGAGTTGAGCAGTAGTCCGATGGCAGAGATGACGGTTACGGCAACGCTAAGCGCGAGCGACACCGCCGCCTCCTCGGCCCGCGTATCCGTCCCGTTCATCTCCATAAGAAAGGCTATGTGCGTCTCTTTCTGTTTTCACACTAGCCGTTCCATGCTGGGCCGTCGAACGTATACTGCTCCATTCTTGGTGTCGTCATCTTACTGCAGCTGCCGCGTTCCATAGCATCTCAAGTTTATTGATCTGAAAATATAATTGATTTTTTAGTTCTATTCATCTAGAAAGCGAGCGGTTTATCCAATTTTAAGTAATTAAAGCCAAAGTAATTTTCCGTGTAGTGATGGAGTATAGTACTCACTATCCTAACCGTGAATATCGTAAAAAACGAGTAAGATATGTAATATACAGATAACATTTATACAAAAGAAGGAAAACTTGAAATATAACTCTATACGAATACTTCTGTCCAGTACGGCCCAGCAGTGGACTGTATAAACTAAAATGACGACATCCAATAAAATGCAAAAGAAACGTTCGCTCCACTTTCCAATAGATATGTATGTGCATTTTTATAATTAATCTGATTCAGACAATGTTCATACCTAAACATACTATATGTATACAACATTTAGCCCCATTTCATAATGACATTCATCTAATTGTTACCTACAGTTTTATAGTATCATACACTATACTATAATGACGATTTCTCTACACAAAATAGCATTTCGCTTGACCCGGAATTGAATTGAGCACTATTCAGTCTGTATTCAATAAGATAGTCAAAATTAAATAAATTTATAACCCGAATATACCTATTACAACCAAAAAATACTACTGTAAAAGTTAAAATACATAATTTTAATGTTATGACAAAAAACGCTGGAATAATACGGAGTACAAAAACGTCGCAAAATATCTTAAACAAATATTGTGTGCTTATAGCAACGGCTTAGTCGTTGGTAAACGTTTTCGGGGATCAACGTAATATGTATGATCTCATTTGTAAAGAGAGAATAATATTATCAGGTAATAAATTACGGATGTATTTAAATATAAAAGATATTAACTATTCAAAATTCTTATAGTTGAATCTAATTTTCAAGTGAAATGTAAACGAGCAAGAAGTCGGAAGCCCAACTGGGTGAGTTTGGGGATTGTAATGGTAGGCCTAGGCCTAGCTATATCTTGTAGCAGTGCAGTGCAGGGCAGCAGTGACACTTACCATCAAATATGCTACTTGCTCGTTTGCCACCATAAGCAATAAAAAAAACCTGTTGGTAAATGTCACTACCGTTCATGAAGTTTTTGCTAAACAATTTAATCATGAGCTCTTCGTAGTATATGTGGTGTAAGTCTGAAAGATAAAATTAAGAATAGTGTTATATGAGATCGCTGTGGTGTGAATGAAGAAGTAGTGACAAAGATAAAAAAAGGTATGCTGAGGTGGTTTGGACACGTGGAAAGAATGAGTGAAGAAAGGTTGACTAAACAAGTATACAAAGCGAGTGTGAGTGGGACGATTACAAGGGGAAGACCACGTCGAACTTTCCTGGATCAAATTGAAGATGTGTTAGTGAAAGGTCAGATTAAGAGTACGCGTAATCGTAGAGCATATGAAGACTGTGATGAGTGTGAATGAAGCGATGGAGGGATGTCAGGATCGTGGTTTGTGGCAATCCGTAGTCTCTGCCTACCCCTCTGGGAAACAGGCGTGAGGCTATGTATGTATATACGCAATTTGATCATTTATATTATTGAATTTGTATGTTTTTAGATAGCTACGCTAATGCGAATATTACTTTTCACATATATTAATTTGTCAAAGCACGACAATAATGAGGTATTTAAATTACTGAAATTTAGCATTAAATATGCTTAATTATTTATAAAACCCGATTACGAGGCAAAAAATGATGACACAAGCGGGATTCGTAGCCGCGCCTATTGTTTGCGCCTAAATTTGCATGTCCTACAATAAGTCACGGTGGTGTAGTGGCAGCACGATTGGGCCGGAATCCCAATAGGTGCGGGTTCGAATCCCGCTTATGACATCATTTTTCGCTTCGTAATCGGGTTTTATAAATAATGAGGTATTATTATTATTTAACTTTATTTTGGAGATAGTACAACCAACCAAGCAGCGGAAACGACATAAATTAGGTATTATCAATGACCAAAAAATATCACGCCGCACCGTATGTTATTGTGTCTCTAGTTAACTTTACGAGGGATCTCATTTTCAATAGCTAATTTAGATCAATTATTCAAGAATACACGATATTTTGCTCCTCCTCACAGATACATTTTACAAGGCATTGTTCATAATAATGTATCACAATAGAATACAACGTCCTTCATAGTATTTCCTATAACAATCGGTATTGTAACATCGGCTATTTACGCCTCAGTCGATACGGACAAGGTCAAGGAATGAATGAAATCAATTTTTACAAAAATAGGGACTGAATCGATTAGTTGGGCGGTATTTTAGTATTAGTCCATTTATAACCTTAACAAAATACTTTAATATAATAAATATTAAAATAATTTGGTATTTCCAAAAGTGCACGCCTCATATTTTTTTATATTATTTATCATTTACTATTAGTCAATGTCATAAATGAAAATGAAAGGGAAAAAATACTTTTGAAACTTCGTGCCATTCTCGACGTAGTGCTAAACATAGCTGTTCGTTTACAATAGGCTGTATGGGATTTGTATCCTTTGCCTGTCCGAATGGATGAACAAAAATATATAAACGAACCCCATTTTCATAAGGTATACATACACTAATGACTAAGCAGTTTAGTTTTTTATTAATTGCAATTACAAGACAAAGAATTAGCAAGCCATTTTCGAAAGGAAACAACGCGTTGCGAGTATGAAGCTTTTAAAAAAAGAAATATTTTGATACATTATTTTTTACCGTTGTAATCATACCAGATCCAAAATAAATATCCGGACGTCCTCGAATATTTTTTTTATCAACTATTTTCTTACTTTAAACATAATAATTGCTTTCTAAAAATATCAAATATTTTTAAACGATTTTTTTTCCTTGACATATATGTATGATAATATTATCCTATAAGTGCAATGTGAGAAAAATACAATTATTTTTAAATTTTAAAAGGTCTCGATATTCATATATCGAGACTAAAGCAAGACCTCAACGTTTCGCTTATGAGGCGTGCAATATTTTGTTGCATTTTTTTTCTCTCTCTCTGATGAGAATTATGAATGTTGAGGAAGCGAGTGAAGTATGCAGAGATAGAGTTCTCTGCCACTCTGTTCTCTCTGCCTACCCTGCAAGGGATATGGCGTGATGATATGTATGTATGTATGTATTTTTTTTCTCAGTTAGCCAAAGTTTTTGCATCTCGTAATAAAGTCATCGACGATTTTTGCTATTTATTAAAAATGGGGGCCTATGCATTCTATTAGCAGAATATGTATATCGTGTACTTGTATGACATATAATAAAAAAATCAACTTAAATCAGATATACTTTATTATGTGGTATCGGGTTTCTATTTACCACCAGGTGGATTGGTATCAAGTACCTACTAGTTTTCCCGCATGGGTTGGGAATACGAGTTGGGAATACAATATGTCATCCATTATTTTTTCGACGAAGTTGTAAAACTAGCTGTGGGATCACGCTGTGGAAACTTAATACTAATTGCTATCACCAACCCGCCTACCAAGCATAACAATTACGGGCATATTGCCTTTGTGAAGAGACAGACAAATTTTCAACAGTGGACGTCAAGAGGCTGAATGAATAAACCAAATCTTTTGATTAAAAGCATACAATCGCTACACTGCATTTAGAACTAATAAAATTATATAGAAATATGTTATAGTGATCGTTATTATTTCTTTAAAGTGCATTATACATTTTCATGGTTTTAATGGCAAAGAGGATCGAATACTTTGATGGTTAAAAAAACAAAACATAAATATTTTCGACCTTCGGATCGACTGAACATAGTAATAAGGTTGGGAGTGCCTATTCTTGTTTCTTTAATAAACTTATGTCCTAAGGTTGTGATTTAAGGCGGATATTTATTTATTGTCTAAATATATATGAATGGACTACATATCTCTAGACATTTTCAATGTATTAAGGTAGGTATCACCATAGTTAGTGCTTGTAGCACCATATAATAAGCAACTAATTTTTAACACGAAAGTGTTTTAAAAATATATGTAGGTATAATTATCACACAACCAAAACAATTATTTGTAGAGTATACAAAAAATGTCACGCTTGGAAATCAAACGTGGAAAATAGGCACGAGGGATTAGTATTTAGACCACTTCATCCTCTCGTGAGATCAAGAGAAGTCGTAGACATAAATGTACGTCATATATCTCTTAATATAACTTATAAACCACAAGTAATACGAGATGAACTTATTTCTTTATAAACCCCGACGCAAAAAAAACGGGTTGTTCAAGTTTGACGTATTAGTGTGACTGTCTGTGGAATTTTAGCTCCTAAACGACTGAACCGATTATGGTAATGTTTTTTTTATTTGAAAACTAATGTGATGGAGATGGTTCTTAGCCACAATTTGTGATCATCTTCAGGTATTTCAAGGTGATCAGATCGTTTTATTAGTTGTCATAGGAATCTTAAATACATAACACGTATTCCTTTTTTTTTTTTAAACCTATGTGAGCTATCATTTGAAACACCCATGTAGTCCTATAATGATACCACTGAGTTACTTCGATCATGGAGCCTGAAAGTAGCATACGAAAGCCTGTATATCTTTTTTTTTTAGTAAATCCATAAGACGACCCTCCATTAAGTGGACTGACGACCTTTTGAGAGTTGCCGTTGGATGCAAGTAGCAGAGAACCGGTCTGAATGGCATTTTCGTAGTGGGTTCTGTCCAGTAATAGACGTCTACGAGCTGTTGGAAATCCATAAGTTCAAGCTCATTGAATTTGACCGGCTCATTAGCGATGGGGAGGGAATACGGTAGGTTCTGGGGCCACGTGCTGCTCTTCCGTCGCACCGGAGGGAATAAGGTACCCAAAAAAAAATATTTATCTTAGTGCCGTTGGTAATAGTAAGAGTATAATCATCATCTCATCATCACAGCCCATAAATGTCCCACTGTTGGGCTCGGGCCTCCTCCGTAGTGGGAGGGAAATTAACCTACAATACCGCGCTGGTCAGACGTGTTGGTATAGGGTTTTGTTTCGAGTTTTCCTTCTCTCGCATAGATGTTATATGCATTTTATAGCCCTTAGTCGTCTCGTACGATCACTCACGGGTAAGATATGGGGTGGTGAATAGTATTCTACTCCGTCACCACACGGAGAGTAGAAGGAAAAGTATAAATTTAGACGAAGAAATTTATTATGATTTAAGCTCTTATCTACACGGTTGAATTGGTAACTTCCAAAAGTTTAACTGAGTTCACAAAGGAGTGAAATATTCCAACAATTCTTAATAATTCATTGAATATATCATTTAGCTTTTTATATGGAATGAAATTTTATGTTTTTTTTTTATTGCTTGTGGTGGTAAACGAGCAAGCAGCACACCTAATGGTAAGTGTCACTGCCACCCATGGACCTTTGCAATGCCAGAGGTACAGCTAGGCCGCTGCCTACCAATATAAACCCCAAACCTACCCAATTGGGCTGCCAGCTCTCTCGTTCACCGAACGAAGCGCAATAGCACATGGCCATTACTCAGACGTCGATCTTCTGCGAGAGTGTGGTACTAACCCGGACGGACCGGCCCGCGGCTATAGACAGAGAACTGTCAACAGCGTGGTTCTACTACAATAGCTGAATTGATGAATTTGAATGATAATTGAATTAAATTAAATTATACAATATAATTTTAGATTAAACAGATCTGCTTTCTTTTTAATCGATTTAAAAGATAGAGGGCTTACAAATTGGATGTTTATATTTTTTTTGTATGTTCTAGCATAACTGCGTCATACATTGACGCATTTTTTTATTTGTTTAAAAGATACATAAACGGATATGCATACTTCTTTATTTAATTAAAAAAGATTTATTATAAAATTTCGTTTAAGTCTGATGAAGTCGGTTTTTTAACGTTTCTTTCTCTTGTATAACTTAGTGTAAATACATAAACACGAAATAAAAATAATAATTTAACCATAAACATGTAATATTTTCATTTATTTATCATTTTTCCTTAATTTTTTATATACCAGTACAACCAGGTTTCCGTGTGGTGATGGAGTAAGAATATAATTCACCACCTTTTATCTTACCTGTGGGTACCGTAAAAGACAATTAAGGGATATAATGTGCACATGGCATTTGTGCAAGAAAAGAAAATCTCGAAATAAAAGCCTATACCACCACGTCTGAAATGCGTGATATAGTAGGTCAATTTCCCTCCCATTATGAAGGAGGCCCGAGCCCAGCAGTGGGACATATATGGGCTGAGATGATAATGATGATAGCCAGGTTTAAAAAATAGTACCAAGTAACGTCAATATTAAAGACAATATATCCTGATATGTATAAACAAAACTAAACTCTTCTAAATAATAACGTGGGCTTTTTTTTTATAGCAGTCTATTATTGAAAGCGGGAATTATTAGCACCGTTATAGATAATATATAGTATAACGATCCTACTTGCCCAAACACCTTAGATAAATAAATCCTTACTAATATTATAAATGCGAAAGTAACTCTGTCTGTCGCTCTTTCACGCCAAAACTATTGCACCGATCTAAATGAAATTTGGTACACAGATGGTCTAGAGCCTGATAAAGGACATAGGCTACTTTTTAATGCAAAAAAAAAGGGTTGTAAAGGGGTATAAAAGTAGTAAGGAAATATCGTCATTTTTAAAGCCAGAAGCTTGAAACTTATTTTTAGGCTATTGATTAGATATAACTAAATATGACATTAAAATTTTGTAAATAATTTACCCTTAAGGTTTAAAATAAAAATAGGGGATGAAAAACTTCAGGAAAATAATAAGTACGCGGGCGAAGCCGCGGGCAGAAGCTAGTTGTAATATAAATCCAGATATACTATACTATTTAAATGTATGAATATTTTGCAAGATTTTTTTTATAGAAATTTTAACTATTTTTACGGATACTATTTTACAGATTGTATTTCATTCCGTGTGGTGACGGAGTAAGAATGGAATTCACCACCACATATGTTACACGTGGGTGATCTTACCAGACGACTAAGGGATATAAAACGCATCTTACACCTATGCACGAGAAGGAAAACTCGAAATAAAACCCTATACCAACACGTCTGACCATCGTGGTATAGTATGTCAATTTCCCACCCATTATTGAGGTGGCTCGAGCCCAACAGTGGGACATATATGAGCTGAGATGATGAGATGATTTGATTTTTAATTTCTCAACATTTTAAATACTTTTATGACAATTGTCCAGTCTTGACTTACTTTACAACGGTAATGGTCATGGGAGGATTTCCCATGACCATTACCGTTGTAAAGTTTTCAAAACACGGGAATTAAAAATCAAATACAAACGCAGTAGAATCCACAAAAATAGTTTTATTTTTAATATATAATATTCGTGTAAACATCAGGCATCATTACAAATATAATGTTTAACGAAGCAAATATAAAAAAGCAAGTATGTGTGGGAGCAATACAATGGGAAGATCACATCGTACATTGTACGTATGAAAGGTTATATTAGCCAGTACACGTAATCGTAGATCATGCATGAGGACTTTAATGAGTATGAATAAAGCGGTGAAGGTATATCAGGTGGATTGTGGCAATCCGTAGTTGCTGTCTACCCGTCTAGGAAACAGACATGTGTTTACATATATCTGTATATAATAAATACACTCTGATTTATTTTATTTACACAGTACTATAAGCATGTTACTGTAGATCGTAAGCGGTCTGGTTTAAATCTAGTATCGCGCAACAAGTGTTTTTGAATTTTCCAACAGATTTTTCTGTAATATTCTCAATAGCATGCTGAAAGTATGGAACTTTGCCCGGTAAATGGTAATAGGCGCGGTCTCTGCTACGTGGGAACGAGAATTACTTTAGAAAATATGTATGTATTACAACCTCTGCTTATCGCTCTACGGAATAAAAAAATCTACTGAATCCGGTTATACCAGACAGTAGACATAATAAAATGAAAATAATATTGATGATCCGAAATTGTAAAATATGTACAATGAAATTAACATATTTTATTAAATTACCTACAATATTTTCACCTTTGAATTATTATTAGTAGTATTAAAATTAACAACTTAATTATATACATACTTCTAGATATGTTTTATTATCCTGCTTTATAACCTATCCAAAATATATTAACGTTACAAAATAAATTGTTAATATTATGATTTCTAACACCGTTTCTGATGTCTTCATAAGTATTACACATTTGAAAATTAAACTATTCTTAGGAATTTTATCGCGTTTGTATTAGTTCTTTAATTGCCCGATGTTTAGAACACTTTCTAGCGCACATGGTTCCCAAAAATTTTAAACGATTTTATAAATTTTAAATAAAAAAGAAACTGTCGATTTAAAATCTTCTATAAGGGATCTAAATGTGTATGATCTGAAGTAATAAAAGTATTAAATAGAGATAGAGTAAATTAATAAAATGAATTAGAGTAAAATAATAGAGCCAGATGCTTCTCCACAATGTTGCGCAGAGAGAACACTTGATCCATGCATCCCCTTCCACTCCTGAAACCTCCTTGTGTCTCACACATCAAACCATCGGACACCATCCTCATTCTCCTTTCAATAATTTTACCGTACACTTTTGCTGCCAAACTGGTCAAGCTTATGGCTCTGTAATTTGCGCAGTCATAACGTGAACCCTTGTTTTTAAACAAAGGCACGATGACTGCGCTATTTCAGTCCCTGGGAACCATTCCCGAGCTCCAACGTAAATTGAAGAGCAACAGGAACGCCTCCCAGACACAGGATCCACCAAGCTTGATCATCTCGGCAGACACCATATCAATGCCCTGCCTTACCATTTTTCAAACTTCTTATCGCCCATTCAACTTCATCCATACTGATGCCATCGGAGGACGCCGGTGCCGAATGTTGATCAACTAAACCACATGCGACACCAGCGTCAACTCGAGTATCCGCATACATATCGCCAAAATATTCACTCCATCGGCTTAACACATCTTGTGTTTGTGTAAGAATGTCTCCACCTTTAGACCTTATTTTATTCATTCTGAAGGCTGACCAACCACCCCGATACTTCTTCACCTCCCTCCAAAAGAGTTTGGTGTTACCCTCGAAGTGTTTAGTCAGCCTATCTTCTGCACTCATATTTGCTCTATCACGTTTCTCTTTCACTAAGGCCTTGGTGTCATTCTTACATTGCCGATATATTTCTTTCTTCTCTTCAGTCATACTATCATTCAGATTCAAAGAAGAGACATAGTCCAGCCACGCTTTCTTCTTTTGCTCTACGGAAGCTGCAACTTCCGCATCCCACCATGCATCACCATTTGTTTTTCTATGCTTCTTTGATCTTCCACATACTTCTTTCGCTGTATCTACCATACTCTTTTTCAATATTCTCCAGCATTCTTCAATGTCAGATTGCGGATGGCTTGCCAACGTCAGCCGTTCTCGGACACCCTCTGCATACTTTTCTCTTACACACTCTTCTTGCAACCTTTCAACCTTTATTCTTTCAAGCTCTCCGAAGTGGACACGCTCTCGCCAGTGCCTCCACTTTCTGAACAGACCACTAAATCTCGCAATAATGAGATAGTGGTCCGTATCGACTGTGGGGCCCCTATAGGCTCTTGCGTCCAATATTTTGCTTCGGAGGCGACTGTCTACCAAAATTAAATCTATTATACTTTTTTGTTCATTCCTTCTCCATGTATACATATGGATGTCCTTATGTTGGAAAAATGTGTTTGACACAATAAGGTTTCTCTCCATGCATACATCCGCTATGAGCCTACCTGCGTCGTTCACTCTCTTATCACCAAATGGACCAAGTACGTCCTCATAGTCGGGACGCTTGGTCCCCACCCATCCGTTCAAATCTCCGCATACAATCACGCGTTCACTGGTTTCTGCCATATCCAGAACTTCCCTTTTTTTTTTTTTTTTTTTTTTGCGGTGGGCTATGGACGTCGCACCCCGCCAAATCGGTCCGGGGTGACGGAAGAGGCGGCGCGCGACCCCATTGACCCACCCTGCAAGCACCTCTTCTTCGCCGTACGAGCGGGCCACCGGTACCCGATCTTTGTCTTCGGTGGCCCGCTCGGCGGTATGCCCTCTTGGGCTCCTCTCCTGTCGACGCCCCGACAGCTTTCGCCGTCGAGGCGTCGTCCTCACGCGGTGGCCTCACGTCGGATAACCGGACAATTCCCCGGTCCGATCACCCGAAGCCTCGGTTAGGGCGGCATCAGGCGCAGGTACTCGCGCCTGCGCCGCCCCGGCCGCGGGCGGCGGCCCGGGTCACGGGAATCCTCCCGGGCCCGTTCCGCCGCCTCCTTCTGCGAGATGACAGCCTCGCAGAAGGTGGCGACCGCGTCCCAATTCCTGACGCTGTCGACCATCGCTCGCGCAACAGCCGGCAGCGTCAGGTCGGCACCGATGACAGCGACGAGGTCACGGCGCTGCCCGTCCCAGCCCGAACATACCTCGAGCGTATGTTGCGCCGTGTCCTCGTCGCTACTGCAATGGTGGCAGGACGGAGTCCACTCCCTCCGCACGACCGTGTGCAGGTACTTGCCGAAGCAACCATGCCCCGACAAGACCTGCACCAACTGGAAAGAGAGGACTCCGTGCCGCCGCTCCATCCACTCCATCAGTACGGGCCGGAGGGCCTCAACGGTAATAACACCGTACCTAGGCCTCTCCAGCCGCGTAGCCCAACGGGCGATGACTTCTCGGCGGGCGTCCTCGCGCCAGGTGGCTATCTCGTTGAACGATGGGGAGCCACCCTCTTCGCGCATTGAGGTAACCCGCCGGTAGAGGTCGGAGAGCATCTCCGCCTCTAGGTCCCACGGGGGTGTCCCGGCCAATAGGCACGCCGCCTCTGTCAACACCGTGCGGTACCCGCGAATGGCTCTGACCGCCATGACTCTCTGTGGCCTCCACAGAACCACCCTGAGTTGGGCGTTCAGAGCCCTCGCCCACACGGGTGCGCCGTACATGGCCATTGAGCGGATCACCCCCGCATACAGCCGTCGGCCCTGAAAACTGGGTCCGCCCACGTTCGGCATGAGCCGAGAAAGAGCGGACGCCGCGCCGACTAGCCGGGGAGCAATTTGACGAAAATGCTCCCGGAACCACCATCGCCCGTCGAGCACCAGACCCAAGTACCTCATATGGGCCTGGATACTGATGTGGATGGAGTTGACGACTAACGAGGCGCCGATGGGCAGCCTCACACGGCGCCCATGGAATAAAAGGGCCTACCTGAATAAGGTCAAGGAATTTATATGACATACGTTGAAAAAAACCGTTTTCTGCCATACCTACTACTACAATCAATCTTAAGGCTCACACATAAGTTAAGTTATCCCGTATCCGTAGTGCCGTACTGCTGCGCTTATCGTAACTATACAATCCTTTACTTATTGGTTGACTAGTCAATATTGCTTTCTGTCACCCGCTTTGCCTGGGAAGAAAGTGGAATCACTCTTTTCCATCTCCTCCTCTTTAACTTTTATAATTAAATTTGTTGCTGATTCCAAGACAATTAAAATCATCTCCCGGGACTGCCTGATGCTCAAATCTCGGTGTCATTTATGGTGACCATTGTGGATCCTGGCTTACAGGAGTTACAATGGTAGGCATGTGTGGTGGGATTAGTCTCAGAAAAAAAAAATCCGTTGAAAAGAAAGAAATAATAACGTGATTATACTCTTAGTCCGTATCTAAAAATAAATACACATAAAGCCATTGGTTCTCTTAAAAAGCAAAAACTTGTTGCAGTTGATCTGTTGCCACTTTAGAAAAAAATAAAAAGAGAAAAGTCACTATATCATAAAAGCTGATGACATTTTGTGTAATTAACGTTTTCCATCATTCACACCCTCATAAAATTATAAAAGACTAAACTCAACGTTAAAAAGAACCGTGTTAATTGCGAATGTTTTTCATTATAATAGAATAGACGAGAATATAATTAACTTACAGCTACTTTACCTCTGAAAACGTTGTTTTCGAGTAAATTGAGTATAAAATTTAGAGTTTCCAATTTATTTCTGCCACTTTGATATTTAGATTAAAATATAAATATACCTATATTGGTTTGTAAAGTGCTAAAAACTACTTATTCCCCTTTTATTTGTCATCGAGATATTTATATTATTACCGACTACATGTATTCAAAGTTCCGTTTAAACTACGAAGAATAATCGTACAAGGGTTGTCTTTGATTATTCCAAGTCTGAGTGTAATGTGTGCCCATTAATTAGATCTTTGTAAAGTCCGTTATTATTATTTCAGGCGATCTTGTTCTGGCAATATATTTATCGATATATTAAACTAATAATTTTGTTGTGTGGTAGCGGCTACGAATACTACCAACCTTTACTTTGCTCATGGGTGTCGTAAAAGACGACTAAGAGCTTCATGTCGACCTGGGCCAACTACATCTGATGCCGTTTGGTCAACAATTACGTTCCCAAGAAGGCTTGATGTCAGGCAGGCGGCCGGTCATAAAATTATTGCCAATAACCTTTGAAATATGTACCAGTATATATTGCGTTGACCCCAAGGAATTGAGATAAGAGTAGGAGAATTATGATGATATTAAATTAATAATTAGAAGTAAAATGTTTGCAATTCATTCATTTCATTTTCATTTATTATTTTAATCTCAGATTTAACCACGGAGCAAATACAAAGAGGAGCTGTTATAATGAATATTTTCTATGAAACAATGCGTGTCATTTACAGGGGTTGAGGGGAACGCTGCTAATTGAGAAAGTGAGACAAGTAATAGTACTTGTCTCACTCCCTCCTTTATGTCCATCTACCGGCTATTAGCACAACTACTAATTTCGTATATTGTATGCAGTTGAGCTATCTTGTATTAGATGTCAGTAAGTGTATGGTGTAACAGGGACGTACTCAGAATTTACCTATATCAAGGAGTGCTATTTTTTTTTAATTTCAAAGATACAACCAAATCTTATTAGCTGTTTGCTCTATTCAAATACAAATGTTTATAATCAAATAATTCTGCATAGCGAATAGGTGAATGACTACTGTTTTTAACCGCAAATTTCTTTATAAGGCTTGGCAGCATTGTTCATAATGTTAATATTTTACGAAAAATCCATCTTTTCCTTACTGTCATTCTGATAAACTCAGAAGTTTAGAAAACTTTTTTTTTCTTCATATTTGTGTCCTTTTCCTACGACCAAATAATACAATTAATTGTTTGGGTGTCTTAACAAATTGTCGAATGAAAGTTGTTGGACTTTTAGTAAATATGTTAGTTACACGGTATTGTTTCCTTCCTTTTTGTCTTTTCCATTTAAAAAAGAACCAAACCACTCTATTAAAATATGGCTTTATAGAATTGATAATGCAACAATAGTGTCAATGACCAAGACATGTAAAAGAGTATTTCAAGCGAGCAGACCAACCCCCCCCCCTGGCAGCAACCGTTTGATTGACGCACGGGCCATCTAAAACTTAGCCATGCCAAAGGTAACTTGAAGACTCGGTCTTCGACGCCACCACCATTTTGAATATTTTTGTGACGTGCGCAACGTCGTTAATCTTATCAAGAAATTGCATCGAATGCAATTACATTATTAAGAAATAAAGGAGAAAGGGTGACATTGGTTCCAATAATAAAAATGAAATACTCTTTTGTATCATATATTTCTTGAGCTATACCTAGTCTTGCCCTAAATACTGTAACAAAGAAAAACCTTCTATTGCAAAAAATATTTATTGCTTTTACAGTGTTAGTTTAATACATAAATATAAAACAATTTAAAATATAAAAAGCTTGTTCGAAGTGGTTTCCATTGGCTGCAATACAGTCCTTTAAATCTTCATTGTTAAAATGAGAAGAACAAATCTTTGTATATTTCGTAGGAGTCCAGTTTTTTCTATTAATTTTTGAAATCCATTGCTTCTTAACATCGTCATTGGACGGTATTCTAAAACATACAAAATTTACAGTTTAATTATAATAGGTTCATTTAAAGTAGTGTAAAAAATATTTTTCTTTGATGAAAAATCCAAATATTATTATATTCTAATTACGACCCTGGATTTTTGACACTTTTATAGTTCTTCATAGTTAACGACAGCTGGCGTATTGCTTACAAAATAATTATTAACTACATATAAAACTCATATTTTGTCGAGGTAAAAGGCTTTGGGTATAAATTTTAATACTCATGGTTATTAGTTATTACAATAATCTTAATAGTTTGAACTGTATGTGCTTTTATTGTTCTAGGTCCTATTACGCAAAGTGGTGCCATCTAACGTTGAGTAAAATTATTTTTGAACAGGATACCGTCAAAAGAACTTTCTAGAAATTATTTTGATAAATTATGAATAAATATACTTACAAATGGAATGTGATTCTTTCCATAGCATCTGTACGTTTATCGGAGTAGTTTTTACATGATAAAACAAAACACTTCATGGTTTTCTTCGTAATAACATAAAAATTCACCAAAAATATAATTTTATGCACCGTACGAACACCGTCAGCGACGACAGAAGACTAATAGGCCACGCCTACTATTGATATTAACGTGATGACGTCACGGCCTACTTGAGAATCACAGTGCACAGTAACTTAGACCGTCTCCTCTTTGTATTTGCTCCGTGGATTTAACGCTCATAACGTCTTAGCGCTCATCTTTATATATATATAATTTTTCTTTAAGTCACTTAAATCCTCTTAAAAGACTGGATTATTTTGATTTTTTTATGTATATATTTAAGTAGATTTAAGAATGGCTTAAATTGACTATTAAATCAGGTAGGTGTGGCTGAAATCGACTTAATGAAATTCTATTTTTTTTTTCATATTTATACAGAACAGCGTCTGTGGGTTTAGCTTATTATATACCTAAATTGTTATTAATTACGAGGCGAGAAATAACACTATGAACTTCTTATTTCAAGTAGTTACATAGTTTGAGTACAGAACAGGATACAGTACAAATACATACCAAGAGTCCTTCTAAGGTATATACATATACATATTACGTCAATCCATAATACTTTAAAATCGAAATAATGAGTGCAGGTATTCGTTATGCTAGGGCCGCACCTGCGTGTATCGTCACGAAGCTTCGTGCAATGAGACGATACACCCAGATGTGACCGGTCATTATCGGCTATCGTCGCGAACATTCGGGCTTCGTGTGCGTTATCGCTTGGGTGGCGATAAGTTAAAGGGTTTTAGCGCGCCAATATATCGCGCTCTGTGGTTAGACTAGCGTTTTTCATTTTGGCGGAAATTTTCGATGTGTTTAGACGCGTTCGAGGATCTCCAGTTAATCAATAAATATGGAGTGGAGCGATGAAATGGTGTTAGAACTTTTACACCATTATGAAGCGGAACCCATGAAGGGATCCAAAAAAATCATTATGTAATTATTAGCATAATATAGCTGCAAAAGTAAAGCAACTCGTTATCCATAGTTAAACGCATTAAAATTATTTCAGCCATCTTTAATTATTGCACGATACTTCGTGTAAAATACCGAAGTCGCTAATATGACCACAGTATTATCGCAATAACATTCTAGTGTACAAAACGTACGAAGCTTCGCCACACATTACTTCGGGACGATACACGCAGGTGCAGCCCTAGCATTACAATAACGTTCCATTCTTGTCAATATTTCTCAGCAAATATCTGATCATTTAATTTTTCAATTTCTATGTATGCTATAATAAAATGTTAAGGTTAACATTTTATTATAGCATACATAGAAATTTAAAAATTCAAAGTCTGGTTTAAATATTAAATTGTTATGTTTTATATTTATATGTACAATAAAATGTTCGTAAGAAGGGTTTAAGTCAAATAGGCAACCAATTGTAAAACTTTGCCAACGAAATTGTTATGTTAACTAAGTTTTAGCTTAACAACAGGCTCTTCATCGGTTTTTGTTATTCAATTTAGAACTTAAAATTGAATAGAATCGCTAATCTGTACCTGGATATTATCTGTTCTCATTTCATTAATTAGCCAATCGATCGATCGATCATAAAATAATGCTATTATTTTTGGAACTAATCCCACCACACATTTCCATCGCTGTAACTCCTGTAAGCCAGGATTCATATTGGTTCCGTAAAAGACACCAAGGTTTGACTCTTAGAAAGTCCCAAACTTCAAAAAGGAGTACCAGGGAAGTACCATTCACTCCCCTGGTGCTCCCTTAGCACGTTCAATGAGAGAATAGGTCTAAGCTGCCTCGTCCGTGGCACAGGCAAGAGCCTGTAGTGAAAAATGTAGACGTCTCTATTGTACGGACGGCGTCAATCAATTTAGTTCACCTGTGAACAGGAAATGAATATATATATATGTATATATATATATTTAAGATATGCTGCTAATCCCATTTTCATGCTATATATATCTTAATACAAGGTCACCTTGAGCTAGTGGTAGTAATAGACCATACTGTAATTATTTTATACTAAAACTATTTGGATGCAGGTGGCACAGGACCGCACTCTGTGGCGTACCATGAGGGAGGCCTACGTCCAGCAGTGGACGGCGATAGGCTGAAATGATGATGAATGATGAAAACTATTTTATATAGATGCAAAAAAGAAATCCTTATTTTAGTATTTCTACCATTACAAGGCCTGACTGGCCTTAACAACGAAAGTTTTATAACCAGGTCCAAAACACCTAGGTCGAAAGTACAGAAAAACTAGTTTCGTATTGAACATGTTAGCGAGTTTTACGAGTTCCACAGAAAAATAAGAAATGACGAGCCATCGTAATTTTAAATAATCACGATATGACACAATATACCACTTCGAAATTTTTGATATCATTCAATTTCGTAAATATTTTTTTTTTCTTTTAATTTTCCGTGGGAATCTTAAAAATATACTGAGGGATTACCAAGATCAAGGTCAACAGCACGCCCCTGGGATACTAATAATATCAACTGTGATCATTCACCCCGTCTTCCAAACCTGAGGATTATAGTTTTATGACCCCTTGGGAAGACCATCTAACATTCGGCGTTGATAGCCCAATAGATGGATAAAGTAATAAGCTGTATTATTGTTATATATATTTTCAATCCTTAAACGAAATACCTCACTGTAATAAGCTGTATTTTTAATACATACTTTCAAACCTTACATAAAATGCCCCCGTTCACCATAAGCGCTGGAAAAGTTTTATAAATATCATCATTCATCATTCTCCTACTCCTATCCCAATTACTTGGAGTCGATACAGTATGTACTCTTCTTTCATAGTACATATTGTAAAAGTTATTGGCAATAGTTTTATAACCGGCCGCCTGCAAGACGTCAACCCTCCTTGGGAATGTAATTGTTGACCAAACGGCATCAGATGGAGTTGGCCCAGGTTGTTATAAGAACACCCTGGAAGTATGTCCCGCCTGGGGGCCTCAGCGCCGCGACCTGTCGGCGGTCATTGGAGCGGACCTGTCGTTGTCAACCGTCATCAACAAGATGCTTGACAGTGACAGGCACTAGACGTCGATGGCCTCCTTTTGCGAGGAAGTCATCTCTGCAAAGGAGGCCGCGGAGCGAGAACGCGAAGCACTCGCGTCTGCGAACTCGCTCCGCCGGCGGCGACCAGGGAGAGGGAGGCGCCGCTACGCGCACCTCCTCCCACCGCCTTGACGGCTGACTGGTCGTGGCCAGATGGCTAAGCGCAGGGGTGTCGGGGATAGAATGTCAATAGACGATCTCTCCGGCATCCCGTAAAAGCGCGGAAGGGACCGCTGTTAGGTTTTAGTGGGTATTCCGGCCGTCAATCTCATGGCCGGCGAGTCCCACACACCCCCCCGTCTGTCACTGGCGGGGGATGTGCGCAAAAGCATTTCCACAGCGTAAACAAAAAAAAAAAAGGTTGTTATAAGAAAAGTGTTATAAACGTCGGGTAATAAAAAAATTATACGATACAATGCGTAAAAATATCATTTTCACGGCCACGGAATCAAACACGTGCGTAGCCGCTGGTCAAATACATTGCAGTATTATTTATTGTTAATATACGCAAGATATACCTGTTAGAATTTATAAACTGTTTGTCATTATAATAGAATGAAAACGTGACTTTGGTGAGTTTTGAACTGATCGATCCCGAAATCCTCGAAATTGCTAATACTCAAATTGCGGCAATAGATTAAACTTTGGGCTGAGAGTATTCGAATGTTAGTTGGCACTTATTTAATAAAGCTAAATTGTACTAATTAGGTAGTTTTATTATTCGATTAATGAAAAAACCACTACTCGACAATATTGCTATTTCATAATTAAATTACGAAAAAAATATTGTCACTCTCAAAAAAAATCTATCCAAAAAATGTTGTCAGTTAAAGTACATAATATTAAAAAACTAGTTGATGAATTCATCAACGCCGGGCTGAATCTAAAAATATAAAGTTTTCATTAGTTTAATTTATGACGTAGAGGATTCACTAAAATTTTTTTTCGTAGTTCAATCCTAAAAGGTTGAAATGCAATAGAAAAATTTGTATGGGAAGAACAATAAGCCGTGCAAAGCATAAATACTCTTCAGTAAAAGTAAATAAACATGTGTTTCAACATTTTTCAATTTACATACTCTAATAGGAGATTGGGCTTTAGATGAAGCGTTTACTTGTATTTTAACTGAATTACATAGCACTAATAAATACTAGACAGCGTCTTCAGTTACAAAATACTATTCATAAATTAATAGATAACAATTAGACTAATCTAATACACGTCATGTAAACAATATGTAATACCTATTACAACGTAATATTATTATAACCAAGCTATTAACTAATCCACATGGAGAACAGCCAAATTCCCAAAATCCCTAAACACATTAAGCTAATCCAAGCGAAAACTATCTTGATATTTTTGCCAATTTTCTTGATGACAGTTGAATTTCAGTGTTGAAGATAACATAATATTATTTGATAATATCACTCACGATAGTGTGTTTAAACACAGTTTGAATTCATAAATTTATTTTTTGTACAACATTGGAATTCTGAATTTTTATTACTGCGTGTTAGTTTTGATTTTACTAAAACTAGTTTGGTTAAAAATAGATGATATTTAAGTGCAGCGATGTTGTTATAATAAATCAGTTATTGCTAATCCTTATTTGCTGTGGGATTCGAAAAATCAGGTAAGGATGATTCCTACTAGTGATGTAGACGAATAAACAACAACGCTCTCTCAAGAAAGTATAACATTTTACTGTGACTGACAACACTTTTGAGGTATTTCATCATCTCAGCTCATATACCTCCCATGGTTGGGATTGAACCTCCTCCGCAATAAAAGAAAAATTGAACTACAATACCTGGTTAGTTCTGAATATTAGTATAGTGGAGGACTGATATAGTTTTACTTGAAATTTTGCATATATTGCATGATATCTGCATATTTCAATCCTTAGTTATTCTTTACGACGTCTCTGAGTAAAAAGGTGATGCTAAACGTATCTTACTCCACAATACAAGTAGATTGCACCTTTCATCACATTTAATTACTTTACCATCCCGGTGTTTCGAATGATTTTTAACATTTTTGGTCATAATTTTCATTTCAATATTTAATAAGGAAGAGAATAAGCATGCTAAACGAAACCGTAAAATGTGCACTTTCTAAATAGCTAGAAAAAAAAACATAAAATTAAAAATATTTGTCTTCTCCACAGGACTTAAATTTGACTATTATATCACTCTCGACTCGCTGGTATAATGTTGTATTTCGTGTTTTCTTTTCTTGCAGTTTCATGGTCTACTAAGATTCTTTATTCATCTCTTACGAACATCGATGGAAACGAAAGGACGAATATCAAATCGTATGCTTAGGTACTACATCACTATATGCACAAAAAATTAAAAAGAAATAATTTATGAACGTAAATTTTTGTGTCAGTAACCGCTGGTATTACCACAAAACTTTATAGAAATAACAAATTCAAAGTTGATCCATTATTCACGATCTCTGAATTAAGTTAAAAAGGTAAAATAGGCAGTCGCAAAGGCTATAGTTCATTTTCAAATGAATTTAACGCGACATAATAGAGAAGTGATAGGTCTGCAATGTTATGATTTCATTACAATAAATTGTTTTATAATTAAATTACGTCTGACTCCGTTGCTGTGTTTACCTAGGATCTGTACCAGCTCCGTAATTAACGCTTGTAATAAGTTTATGAAACAATGTATTTGTTTGTATCTTTTATGATAACTTTCTTCAGTAAGTAATATTTTAATTGGATTAATATTCTAACTTTTCTTGTTTGTTTTAAGCATTAAAGTTATTTTTAGATTTAGTAACCGAAAACAAGGACCATCTATGTTCTTCTAACCAAGCTAGATGTTTAAAGGTTTGTCGTTTATTACATTGTTAAGAGCATACATGTTTTCAATAGTAACAAGGTTTTCTATATATTTTAAAGAATATTCTTAAAAAATTACATTACTGTTATATTACCAATTCATAAAGTACTAATATTTAACTAAATTTGTAACAGTAACAAAATTATTTTTTATTAATACACGTTAAAACTACAATTTTCTATAAATACACGAGAAGATGACTAAAGATCTTATGTACTTTATTTCCTCTTTCATTTAAGCGACACGGCTAAAAGTGGTAGGACCACGCTGTTGACAGTTTGCTGTCTACAGCCGCAGGCCGGGTCGTCAAATGTAGTACCACACTCTCGCAGAAGATCGACGTCTGAGTAATGGCAATGTGTTGTTGCGCTTAATTCGGTGAGCGAGAGAGCCGGAAGCCCAACTGAGTGGGTTTGGAGTTTATATTGCTAGGCAGCGGTCTAGCTATACTCCTGGTATTGCAGAGCTCCATAGGTGAAAGTAACATTTACCATCATGTATGCCGCTTGCTCGTTTTTCAACAAACGAAATAAAAAAAAAGTAAATAAGAGAACTAGTAAAAGTAGCGGTTATAAATAGTAGGTACTAACTCTGATTTTTATGTGCATCGTAAATATCTAATAAGTGCTATACATCACCCGTTTATTTATAAATAGGCTATGGTCTGGACACATCCTATTCATTCCGTTCGACGATAGGTTGGACGATAGGTTGGCGTGTCATCCCAGAACCTAACGTATTCCCCCTCCAGCCCCATTGGACTGGCCACTATTATCGATTTCTTGATCTCGGTGGTCAGCCCGGCGAGTTATCCAATGTTGCTATTTCGATCAGTAGCATTACCAAGGAAAGTTTGTATTACGTATGCAGATGTGGTCTGTTTTTTGCCAATACGAGGATAGTACCCGAAATGGTAACCTACCGTGCCGGTCACAGATGTTAAGAAATCGCCTCTAACGACGATGGGGAGGGAATATCACTGCCCTTACGTCACGCCGGATATATTGAACGAGGCGTGTCCAAACCATAGTCAGCTAATAAAGCTGGTGGATCTTAAGTTTTAGCTAAAACTATATTCCTCAATTGCTTTAGAAAAAACAATTAGCATGTTCTGCTGACACCAAATTTTAAGGATTGGAAGATAACGCCTTATTCTACATTCATTATTGCCATCACAATGGCACAAACCACCTTTTCAACGGACGAGAATTATAACAACTATTGTACTAGGCTATAGCTTGGTTATTGCAAAGGCGTTCTCTGTTTATAAGCCTTATTTAATTTTCTCTCGTAGAAAATAGAAGTTTATTGAATATAGATTAAATTGTATTCTTGACCTATTAAGAATATAATCTACTTTCATTTTGTAGATAGATTTCATGTGGTAGAGGTAGAGTCGGAGAGGTAGGTGTCGCCGACATTCTGCTCGATTAGAAGAAAAAATTCTTGAGAAAATTGAGTCATCGTTTTAAAGTAATTAAAGAAAATAGGTAACTAAGGTCAGAGCATTGACCGTAGGTTGATACCTACAGTCGATGCTCTCAAACGACCGCAGGTATAACAAAATTATTAGACAAAACATGTTTTATGCAAAAATGATATTTCAAGGAAACGTCCGGGATTGCAAATGACTAGAATTTATGTTTTTATTTTATTGAATAAATGCTATATTATGGTTCTATATCATTAACTGAGTATATACGTTTCGGGAAAACAGCCAATTAGATTCCACGATGTATATATATATATATATATATATATATATATATATATATATATATATATATGCTAGCTACTGCTATGCTAGCTACTGAATATATATGCTAGCTACTGAAAGCTAGTATATATATATATACTAGCTTTTACCCGCGGCTTCGCTCGCATTGAAGCCATTAAATAAGTAAACAATTTTAATAGATATAAATGCAGAGTATTAATGTAGAATATTTTTGGAGACTATATTAAAAGTTTTTCCATCGGGTGCAAAAATATGTAAATTCCGCGCATTAGACACGCGAATAGGCTACATATAGTTGACCATGAGAGAAGCATGGCCTTTCTAAATGCACTCCCGCTACCTGTAATGTCTGCCCTTGTGCTTTGTTTATAGTAACAGCAAAGCTAAGCTTGACGGGAAACTGAACCCTTTTGAATTCGAATGGAAGGTCAGAGGGAATAATTGGAATCCGAGGTATGATAACACTTTCTCCCTTACCGACACCTGTTAAAACAGTAGCACCAAGTATATTCTGCCCCAATTTTGTTATCCGAAGCCTTGTTCCATTGCATAGCCGAGGAGCATCTAGATTTCGTATAAGCATTACTGGTACATTTAGTTTCAATTGAAGTTTATGCGACGGTACACCTGACAGTTCAAGTGAATTCAAAAACTCCACAGGATATGAAGTACTTAGTTCCGTATCCATAATTGTATCCATTGACAAATATTCCTTCATTTCTCCTTCCTCATATATAATGACAGAAAAAAAATAATGACGTGACCGTCGGTAATACAGTGCAACGGTAGGTAATACAGTGCAACGGTATTACAATACTCAGGGTTGGAACTTCATTACTGGACTGCGTTAGATGGCGTTGAAGAAGCTAGATTTTGAGATTTTGTGGCAAACAATTTTTTTAATTTTCATATAAAAATTTTGTTTTTTTTTTAATAAAAAGTATCCTATGTTACTTTTAATACTTCCAAGAATATGTGTACAATGTTTCATGATGATCGGTTGATTAGTTTTAGCGTGAAAGCGTAACAAAGAAACTTACATTCACATTTATATATTAGTAGGGAAGTAGGGATATATATATATATATATATATATATATATATATATATATATATTACATAAAACATTTTCTTTTGAAAATGAAGATAGGACTAATATTTGTAGATGATTCACGATACTACATAAAATTTATATGATCAACATAATTTTGTCACGGTCGCGCATAAAACCACAATGCTAGTAGAACTTTATTCTTGGAACAACTGGATATAATGAAACTTCTCAACTGTCAGACCTACGTTATTCCAATAAACCAAGAATAAAATAAAGCAAGAAATTTTAATACAATTTTTTAAATTAAAAATGAAGAGAATAACTTACTAATTTCAATCTTCTATTCTAAAGTTGTTTTATTAGAGTAAAATGAAAGTAGATTGTATTCTTAATATGTCAAGAATACAATTTAATCTATATTCAATAAACTTCTATT
The DNA here is from genome assembly GCA_905163515.2 of Lymantria monacha. Lineage (NCBI taxonomy): Eukaryota > Metazoa > Arthropoda > Insecta > Lepidoptera > Erebidae > Lymantria > Lymantria monacha. The sequence continues at coordinate 23,343,056 of LR991093.1, forward strand.
TTCTACGAGAAAATTAAATAAAAGCCTTATTTATAAACAGAGAACGCCATTGCAATAACCAAGCTATAGCCTAGTATAATAGTTGTTATAATTCTCGTCCGTTGAAAAGGTGGTTTGTGCCATTGTGATGGCAATAATGAATGTAGAATAAGGCGTTATCTTCCAATCCTTAAAATTTTGAGTCAGCAGAACATGCTAATTGTTTTTTCTAAAGCAATTGAGGAATATAGTTTTAGCTAAAACTTAAGATCCACCAACTTTATTAGCTGACTATGGTTTGGACACGCCTCGTTCAATTTATCCGGCGTGACGTAAGGGCGGTGATATTCCCTCCCCATCGTCGTTGGTAGCGATTCCTTAACATCTGTGACCGGCACGGTAGGTTACCATTCCGGGTACTATCCTCGTATTGGCAAAAAACAGACCACGTCTGCGTACGTAATAAAAACTTTCCTTGGTAATGCTACTGATCGAAATAGCAACATTGGATAACTCGCCGGGCTGGCCACCGAGATCAAGAAATCGATAATAGTGGCCAGTCCAATGGGGCTGGAGGGGGAATACGTTAGGTTCTGGGATCACACGCCAACTTATCGTCGCCTATCGTCCAACCTATCGTCGGACGGAATGAATAGGATGTGTCTAGACCATAGCCTATTATAAATAAACGGGTGATGTAGCACTTATTCGATATTTACGATACACATAAAAATCAGAGTTAGTACCTAGTATTTTAACCGCTACTTTTACTACTTCTCTTATTTACTTTTTTATTTCTTTTGTTGAAAAACGAGCAAGCGGCATACTTGATGGTAAGTGTTTCTTCCACTTATGGAGCTCTGCAATACCAGGAGTATAGCTAGACCGCTGCCTAGCAATATAAACCCCAAACCCACTCAGTTGAGCTTCCGGCTCTCTCGCTCACCGAACTAAGCGCAACAACACATTGACATTACTCAGACGTCGATCTTCTGCAAGAGTGGCTACCTTTGACGACCCGGCCCGCGGCTGTAGACAGAAAACTGTCAACAGCGTAGTCCTACCACTTTTAGCCGTGTCGTTTAAATGAAAGAGGAAATAAAGTACATAAGATCTATACTCATCTTCTCGTACATATATAGAAAATTGTAGTTTTAACGTGTATTAATAAAAAATAATTTTGTAACTGCTACAAATTTAATTAAATATTATTACTTTATGAATTGGTAATATAACAATAATGTAAGTTTTTAAGAATATTCAACAACCTATCTGTTCAGTAGCTCATTCCAAAATGAAATCGAAGTAACTATTTTAAGTAATAGGTTATGGAAAATAATATTACTATATTACCTCTCAGATATATGTAGATCATCCTAGTAAGTAGAGCCTGATCTTATCCAAATTATTTAAAGTTGAGGCAATATGTAAAACACCTCTTCCATTGCACAGATTGCAAAAATTACTAGCAATAGTTTTATGACCTACCACCTCAGAAACGTCTAGTCTTCTTAAGAATATAATTGTTGACTAAACTGCATCAGGTGTAGTAGGCCCAGGTTGATATAAAATTTTTAGTACTTTTTTACGACATCCATGAGCGATGTAAGGAGTGATAGTATTCGTAGCCGCTAACACACTGCAATTTCTATCAATATCAGCAATATTTAGATACTGGTGATCATCATCATCATTCTCATACTCTTATCCCAATTACTTGGGGTCGATACAATATGTACTCTTCTTTCATAGTACATATTGCAAAAGTCCAGATAGGCGACTCTGTGGTCACTGCCCTGCTCTATGCAGATGATGCAGTCCTGCTGCCACAGTCAACGACTGACCTGCAGACCCTAGTCGACACAATGGCAGAAGATTGTAAGAAAACGGGTCTACGCGTGAATGTGAGCAAAACCAAAATAATGGTCTTTGTAAGAGATGAAGCCAAAACAGATGTAAGAGTAACAATAGGTAATGATGTACTAGAGCAAGTGGATGAATTTGTATATCTTGGATATGGATTTAGCCGAGATGGAAGGTACACCACTGATATAGAGCGAAGAGTGAATGCGGAAAATAGAGTGAATGGAGCGTTGGGGCAACTTCTCAGTAGCCACCACCTCAGCCAGAAGGCACGTGTAGCAATACATAACGCAGTGCTTGTCTCAACAATGTTGTATTGTATGGAAGCGAGAGTTGGGTATGCAGAAAAGAGTATGAAAGTAAAATTAATGCGGTTGAAATGCGATCTCTACGGAAAATCTGTGGAGTTAGGCTGATCGATCGCATTCGTAACGACGACGTAAGAGAGCGAGTAGGTATGAAAGAGAGTATTGGTGTAAAGATGCGAAAGGTAATGCTTCGATGGTTCGGACATGTGGAAAGAATGCCGAACGAACGTCTGGTTAAGAAGATATACAATGTGAAAGTGGAAGGATGTAGGTACCAGAGAAGACCGAGACTAACCTACCTAGACCAAATCGGTCATGTACTGAAGGAAGGTGGAGTCAAGAGTCTCCGAAACCGGCGAGCGTTTATGAAGAGAATTATGAATGTTGAGGGAGCGAGTGAAGTATGCAAGGATAGAGTTCTCTGGCACACTGTTCTCTCTGTCTACCCTGCAAGGGATATGGCGTGATGATATGTATGTATGTATTGTAAAAGTTATTGCCAATAGTTTTATGACCGGCCGCCTGCCAGACGTCAACCCTCCTTGGGAATGTAATTGTTGACCAAACGGCATCAGATGGAATTGGCCCAGGTCGTTATAAGATTTAGATACTGGTGATATCGATAGAAATTAGAGGTTAGCTCTCAGATATAGATAGTTATGTCTTATAATATCAGCTACATCGTAATATAGAGAACTTTTATATCATAACAGAAAAATAATGAAGAATTCGTATATTATCTCTACATAAATCAGATACATGTACGAATACATCTTATTGTATTAAAAAATATATATCTCGTAATTCTTATCACGAAAATGTCGGTACGCTTTTTTATTTTTATTATATAACTATAACATTTTTGTTTCACCTGGAATCCTATTCGTTCTCAATTGTACATTTTCAGCGATTATTACTACGTACTTGCAGGATCCGAACTGAACTAACACAGCGGTATTTCCGGAACACTTTAACCTGTTCATCTTCGAATGAAGTTTAAGTGGAGCATCACTTTTTTCACGCTAGGCAATGATCCTTTGGTGTTTCTAAGGCACATAAGTGCCATTATAATTGGCCGTTTAGCCACCACAGGCAATAAAAAATCAACAAAGAAGAAATAGAAGAAGAAAAGGTATTAAAATTTTAATGAACTTATGAATATCATGAAGGCCATAATGCATCCCGATTTTCAAAATTATGCCTTTGGTGACAGCTAATATATATTTACCACTTTATCCTTATAGCAACTCCAATCCCTTTAAATAGCAAAGCATCTGATACATACACACATACATACATATCATCACGCCATATCCCTTGCAGGGTAGGCAGAGAGAACAGAGTGCCAGAGAACTCTATCCCTTATCTTTTTTTTTTTATTGGTGGGCTATGGATGCATCTCGCCCCGCCGAATCGGTCCGGGGTGACGGAAAGGCGGCGCGTGACCCCATAGACCCACCGTAAAATCCTCTCTCTTCGCCGTGCGAGCGGGCCACCGGTACCCAATTTTTGACTTCGGTGGCCAGAGAACTCTATCCCTGCATACTTCACTCGCTTCCTCAACATTCATAATTCTCTTCATACATGTTCACCGGTTTCGGCGACTCTTGACTCCACCTTCCTTCAGTTCATGACCGATCTGGTCTAGGTAGGTTAGTCTCGGTCTCCCCCGGTACCTGCATCCTTCCACTTTCGCATTGTTGTACGTATTGTTTGTACGTGACCAATCTGGTCTATCTGATCAGCGTAATATAGTAAACTAATATTTCCTTATTTAAAAAAGGTATGTGTCCGGTAATAGGATATATGAGACTGCTAGAACCAGAGCGGCCTAACTACAAGAATCATGTTTTACAATATGGAGGGAATTAAAATTAAATTCAATTCAATTTAATCGATTTGAACATAAGCCGAAAATTTACTAATACTGTCATCTATTGTTGTGCTTGTAAAAAAATTTAGGGCGCTGTAGTTTTGTAAATTAACATTTTTAGATTACGAAATTGCAATTAGGTTAAAAGTTTCAAAAATGCAGTTAGACCACTCTGGTTCTAGCCGCCTCATATATGGTCGATAAAAACAAAACTAAAGTAAACAAATCATATTTATATTAACTGAAAATATTAAGTCCATTTCTAATAATAATAATATCATTTTGTTTCTTAATAAATAATAATGAGGACGTGACATTTAGCGAGTTTCGTCTACTTTCAAAAATTTAACAATGGTCCTTTTTAAATCATTAATAAAATAAACACTTCGTAAATAATTTCTATCTTTATATATGACTAGCTTCTGCCCGCAACTTGGCCCGCGTAAAAGGTTACTTTTCTAAAGTTTTCATTCCCTATTTTTATTTTACCCCTTAAGGGTAATTTTTTTACAAAATTTTAATATCATATTTATTTATATCTAACCAATAGGCTATTGGTTAATAGTAGTTAAAAAAAAAAGTTAAGTTAGTTCAAAAATAAGTTTCAAGTTTCTGGCTTTAAAAATGACTATACTTACAACTTTTCAACTCCCTTTACAACCTTTTTTTTTTGCATTCAAAAGTAACCTATGTCCTTTGTCAGGTTCTAGACTACCTGTGTACCAAAATTCATTTAGATCGGTTCAGTAGTTTTGGCGTGAAAGAGCGACAGACAGACAGAGTTACTTTCGCATTTATAATATTAGTAAGGATTTTCCAATGTATTTTTTCTTTTTGTTTTAATAGATGGAACGTAATATCTATTTTAATGATTGAAATGACACTAGGTATATAATATTTTTTACTTCAAAGAAATAAAAAAAAATATTGTTTTCATTTTAATATTGATGCCATTTGCATGTATGTTTGACTTTTAAGAAGATATAATTGAAAATTTATAAGCACGCCATTGTAAAAATACAATTCTATATTTAAAGAATTTTTATATTCAAGAGACAAATTTCGAAGTTGTGTGCATGTCAAATTCTTAATACTGTACGCTTTTATGGTGAAAGGAAACATCGTGAGACCACTGACATGTCTGAAAACTGTAACGAACTCATTAAAATGTTCTTGAGGAAGTGTCAAATTTATACATCGTCAAACACGCTAAACTCTCACAAACATCAACTGACACTAACTTTCATGGACAACGCGGCTGTCATGAACATATTTCAACATCTTATATAACTTTATAACATCGTTATCCATTAGCTTTTCGAAGTCAGATGTAAAGAACGAAAAAGTCACATTCTTGTAAATCTAATTGAACTGAAAAGCGCTTGGCTATAATATACATCTATTAAACCTATTTTCCGTGTGGTGACGGAGTAAGAATACAATTCACCACCCCCTATCTTATACGCGGATGATCGTACGAGGCGACTAAGGGATATAAAACGCATATATCTAACATCTATGCGAGAGAAGGAAACCTCGAAACAAAACCCTATACCAACATGTCTGACCAGCGTGGTATAGTAGGTTAATTTCACTGCGATTACGGATGAGACCCGAGCCCAACATTGGGACATATATGGGCTGTGATGATGATGATGATGATTAAGCCTATCGAAATTATTTGTTAGACGTAATCCTTCCAAAAAGAAATAATGCCATAAACTCTTAGGAAACGGCTTGGTAATCGCAAATTCTCTATTAAGATTATGTTTTTGAGTGCTGTTGTTCATTAAAAGAGAAAGAAGAAGAAAATAAGCGGTAGTAATACAATATTTTCATCATCACACGAAAAAAAATACAGGTCAAGAGAATGAGAATGTCTCTTATACCTAAGATTGTTTACTATCCGAAAATAAATTTATGCCGCGTGTTAATAATCATCTTTATATTGGCTGCAGTTATTTTAACGTCAACTGTATGTAATATACAGGCCATAAACTATGATCAAAGGACGGCAAACATATCGTTTAGCCAATAAAAGTAACCTATGTCCTTTGTCAGGTTCTAGACTACCTGTGTACCAAAATTCATTTAGATCGGTTCAGTAGTTTTGGCGTGAAAGAGCGACAGACAGACAGAGTTACTTTCGCATTTATAATATTAGTAAGGATTTTCCAATGTATTTTTTCTTTTTGTTTTAATAGATGGAACGTAATATCTATTTTAATGATTGAAATGACACTAGGTATATAATATTTTTTACTTCAAAGAAATAAAAAAAAATATTGTTTTCATTTTAATATTGATGCCATTTGCATGTATGTTTGACTTTTAAGAAGATATAATTGAAAATTTATAAGCACGCCATTGTAAAAATACAATTCTATATTTAAAGAATTTTTATATTCAAGAGACAAATTTCGAAGTTGTGTGCATGTCAAATTCTTAATACTGTACGCTTTTATGGTGAAAGGAAACATCGTGAGACCACTGACATGTCTGAAAACTGTAACGAACTCATTAAAATGTTCTTGAGGAAGTGTCAAATTTATACATCGTCAAACACGCTAAACTCTCACAAACATCAACTGACACTAACTTTCATGGACAACACGGCTGTCATGAACATATTTCAACATCTTATATAACTTTATAACATCGTTATCCTTTAGATTTTCGAAGTCACATGTAAAGAACGAAAAAGTCACATTCTTGTAAATCTAATTGATATGAAAAGCGCTTGGCAATAATATACATCTATTAAACCTATTTTCCGTGTGGTGACGGAGTAAGAATACAATTCACCACCCCCTATCTTATACGCGGATGATCGTACGAGGCGACTAAGGGATATAAAACGCATATATCTAACATCTATGCGAGAGAAGGAAACCTCGAAACAAAACCCTATACCAACATGTCTGACCAGCGTGGTATAGTAGGTTAATTTCACTGCGATTACGGATGAGACCCGAGCCCAACATTGGGACATATATGGGCTGTGATGATGATGATGATGATTAAGCCTATCGAAATTATTTGTTAGACGTAATCCTTCCAAAAAGAAATAATGCCATAAACTCTTAGGAAACGGCTTGGTAATCGCAAATTCTCTATTAAGATTATGTTTTTGAGTGCTGTTGTTCATTAAAAGAGAAAGAAGAAGAAAATAAGCGGTAGTAATACAATATTTTCATCATCACACGAAAAAAAATACAGGTCAAGAGAATGAGAATGTCTCTTATACCTAAGATTGTTTACTATCCGAAAATAAATTTATGCCGCGTGTTAATAATCATCTTTATATTGGCTGCAGTTATTTTAACGTCAACTGTATGTAATATACAGGCCATAAACTATGATCAAAGGACGGCAAACATATCGTTTAGCCAATAAAAGTAACCTATGTCCTTTGTCAGGTTCTAGACTACCTGTGTACCAAAATTCATTTAGATCGGTTCAGTAGTTTTGGCGTGAAAGAGCGACAGACAGACAGAGTTACTTTCGCATTTATAATATTAGTAAGGATTTTCCAATGTATTTTTTCTTTTTGTTTTAATAGATGGAACGTAATATCTATTTTAATGATTGAAATGACACTAGGTATATAATATTTTTTACTTCAAAGAAATAAAAAAAAATATTGTTTTCATTTTAATATTGATGCCATTTGCATGTATGTTTGACTTTTAAGAAGATATAATTGAAAATTTATAAGCACGCCATTGTAAAAATACAATTCTATATTTAAAGAATTTTTATATTCAAGAGACAAATTTCGAAGTTGTGTGCATGTCAAATTCTTAATACTGTACGCTTTTATGGTGAAAGGAAACATCGTGAGACCACTGACATGTCTGAAAACTGTAACGAACTCATTAAAATGTTCTTGAGGAAGTGTCAAATTTATACATCGTCAAACACGCTAAACTCTCACAAACATCAACTGACACTAACTTTCATGGACAACACGGCTGTCATGAACATATTTCAACATCTTATATAACTTTATAACATCGTTATCCATTAGCTTTTCGAAGTCAGATGTAAAGAACGAAAAAGTCACATTCTTGTAAATCTAATTGAACTGAAAAGCGCTTGGCAATAATATACATCTATTAAACCTATTTTCCGTGTGGTGACGGAGTAAGAATACAATTCACCACCCCCTATCTTATACGCGGATGATCGTATGAGGCGACTAAGGGATATAAAACGCATATATCTAACATCTATGCGAGAGAAGGAAACCTCGAAATAAAACCCTATACCAACATGTCTGACCAGCGTGGTATAGTAGGTTAATTTCACTGCGATTACGGATGAGACCCGAGCCCAACATTGGGACATATATGGGCTGTGATGATGATGATGATGATTAAGCCTATCGAAATTATTTGTTAGACGTAATCCTTCCAAAAAGAAATAATGCCATAAACTCTTAGGAAACGGCTTGGTAATCACAAATCCTCTATTAAGATTATGTTTTTGAATGCTGTTGTTCATTAAAAGAGAAAGAAGAAGAAAATAAGCGGTAGTAATACAATATTTTCATCATCACACGAAAAAAAATACAGGTCAAGAGAATGAGAATGTCTCTTATACCTAAGATTGTTTACTATCCGAAAATAAATTTATGCCGCGTGTTAATAATCATCTTTATATTGGCTGCGGTTGTTTTAACGTCAACTGTATGTAATATACAGGCCATAAACTATGATCAAAGGACGGCAAACATATCGTTTAGCCAATGCAAATAGGTGTGTGTAAATATTAAAGTTTTCCTTGTGATGTCGGTGTAAGCAAAGGTCCCAACTTCTTGTCGTGTATATCATAAAAATAAAATAAAAGATGTAAGCTAATAACATTGCTTCGAAACAGAATAGTCACTCATATGGACAGCGGTGTGTAGTAAATTAATACATCATCTGTAAAAGGTTTGTGCACAAAAGTTCCGACTTTTGTGCACAAACCTTTTCTGTCTGTTCCCACTTTTGTGAATAAAAAGAAGAAGAAAACTATGTAAATAATAAAGTGGAAATATATAATATATATATAATATAATATATATATATATATATATATATATATATATTTTATTGTCCATGAGTATCACAAAAGACGACTAAGAGATATATATATATATATATATATATATATATATATATATATATATATATATATATATATATATAGATATAGATATATATATATATATATATATATATATATATATATATATATATATATTGTCCATGAGTATCACAAAAGACGACTAAGAGATTTAATATGCAGATAACATCTTTCCAAGAGAAGGAAAACCTGCCATAAAATAAACCTATGTCAATAGATCTTACCAGCGTGGGATAGTATCTCCATTTCCTTCTCACAGTGAAAGAAGCCCAGTCTAACAGTGGGACGCATATGAGCTGAGATGATAAGATGATGTATATGTAGCGTCAGATTAATAATAAACTGTGTATTATTATCCCCTATTCCATAGGCATCGTAAAACTCTATTGAAGGATTACCAGGAGAATCGGCAGCTGAAAAAATATAATACACATCAATTCGCTTGCTAAATCTGGTGATTATGGCATTATCCTCCTTGGTAAGGATTATGTCCAACTCTGGACATCGATAAGTCAATTGATTTAGTATTGCAAAATAGCTGTATTTATCGCTAATCAACTTTTAAGGTTTGTTATATTGTATACTCAGATAGATCAATACTTAATTAATACTTCACTAACGTTATTTATCAAATAACCAAAGTTAAAATTTATTTTATTAAAGCTATTATTTTGATTACACATACATATACAATAGATGTCATGTTTTATTAGTCTCGTTTCTATTTAAATTTTACAAATAAGGCACAGCAAGTCTAAGTTATTGCTAGATAATCCTCCGACACGTCAAAAATATATCTAAGTTAAAGATATTCTTTGTGAAAAGAACGTTCCCCTTTTTGATATACCAATAAAATTTCATATCACATACCTAGACTGTATTAAGGTTGTCAAAAGATTGAAAAATATATCGAATAATATTGTACAACATTTTAAAATTGGTTTTCTCGAAGGTCTCAAAAATATAATATTGAAATACTTATTAGTTATATTAAGTTATTTAATGGTTTTATACTTTTTAATTAGACATCATCATCATCTCAGCCCACATATGTCCCACTGTTGGGCTCGGGCCTACTCCGCAATGAGAGGGACATTAACCTACTATACCACGCTAGTCAGACGTATTGGTATAGGGTTTTATTTCGTGTTTTCCTTCTCTTGCCTAGATGCCATATGCATATTATATCCTTTAATCGTCTTTTACGATACCCACCGGTAAGATAGGGGGTGGTGAATTGTATTCTTACTCCGTCACCACATGGAAAATTAATTAATTAGACATATATGTTGTTTATTTTTTGCTTGAAATATCGTAAAATATTGCTAATAGATGTAAGCTTATACCATCAATGGAAAAGAAATAGAAAACTCGGTATAAAACTATGGTAACAAGTTTGTCTAACAGCGCCTTCTACAAAATTTCTATCTATTTTTAAATATGTCGAATAACCACACGTATTTCTGCTATTGAGAAGAAAAAAGTTTTATATGTACATAAATACTTCGCTTCTGTACAGTACTTAGGATCAGTACATTTTTTTTCTGCATAAAAGGATTAGCTATGTGCTTTATTGGATGCCTAACACTGAGTATGTAAAACACGTTCATAGATGAAATAGATAAGCAAATGGTAATAAACGAACATTCACATTTATTATCACTTAGAACTCGCTAAGTTATATATTTAGATATAAATACTATGTGCACACAATTTATTTTTACATGATTATAAATATACGTTTAATTAAAAAAATCAAATAACCCTACTGAGTAAAAAGTGAACCAAACTACGTACATAATAAAAAAACGGAAAAGAAAAAAAACAAGCACTTAGATGTCCGATGGTCTAGAATTCTATAACATATTATTGAATAAATACTATTGCAGAAAATAAAATATATTCTAATAATAGAACATGGCAACTGAATAGTCGGGGTCCATTGAAAAATTAGATTTGCTGTCGAATATTGAATCCCGACTATTCAGTTGCCATGTTCTATTATTAGAATATATTTTATTTTCTGTAATAGTATTTATTCAATAATATGTTATAGAATTCTAGAGCACCAGACATCTAAGTGCTTGTTTTTTTCTTTTCAGTTTTTTTTATTATGTACGTAGTTTGGTTCACTTTTTACGCAGTCGGGTTTTTTTAATCTTTTTAATTATATTTTTTTTATTTTATACTTTGTAGTTATGAGTACCTAGGTAGCTATAGTTATTTTATTTATTAATAAGTAGGTAAGTACCTAACTATATATAGTTTTTCGACTGAAATTGAGTACTAAATCATTAGAAGTTGGAGATGGGCGACCGCGTCATACATTAGATACTTTAGGTAGTCCAATATACCTACTAGATACTTTAATATATGTCAATCCACATCCAGTTATATGAATTTTTCATCTTTTCATCGTAAATTTCTACTGTCTAAAAAACCTATATGTGAGAAAGGTTGTTATGAAACTTTAAATCGATATAGATCCTAAACGGCCAGTCAAATTGAAAAATGTTGAGGGAAAACTAAACTAAACTAACTAATGATTTTTAAATACCTATTCAACGATACCCCACTCGACATAGTTTGACTTTCATTTTTTTCATTTTCACAATATGGCGTCCAGTAGTCGCTATATTGAATTTTTACTAACGTCATATATTTAGTGACACTTACAGACTAAGAGGAATCGATTGACGTATGAATCATAAAAATCGCCCCAGGCGTTTGATCTATATAGTGCTTCAAAGGAACATACATACATAGACTGTTAAACACAATACCACTCCTTTGCGTCGCGCAGTTGGGTAAAGGGAAAAAAAAATATTATAAAAGAAGAAATTATATATAAATAAAATATGAAGTTTTATATGTTTAATATTTTAGTAATGGTTGCGTTACATTTACAATTATTATAATTATATTTAATTATAAAATACTTTAATGATTAATGATTTACGCGAGTATGTAATACTCGCGTAAATCATTTAAAATAAAACTAATTTTACGGATTGTATTTGATTTATAATTTCCCGACGTTTCGAACACTTTACAGCTTTCAAGGTCACGGGAGGATGAACCAAAAAAAAATACAGAACAGTTCTAAAAAACTGTATTTTTTTTGTTTATAACTTTATCAAACGTGTATAAAACTTCATAATAAAAATATTTAATATAGCTATCGACTATTAAATTTTAAGACTTAAGCTTACTTGGAGTAAAAATATTGATATCCACCTTATAACTGAATAAATTGAGGGTTTTATAGCTTGCCAACCCTATGTTTTAATATTTGACGTCGAACTCCTCGTAATATTTTTATTGATATTTGATTTACGCACGCTTTTCCTTTGTTTACCTTACTTTTACTTAAAAAAAATCTATATCACTATTATAAAACTGTAGTTTGTTTGTTTGAACACGCTAATCTCAAGAACTAGCAATTTCCAAACTTTTTATGAAATATAGTATCTTTATCGAGATATTTTTATAGGCTTATTACATGACGCTGCGCCAAATAGGAATTCAGTATTGTCTAAAAAATGTTAGAAAATTCGACTAAAATTAGTAGTTAATGTCCGTCAAGCATTAATCGCAATCACCGTTTTCATAGCAACTGCTTAAATGAATATTTTTATATTGCTTATGGTGGCAAACAAGCAAGTACCACACCTGATGATACGTGTTACTGCCGCTCATGAACCTTTGCAAAATAATTATGCCGTTGCCTACCAACCAACCAAACCCCACCTAGAAATTTGGGCTTCCAGCTGTCTCGTTCAACGAACGAAGCACAACTATACATTGCCACTGCTGAGACTTCGATTTTTGCGCAAGTGTGGTACGACCCCGGACGGACCGGCACGCGGTGGTAGACAGAAAACTGTAAACAGTATAGCCCCACCATTACAAAGATGTTATTAATATAGATATTATTAGCCAAGTTTCTTGCCCAGTTAGTTAAATTATTCGTACACATGCTATATGCGACATTATAATATAAATAGGTACTTTTCATTAACCCATTCTTTTTTCTCACATAACTTTACAATACTATGAGTAAAAGAAGTATAAGAAACTTGAACTCTTCATAGAAATGAAAATATTACAACCTTATGTAAGCTCAATAGAATCCATCTGAAGCTATATCGATAAAAATGATAAATATATAATTTAGTAAAACTTTATCAGACTGAAGCCCAACTGGGTGGGTTTGGGGATTTTATTGGTAGGCAGCGGCCTAAACCCTTGGTATTGCAAGGGTTCATGAGTGGCGGTAACACTTGTCATCGGGAGTGCTGCTTGCTCGTTTGCCACCATAAGCAATAAAAAAAAACATACTATGAATTAATTTTACATATTTTTTATTTAGGCCTTCAAGGTACTATTTTTATACTAGTATTTATTATATGTTAATTTATTTTATTTTATTAAGAATTGGAAAATAATATACAATGTTTTAATGACATTATCGCTGGCAGATGTTTTGTATATAGAAATTATTTTGAAATGAGCACTTATCCAAATTTCATAACAATATCAACAACACATAAATCTGCGAAAAAGTCCTTTAGAAATAGTTTTATTTCTTCTTCTTCTTCTTCTTATATATTGGCAATCAGCTACATATACGAGCTATTGGTGCCAGTGTCAAGTTATAAATATTTTCACGTTCTTAGTCTTTTAAGTTAGTCATTGTCTCAGTCAAATTGTCGCCATTAACAGTGCAATGGCCACACTGTTAATGGTATCTTGTGGGCATTTTGAAGGAAAACGAAAACGTTGTAAAGCACTTTTATATGATATTCACTACATCCCAGTAGTTCCGCCGCTTCATATTACATAAAATGCCATCAAAATTATCTAATATAACATGTTAAAACACTAAGATATCGAATATAATACAAGAGCACCACATGACGTTTTCAAATTCCCGTCAAATTTCAATCTCAAATATATAATAGATACTCGTGTAAATATCAGAAATCAATGAAGCGTTACCTAGCAACGAACTACTATATACAGCCTTTCTTTCTTATATTTTATTAAACATATTTAAACATTATCCAAAATTATAAATACTGTCTTAAAAATACTGAATTGTGGGAATTCAAATCATCTATTCATTTATTCACAGGTCACTACTTAGATTACTGCGTCAACTGTACTGTTAATTATTAAACAACGATCATGCAACATCTTAAAGACGGTTGTTTTCACAACAATTTTCCAAGAAAACAATAAAAGGTAATTGCTTAAGACCGCAAACAATTTCGGTCAGATTCTTTGGAGCATAGACGCTACCAGAAACCCTCGTTCTAACCCTCTATAGGGTCGCGTAACTTTCGTTCACTGGAATTCTCAACATTTTGAAATAAGGACGTTTAACGTTATTATATGTCGTAGTGTTAGTTTTAGTTCAAAACGAAGACAGGCCTTATTTTATTAACTAGATCCTGTTTTTTACATGTCATAGTTTAGCCAAATTATGTCCAAACCGTTCAGAGTAAGTTAAAGGTGGTATGGCACTTATAATTTACCTAATTAACAATTCTTCGCCAATTAAATAGTCCAGCGGAATCGATTTCTTAATTTTGGTAGCATATGTCGCTAGAAGCCTCGTTTTCTCTTTCTTTCTTTAAGGAAATTGCTCGGTATTAAATAAAGATTAGATTGCATTGTCTAATGCCTATATCTAATTCAAAATACATATTTAATTTCAATTATATCAGGATGTTATTAAATTTAATCTTAGTTTATTTTATTATTATGTTTTCACGCCGTGGTTACTTCTTTGAAAAGAATTGCTCAACTAACTGTCTTGAAATTTTGCATACGCCATAAATACATATTTAAGATATCTTTAGGATAGCGCTAGCTTATAAATTAATTTATAGAGCCTTAAATTCAATAAAAAAAGTTAGTTAACAGATTCGGCAATAGAAATTTCAATAAAACTAATTGTTTAAAGAATGAATAGTCCACCCATTCTACCTAATGACCATTTCTTTGTCGTAGCAGATCACGGTCTCCTTGTGAAATCATGACGTAATGAATAGCGTGTTCGAAGTTAAAAAACAATAGATTTCATCGCAAATTGATCTAAGAGGTACTCGCAAAAAAGCAGATTTAGAGGGTAGTCATAGTAGTACATCTTGCCAAATTATAATAAAATTTTACCTAAACTTAAGAGGAAATGTTTTAAAGTATGGAAAGAATATGTTGATGCCCGGTCAATTATCAAAGGTGATATAAAACTAAAGAATCTGGAGCCTCTTCACATAATGAGTTTACGAAAATTTATTGTAACAACACATACCCCCGTATTCTAAGTCGTAACCTCGAAATCGCCTCTACTCACACTCAGCTAAGGAAGTTTCGAGGATCGCCTCGAACCTTCCTCAACATCGGTATTCATAATCGTAAACTTGAGGCAATTTTGAGATTCCTCCAGTAAGGAAGAATGGAGGTAAATACGTCACGAATGACGTCGTAAATTCAAAGAAATTTGCTTTATTATGTTGGCACTTTAAAAATTTATGGTAACATTTTGTTTCCTGGCTTGCCAAACGAAAAAAATGGATCTTTATTTGTATATGAGAGCAATCAATACATCGTATTACACCAGGAAATACTACAATACGGTGAAATAATATTTTTACGCTTACTTAATCTAAAGCGTTGGCAAGTTTGGTCACAATTCTTGACACACTATTGATTGGCTGATTTTATGCAAATCATGAAAAAAAATATCTGAAAATATTAAATAACGGTTATTATGATAGTGCCTACTCCATTCAAAGTTATAATTTTAGCCAATCAATTGAAAGTTTTCTGTTATATAAAATCGTAAAGCAGTTAGCACTTTATAGTGGACGGAATTGGTACTTAGGTACCAATTAAATACCAAGGCGTTGTTGGTTGTTACGTTTACGTAAACTTTTTGAAAATTCGTGTGATAATCCTTTAGATTTTTTGCAGAATGCAAATAGCGTCGAGGTAAATAA
Organism: Lymantria monacha; assembly: GCA_905163515.2. Lineage (NCBI taxonomy): Eukaryota > Metazoa > Arthropoda > Insecta > Lepidoptera > Erebidae > Lymantria > Lymantria monacha. The sequence goes on from LR991093.1 coordinate 23,359,219, forward strand.
TTGTACGAATTATCATACAAATATGCAATAAACTCATCCTAATTTGACAATAAATTATATGTGAAAACCTCCTTAAGGTATCCATCCTCAAGGCGTATCGCAACGTACCTTACTTTGACAGTTGTTTCCTCGACTCAACCTTACCTCACTTGAGGAAATGTTTAAAGGTAAGGATGAAAATGACAACTGTGAATACGAAACGTTCTCATTGAGGGTGAGTCGAGTCGAGGAAGTTTCGAGGTAACGACTTAGAATACGGGGGATAGACTAAGGACCGATAACATACCATTGAAAAACTTTGCCTTTCTTATATGGAAAGCTGATAAACCCAACTGTGATACATGTGGAATTGTTGAGGATGTGTATCAATTGATAATGGAGTGTGTTCTCTTTCAGCATGAGAGGAGAACAGTCGGACTGATGTATAATTTAAATTGGCGGGATGTAGGTTGGCATAGTGATCTACTGCCTGAGCACAGTTCTGACGCTGCAAAACAACTATTTAAGGATATGAGCCAATGACTGCACAGATGGCGTAGTGGTTAAGATACCGACTTTCCGTGCCAGCGCCGTGTGTTCGATTCCCATACAGAACAATACTTTGTGCAATCCACTAATTATTATTCTGAGTCTGGGTGTAATTTATCTGCGTTAATTGTATGTTTGTAAAGTCCCCCTCAATACAAAGATTCTTTCCTTAGAAAGGTCGCGTCTTTAAAAAAAAATAGACAACAAATCTCCTTTTCTCTTTCTCTTTTGTGGTAGTGGACTTGGTGGTTATTGTATCTTTAATTTTATATCTTTTGTATATACAATAGAACTGACATATTTTTTAAATAATGAGAATAAAAAAAAAGACATTTCATCCATAGTACCGCTTTCTTTTTTGACGGCGGGCTATGGATTTTTTTTTTTTTTTTTTTGTGTGTCTTAGTTGTTAGCCTCAGATGGCTATGACAACTTTACCCGGACTGTGGGTGAGCGCTGAGGGCTCTCAACCCGACGGGCTATGGAGTGGTCACGCCCCGCTAAATCCGTCCGGGGCGACAGAAGAAGCGTCGCTCGACTCCATAGACCCGCCCTACATGTACCTCTCCACGCCGAGCGAGCGGGCCACCGTACCCGGTCTTTGTCTTCGGTGGCATCTATAGTATCGCTGGACAGTGTTCACAGAACGAACGCTTAAAGTAAAAGAAAATTCTACATCATGAATTATTTCATTTTCATGTGACATGAATGAAGCTGGGTTGTAAATCTAATATATTGTTCTCAGTTTACGGGGAACATTCAACAACTATAATATATCAACTTACCTGGATGAGACATATCGCCTATACAACTACTGGTAGGTAGGTAATTAACTGTTGTCTCGTTACTATCCCATCAAAACATGAATGTGAAAATGGGAGGCAAGTTCCATGTTATAATAATTATACTGTGGTTCTCGACTTTACTGAGAAAGGACTTGAGATCTAAATGAGTGCCAAGTTCTTGTAATATAAGTATAAGAAGAACGTATAAAATTGTTAAGTAATTATAAAACATAATTCATTTCTTGCCGTGTGGTGACGGTGTAAAAATATTATTCACCACCCCATATCTTACCCATGGGTGATTGTACGAGATGACTAAGGGGTATAAAATGCATATAACATCTATGCAAGAGAAGGAAAACTCAAAACAAAACCATATACAAACACGACTGACCAGCGCGGTATAGTAGGTTAATTTCCCTCCCATTACGGAGGAAGCCCGAGCCCAACAGTGGGATATTTATGGGCCGTGATGATGATGAATTAATTTGACTGTACAGATGGCGAAGTGGTTAAGATACCTTTCGTGCCAGTGCCGAGGGTTCGATTCCTATGCAGCACAATACTTTGTGCGATTCACAGTGTTGTTCTGAGTCGGGGTGTAATTTGTCTGCTTTAATTGCATGTTTGTAAAGTCCCCAGCAATACAAGGATTATTTCCTTAATGCAGAGTGGTGTCTATCTATTAAAAAAAAATGTTCTTTTTATACTATATATACTATATATATTTTTTTTATAATGTTTTTTTATATGCCCAATAGTTGAATTATTTATATAAAGCATATAACTTATGATCAATTAAAAGAATACAATTCACCACTCCCTATCTTACCTGTGAGTGATCGTAAGAAACGACTAAGGGATATAAAATGCATATAACATCTATGCAAGAGAAGGAAAACTCGAAACAAAACCCTATACTAACACGTCTGACCAGCGTGGTATAGTAGGTCAATTTCCCTCTCAATATGGAGGAGGTTCGAGCCCAATAGTGAGACGTATATGAGCTGAGATGAGATGATGATGGCTCCCATTTTCACAGTTATGTTTTGATTTTTTTTCGCAGGTATTGTCTGGACACACGCCATCCGTTCTCTCCGGGGTAACGGCAGGGCGGCGCGTGGCTCCATAACCCACCGTGTTATTTCCCCATCACCATTGAGCCGGCCACTGGTAATGCTTTCTTGATATCCGTTGTACATTTATGTTTTGATGAGATATCATTACTTTTTGTAAGTAAGTTTATTACTACACAGAAGTGATTTACTTAAAAAATATAATTAATGCTTGCGTTTAAAATGTATAGGTTTATTTTTAATAGTATTCTCTACATTTTAATGAATATACAAGTATAATACATTATTGAGAGACAATCGAATAGCACGTCTCCGTTCGCGTTTTGAACGCGGGCTGTCTGCGCTCGAAGACTTTACAGTCATTTATGTATAAGTAAGTTATATATTGTTTTTTTTTTATTTTCTTCTTATTTATTTTTTTTTAAACATAAATTGCATACAGACTCAGAATAACAAAAGATTTAAAGATTATATATATATATATATATATATTAGGGTGTGCCAAAAAAAATGGATATATTTTTTTTTCACTCTCCGCTCAAAATATCGTAGAAGATGTCGAAACAAAAGGCCTGTCCAAAGGAGAGTTCGTAATTTTAATTTTAAGAGGTCCTCCATCAAATCTGAAGTTTTCCCCATTTAAATAACACGGGAAAATTTTTTTTTTCATTATGCACTGCCGCAACATCTGAAGATTCCATTTTTTCATGAAATAAACTACTAGACCTTATTTGGCATTAATTATAGAATTTTGTAGCAAATTTGATGTACTAAAAAATAAGAACCAAATTTTTAATATTTTTATCGATGGTTCACTTGAACAAAGATTAAAATTAGAAAAATAGGATTTTGTTGGTCTGTAACTTTGTAAATATCAATGATACAAAAAAATATTAAAAGGTTTTTTATAGTGCGTCAAATGGACTACAAAATTGTCATTTAACTTTTTGTTCTATCTTGGATGGTTTAGCTGAAAATTGCAAAAAACACGAAATTTCGGGCAAATTGAAACTCTAAAGCTTTATAAAAAGTCAGGCGTCGATGGTAGCAAATATGACCCAATGAAATTTTTTGTTCAACATTTAATGCCAAATAAGGTCTAGTAGTTTATTTCATGAAAAAATGGAATCGGCAGATGTTGCGGCAGTGCATAATGAAAAAAAAAATTTCCCGTGTTATTTAAATGGGAAAACTTCAGATTTGATGGAGGACCTCTTAAAATTAAAATTACGAACTCTCCTTTGGACAGGCCTTTTGTTTCGACATCTTCTACGATATTTTGAGCGGAGAGTGAAAAAATAATATCCATTTTTTTTTGGCACACCCTAATATATATATATATATATATATATATATATATATATAATATTCTTATGTACTTGTGTATATCACTGAAATCCTCCTAAACTGCTGGAAGAATTTCAGTGCAGAGACCCAATAAATATCCAACAGTTAGTTGATGAACTGGTGAATAGCTGAATGGAACAAATGAATAACAAACAAATAATTACTATCCTCCTGTGACCGTGAACACTGCTGTAAAGTGTTCGAAACGTAGGGAAATAAAAAATCAAATACAAACGCAATAGAATCCGTAAAAATCTCACTAAACTTACTCGTGTAAATATTAGATATCATTCTCTATTGAAATTTATATGCTTTTTAATTTTAATTCATGTTGAATGAAATCATTAAATACTGACTTGTTAAATCAGCGAAATAGAATTCACTTCCCAGACTATCGTGTGTGTGTTTTTATTGATTACAATTAGCCTCCTATATTACTGTACAAATGTAAAAATAAGTATAATTAAAAAAATATATTTTTACATATAACCCAGCATGTTAAATGCTAAATTTCAGTAACTAAGATATGTTTCAAATGTTTAAAATGAGGCGTTTCCCTGAGGCAAGCCTTTGTGTAACGCAAAACTATTTTCTCTTAGTCTGTTTCGACTATATTTTAATTAAAACGCAGAATAAACAATAGTACTATATTAAAGCGACTACAGACTTATATGTTACATACGTTGAATCAGGTAGTTAGTCCACCACTCACAGAGACAGTGACCGAAGGCGCTCCGGCAATACTGTTGTCTGTTGCCGGAGTGTCAACTTGTACGGTAGTCGAAAGGGAAAACGGCCGAGTTGACTGCTGATGTCAAGGAATTGGTCCCGGTGTTCACTCTAATAGTCGTACACCGCCCTTCCGTCATCCCAAACAGTCCAGACTACGCCACATCTTATCATGAATGAAAGGGTCCATCCACCGAAACCAGTCCAGTCTATCGAAATTCACTATGGAATATAGAGTTACCCACGAAGTGGATCCCCGCTTATAATGGCATTACCTTCATTATGAGGTGAGTTACCCAAGAAATGGCGATAATGTCATTACCATGCTTGGCACGTGTGTTAACAAAATTGCTGATCGTAGTATTTCTTCTAAGTTACCCATTCTCTTTAAGATCACTCAGCCAATACTTTCGATTTCCACTACTGAGTAAGTTGTAGATGTAGTATGCATATTTAATGGGATCTGTCATTGGATATGTCTCTCACATCACCTAGTTAGCTATAGACCATCTGCTTATAGTAAAATAACCGGCCATTTACTGATTGCAGATTTAATATAAAAAAGAAAAAAATATGTAGTATGCTTTCGACAGCCAAGCGTGACCATTATGACATCATCTCCTCTGATAACCATATTTCCAATAATGGATAACGAGAGACTAGCAGATGGTTATATAGTAAAGCTTGTAAAAATATGTAAAAAGTACGTAAAGTACGTAATTGCAAGCTTTGAACGTACCGAAAAGGTTACCCCGGCGGGCTAGCCATGGACTTCAAGGATTTGGTACCAGTAATCGGCCCTATGGCGATAGGAAGAGAATACCGTGGGTTATGTGGCCACGTGCTGCCCTGTCATCAGCCCGGACGGAATGGACGGCCTGTGTCCAGAACATATCTACAAAGAAAAAAAAGCTTTGAACGTGAAAATCCGTCCAACTGACTTTACGTAATCTATATATCTGTAGTATCATTCACTTTCATCCTTTTGAAGATGTTATTTCTACTCCTTTGAGGATAAAAACGTGAGGATATTAAAATGTTCATATTAAAATACAAGTAAGTAGGGTTCTTTATATTTTGCGTTTGCTCTAGTTAACTCAAATATGAGAGTTGAATCCCAACTGTTCATATTTTTTGACGAACCGCACGCGTGAAGGTCTTGCGGCCGTTAGTATCCAGTTTACGTTGGTGTTACTTTGATATAGTTTTATTTGAATTTACAGTTACAGTTTATTCTTGTACTTAAGGTTTTTATACAGAATTTTGTCTCTACCTTTATTTAGGATTCGGTAATTTTGTTTGTCTTTCTTACCTAAATTATAAATATCATTGCTTAAGTTCTGCATTCAGCCCTCTAAGAATAGATGGAGCACCACTATATTTTTCATGGATGGAGTTTAAGTCAACGAAAGGCTGTATCCTTGATTTCGTGTATAATATATTTGCATAGCATATGCTTTGATCACAAGTCTATAAATAACATTCGCTTATGAAGCGGTGCTGTTAAACAATGATTGTGATATACTGTACTTAAATATATTTTTAAGTTATAATTTGATCACACCTGCCCAAATATGTCGATAATCATCCTCATCGTTAATTGAGGTGGTCATAGAAATCAATTAATTAACCTCGGTGGCCTAGCGGCATCAGTAAGTCTATCTACCATTTTTTTATTTTTAGTTTTGGCAGCGGGCTACGGTACGTCAAATCCCGCTAATCCGTCTGGGGCGAGAAGAAAAGCGGCGCAAGACCCCGTAGACCCGCCCTACAACATACCTCTCGAAGAAGTCTATCTACCATACACGAAAAGGGTATCTAGACAATAGAACATCACGACGTTGTGCTTACGTGGTCTTCATTAGGGTGATGGGAAAACTCCGCCTCGTCCATCTACAGCTTCGTCACCCTATATTTTTATTATTTGGCACGGCAAGGTGATTGGAAATGGCTTTTTCATGTTAATTCAATCTTGTTTCTCAAATGGGCAGTCCTTGAAAATCTGGAGGAGAATCTTCTCATCTATGATGCTACATAGTAGCATCATAGATCATCTATAACTCCATAGGTACTGTAAAATCTAGACATATCTTGTTTTAGTAATAGATGCAAAATTCAATTGGAGTTATCATATGGAACCAGTCTGCAATAAACTAAGACAATTTCTTGCATATATCAATGTAGATAAAAAAAAAAGTGTATACCATTCAAAGTAAAGAACATGCTTTATCATGCATTGATTGAATCTTACATACAATATGGCCTTAGTAACTATGGTCGTACCTATATAACTTATCTTAATAAGATATACAAACTACAGGCTAAAATCTTAAAAACGTTAGTTTCACCTAAAATAAAACCCAATTTCACGACAATGATAATGGCCTATTTAAATTCTTGCCCATTTACTCGCATGTTAATTTTATGCTATTGAATGAACTATTTTTAATCAATCTTTAAGAAATCTTATCGAACATCTTGTATGTACTCGGGCAATTTCTAAGAATCAATTTCGGACGCAGCGCGCCAATAATATGTATGGCGAGCGAACTACCGATTACTACCTACTACTGTATAAATGATAGATATATAAAAAAAAATAACTAAGTCTACGACCAGTGTGTATTACCAACGATGATTTATAGCCCCGAAAAGTGGTCTCTAAATTTCAGCCCCATAACTTGGATCGAAATAATTTTGCTTATGTCAGTGACTATCTAGGCTACTGTAGTGAAATTTATGGAACAAAGGCTTTAAAGTTGCGATCATGAATCAAACAACGCAGTATAAGCCCCTAGCAGTTTAAGTGATGACCTCATAAACATAGCAAGGTAACCTTTGGATGCAAGTGACATAAGTTCTAAGAGGCATTCTTGTGAGGGGATTCCAGTACGAATGAACGTGTACGGTAACGGATAGAATATCTTTTTTTATTTAGTTGACAATAATTATGCTATTATAACGTAAAGGTGATTAAGATACAAAGAATATCCATCTATTACGACATTTAAGTTTGCAAGTTTTTAGCATATAAGCACTGCTGCCAAATGTCAAGTTCTGATAGCTGTTTTATTAAGCTCTAACGATGTCATATAACTAGGAAATATTTGAATACGTATATCATCAGTCTCCTACTCTTATCCTATTTACTTGGGGTCGATATAATATGTATTCTTCTTTCATAGTACATATTGTAAAAGTTATTGGCAATAGTTTTATGATACGCCGCCTACCAGACGTCAACCCTCCTTGGGAATGTAATTGTTGACCAAGCGGCATCAGATGTAGTTGGCCCAGGTTATAAGGCTCTTAGTCGTCTTTTACGACATTTACGAGCGAAGTAAGGGTTGGTAATATTCGTAACCGCTACCACACAGCTATTTGAATACATAGACAAGGTAGTGATTAAGATACCGACTTACCAAGTACCGTGGATTCGATTCCCATGCAGGACAATATTTTATGGGATCAATAAATTCTTCTTTTGAATGTGGATATAATTAGGATTCGTTAATTATGTGTGTGTTAAGACCCTCGTAAAGCAAAGATTATTTTCTTGGTGTGTTGTCTTTTTAAAGTAAAAAAAAAAAACAGAAATACGCAGCAAAGATATTAATACTCAAAAGCAATGACTTCACATAATGAAAAATATGCTAGTATTTTATGACAACACTATTTCTGTAGTGACTATAAACCTGGATGAAGAAATAAAAATGATTTAGTGCAAATCTAAAGAATTCAGCGTACAACAAAAAATAATATTTATAAAACACATTTTTATAAATTTTATATCATCAATTCAACAATTTAATGATGTTTACACGAATATTGGACGTAAAATGAAATTTTAAGGATTTTATTGCTTTTATTTTTTTACATTCAATAAAATAATCATTTTACGCGATAAGATCTATGTAAATTAGTTTAAAATCATGCTGATATTTCGTGTTAACTAAATATAAATTTGAAAAATATCATAAACATTTCTTTTTAGAAGCACTCAGTACGAAAATAAGTCTAAAATCATTTTATACATATATAGAGACATAGAAGGCATTATGCCGCTATTGCCTTTTTTGTGGTTTTTAACGTCATTGTACGAATCAAATTATATTAATAGTTATTATTTTCCGTGTAGTATGACAGCATAAGAATTCAATTCAAAACCTCCTAATTCACCAGTGGGTTTCGTAAAAGATGACTAAGGAATTAACTGAGAGAAAGGAAAGAACAAGGAGAACTAGAAATAATACCCTATACCAACCTGGTCCCCGGACGGAACGCACGACATGCATCCAGACCATGTGTCAAGAAAAACCTATCAACCCATCTGACTAGCGTAATTTAGTCAAGTTCCCTCCCCCTGTGGAAAAAGCCGGAGCTCAGCAGTGCGACGTATATGAGCTGAAATGATGATTTAAAATATAACTATTTTTCCGGATTCAATCGTATTAATATTTAAATTTTGATGATCATGGAGAGTTGAGATAAAGATGATAAATTATTATAACCGTCCTGCATTAGCACTAAGAAACCCTTGTATTGATATCGTCCAAAAAAATAAAAATGTCTAAACATCACTGTTAATTCTAGACTTAATTCTGTACTTCCTAGAACTAATAGGCTTCCACGAGAGAGCATTACCTTTGTTCCTATGAATGTCAGCCGCTTAGAGCACTTTAAGTATAATTTGAGTATGAAAATACCACTATTGCCTTTTCATGACAACCCCAATGAATTGTATACGTCACTATTTCACATCATTGATGATGAGTTTAGTAACATATTTAAACCTAAAACAGTAACAATTGGAGTACCTGCTGGTTTTAGTGAATGGGCAACTTGTGGTATCTACAAGAGTAGACGAAGGTTATATGATCTTTATGACCAAAAATCTTATAACCATAATCCAGTGTTTTTGGAATATGTAAAAAAATATTCCAAAATATTCAAACGTGCCTGTTCCTCTGCTAAAGCAATTTATCTGAAAAATAAAATTAAACAATCCAGTGACATAATAAAAATGACTTGGAATGTGATAAACAGTGAAACTGGTAGGAATGCTGTACGGAAGAAGGACTTCAATTTAATAATAGGTGATAAAAATATATGTGGAAACAGTGAAGTAGCAAGCGAATTTGAAAATTATTTTAGTAATATACCTTTATTAACAACTAAATCGTTGATGTCGTCTCCTATTCTAGCTGAATCACTCATGAAACAGTGTATTTTAAAATGCGACACATCCTTTGAATTTTTAGATGTCAGTAAGAATGATATCATAAACTCTTTTAAAAATCTTAATGTTAAGAAGACGTCAGATCTGTGGGGCTTGTCTGTAAAGGCAGTTAGTTCTATAATTGATATTATTGCCCCCCATCTGGCATCTGTGTTTAATGGTTGTGTTGCTCGGGGCGTATTTCCTGATCTCATGAAAATTAGTAGAGTGATTCCTTTGTTTAAAGCGGGTAGTATGTCAGATCTTAATAATTATCGACCGATTTCCATACTGCCCACACTTAGTAAAGTTTTTGAAAAACTGATGCTTAGTCAAATGTTAAATCATTTTAATAGACATAATATCTTTCACAAAAATCAATTTGGATTCACTAAGAATTGCTCTACTACTGATGCGGGTGTGGAATTATTAAAAAATATCTTTGGAGCTTGGGAGGAATCGCATGATGCTTTGGGTATATTTTGCGATTTATCCAAAGCGTTCGATTGCGTACACCACGAAACTCTCATCAAGAAATTAATGGTATTATGGGATCAGAAATAAGGCTCTCGAACTTTTAACATCGTATTTAGGCAACAGAATTCAGAAGGTCGATGTTAATGGTGTACGAGCACCTGGTTCTGTTGCAGGAATGGGCGTTCCACAAGAATCTATTCTGGGGCCAATTCTGTTCCTTGTATATATTAATGACTTACCTTATTATATAGGGGATAACCAAAACATAGTGTTGTTCGCAGATGATACCTCTTTATTGTTCAAAATTAAAAGACAAATGCTTAATTATGACGATGTGAACAATGCTCTGTCAAATGTTGTTCATTGGTTCAGTACAAATAACTTGGTTCTTAATGAAAAGAAAACCAAATGTATTAAATTTACCACACCTAATGTGAGACTAGTGGAAACCAATGTTCAAATGAATGGTGTGGCCCTAGAAATTGTGGAGTCCACTACATTCTTAGGTATTACTATTGATGCTAAACTCCATTGGGGCCCTCATATCGAGAAATTATCAAGTAGGCTGAGCTTATCAGCGGCTTATGCGGTAAAAAAAATTCGAATGTTAACCGATATTGAAACGGCTAGAATTGTTTATTTCGCTTACTTCCACAGTCTTATGTCTTATGGCATACTACTTTGGGGATGCTCTGTAGATTTGAATAATATCTTTGTACTCCAAAAACGGGCTGTCCGCGCGATTTATAATTTAGGCCCAAGAGCATCACTGCGCGAAAAATTTAGGGAAATAAACATTCTAACTGTTGTATCACAATTTATATTTGAAAACATATTATATGTAAAAAAAAATATTGATAAATTTGATAAATATAGTGACATTCATCACGTGAATACTAGGAATAAGGATAATCTAGTTATACATCATACTCGCCTACAAAAAATTAGTAGGTCTTTCATGGGGCAATGTATACGCTTTTACAATAAACTACCTAAATATATCCGAGATATGCCCATAAATAAGTTTAAAAAGGCTATCAAAACTAGACTTTGTAAAAAAGGATATTACAACATTTCGGATTATCTAAATGATAATACGGAATGGTTATGAGTTGCTCCTCTCTCAGCAATTACTTTATATAATTTTAACTTTTACGTTGTTTTAGTGCTGATCCTCACTGTTGTCTGAACTCTGTATATTTATCATTGTCACAAATTGTACAGTGTAGCGTGTTTTGCCTAACGAGTTATTCATTGATTTAATTGAGCGATTTGATTGTAATTTATAGATCTTGGTGTGGTCATGCTTACTAAAAAGGTCTCTGCCTGCGGTAGCTACGTGAGCGGGTCTCTCCCTTCCCTCGAATGTGGTTGAGGGGCGTGATGGCTGCTTTAGTAGTTAACTCGTGATCGAGTGCCGCTTGTGGAATCTGGTCCAACTATTTCTGTTCTTTTTTGTGTTTTTTGTTAATGGTGTATTTAACTTTTAAAAAATAAATCTTTACTCGAAGGGCATCTCACTGGAGCTAATGGGGATTAAACATGTATCCAATAATATTAGAAAACATACAATTTAAAAAAAAATGACGAGCCCACTGAGTTTCTTGCCGGATCTTCTCAGTTTGTGGCGGCTTTCCGATCCGGTGGTAGATTAATTTAAAAAAAAAATGTAATATTGACAATATGTAAGTGCCCTTTTAGGGCTTATGCATAATAAATGATTTGATTTGATTTGAGACATCACCGTGGCACTACTGAAAACAGCGAAACTGGTTGGAATTATGGCGATGACATAAAAATGTCATGTGATACTCCTAAATTATATTCAATAGTTTAGTGTTATACAATTTTATATTGAATAATTTTGCTGTTATTTTATGTAATAAAATACAGAAAAATGCTGAAGTATAATGAATATTATATAATAGTGGTTTACTTATATTTTCTTATTCTGCTAAAATTCGGAGTGCAATCGTAATTTTGGTTGTCAGCGCCCAATTAATGAAAACAATTTGACTTACTGACGGGCTGTTATTATGAATAAGCTGCTCAACATGAAAAAGTGGAATATTATGCTATAACTTACGAAGAAAATTGTACAACACTTGGTTATATATTATTAAGCCAACAGTTTATTTCATTGAAGGACTTTTTATCCATGGCGAAGAATAAAACATTTAAAAAATGAGACTAGTTCCTTGGGTACTGTAAGATACTAAAGACCATTTCTCTTTCAGATCTCATAGTGATATAAAGTTGTAGATTTACATATAATTTGGCTAGTTATTGTAAATTTATATATAATTTGGCTAGTTATACATGTATTTATTGGATGGTTTAAATATAATGAATATTTGTTCTGCCTGGTTCTATTCTTTAACTGACTACCATTTCTGAGAATTAATAGTATTTTAAAAATACAATCACATAACAAATATTTCTGGGTAACAAATAAAACTGCACTGTGCAAAAATCAAACACCATATAAGTTGTAGAAGTTCGTTAGAAAAACCACCATGCTTTCAAATTTTCTTTCCCACGAAATAATGATACCATCAATCAACGCCATTTTTTTCTCTCCATTCATTCATTCAATTCTTAAAGAAATACCTTTTGCCTTAAAGCATGTTTAATTGTTTTCTGAAAATCATTTCGATTTCTCAACTATGATTTAATAACGCCACCAAAATAGATATAATAATTGATAATTAATATTTTTTGCTGTGTGGTAGCGGCTACGAATACTACCAACCCTAACTTTGGTCGTTGATATCGTAAAAGACGACTAAGAGCCTTATAACAACCTGGGCTAACTCCATCTGATGCCTTTTGGTCATCAATACATTCCCAAGGAGGGTTGACGTCTGGCAGGCGGCCGGTCATAAAACTATTGCCAATAACTTCTACAATATGTACTATGAAAGAAGAGTATATATTGTATCGACCCATAGTAATTGGGATAAGAGTAGGTAAATGATGAATTCATATTTTTTTAATTGCAACTGATGAAAAGATTTTTCGTGTGGTGACGGACTAAAAATACAATTCACCTTATCTTACCCGTGGGTAATCGTAAGAGACGTAACCTAATGGATATAAAATGCATATAACACCTATGCAAGAGATGAAAAACTCGAATCAAAACCCGTTACCAACACGTCTGACTAGCGCGGTATTGTAGGTTAATTTCCCTCCCATTGTGGAGGAGGCTCGAGCCCACTGCCAGCAGTGGGACGTATGAGCTGAAATGATGATGATGATAAAAAGATTGAAAAGAGTATAGGATAAAATATTACAACTTCCTGACAACCCAATTATCATCATACGTCTCTCACTGCTAAGTCCAAATTTCTTCTAAAAAGGGAGGTAATTTATCATGCTATATTCACCACAATCAGTCGGGTTAGTGTAGGGTTCTATATCGAATTTATCTGATCTTTTTACCTACTTGGGTGCTTTAGTCCTTTACGATCACTCACGGATAAGGTTGAGACACATGAGACATTGTATTCATAGACTGTCACCACATGGTGAAACGCATTGGTGTATGGTTTTATTTCGAGTTTCCTTTCTTTTGACGTTCCGTCAAATTACTGAAATTTAGTATTTTACATGCTTGATTATTTATAAAAACTTGGTTCATCATCATCATCACAGCTCATATATGTCCCACTGTTGGGCTCGGGTCTCCTCCGTAATGGGAAGGAAGTTAACCTACTATAGCGCGCTAGTCAGACGTGTTTGTATAGGGTTTTGTTTCGAGTTTTCCTTCTCTTGCATAGATGTTATATGCGTTTTATATCCCTTAGTCGTCTCTTACGATCATCCACGGGTAAGATAAGGTGAATTGTATACTTAGTCTGTCACCACACGGAAAATCTTTTTAAAAACACAAAAACTTGGGTAAAAACGAAAAATTAAGTCCCATAACAATATGAGTGAAAAATGAATGTCACATACATTCATTTTTCACTCATAATATTTTTTTTTTATAAATTGACGTTGTCTATTTTCAATCAATCATGATCAATCATGAAAAAGGAATGGATATTGATATATTGTATTCTTCTTCATAACTATATAAAATATAGTTATAAAGAACAGAGTATTTATTTGCTATGGTAATAGAGATAAGACGGCACTAACGTTTGACGTCTTTAAACATACTTAGTGGAAATATTAAAAGAAACCTCTCAACGTATTGTCCTATTGATATAACATCAATATTGTAGCGCGGCCATGTTAAGTGTTTATTTTATCATAGCGAATATGGGTACTATTCATATCACAAACCATTATGAACTACAATCTAGTAAAATTTCGTTTAACCAATTAAACGTAATATCTAAATATTAGAAAAGTTGGTCAGAGATGATTAAAAATGTCAATTTTCGCACCATATATGAGGCTGCTAGAATCAGAGCGGCCTAACTACAAGACCCATGTTTTACAATATAGACGAAATTAAAATTCAATTCAATTCAATCGATTTGAACATAAGCCGATAATGTACTTGTGCTGCCAACTATTGTTAAGAGCTTGTAAACAATTTTAGGCCGCTGTGGTTTTGTAGATTAACATTTTTAGATTACGAAATTGCAAAATTTACATAAAGGTTTTTAAATAAAGATTTAAATACCTTTGAGAAATTTACTTCCGATAGAGGAGCATCAGCTGACGAAATCTCTGATTACCCAATAAAAGATATTATCAATACCAAAGAAAAAGTTACATAAAATAATTAACCGCCAAATTCTACATGTATATTTATAAAAACGTTGAGGTCATTTCTCTAAAATCAACGAACCTTTTAGTCTAAAAGTAACATTAATGAATGAGTGCTCTCCGCACCCTAACTACTGTTCATTACCAACTCAATAATAAATCATTGTGAAAGTATTAAGTTACGTTGTTTTATTACAAACAAAGTTTTTGTTGTAACACAACAAAATAATGCTGGTTACTTTTTTTTTGTATGATGACAGAGTAAGAATAATGTTCATCCCGTTTCGACCGTGAATTTCGACCCATTTCGACCTTGAATGTTGTAAAAAATTACTAAGAGATATCATCATCATCACAACCCATAAATGTCTCACTGTTGGGCTCGGGCCTCCTCTGTAATGGGAGGGAAATTAACCCACTATACTGCGCTGGTCAGACGTGTTGGTATAGGGTTTTGTTTCGAGTTTGTCTTCTTTCGCATAGATGTTAAATGCGTTTTATATCCCTTAGGCGTCTCGTACGATCACCCACGGGTAAGATAGGGGGGTGGTGAATAGTATTCTTACTCCATCACCATACGGAAATAACACGGGACTAAGACATATATGCATACAATATCTTATGCAAGAGAAAAAAAATCCAAACTACTCGTCTGATCAGCGTGGTACATATAGATGTGGTAGATCAGGGTTATTATATAACCCATCAGGGTTATAATAATAACCCTGATAGGTTATTGCTAAGATTTTCGGATAGCAATATCAAGTGTTGAAGTCACAATTTGCGGAGAGGTTTCGATGGCGTAATTTTAACCATCTACATATGTAGATATCATAAGAACCGAAGCTTTAAACTTAACTCAATTTTTCGTTGACAGATTATGTTCATTAATTGTGACAGAATTGCGGCGTAAATCTACATAATGTACCATATTTGTACCAATTTGTACCTGTTGAGCTGACATGAAGAAATCAGTTCCAAAGACTCGCCCAGTAGATAATCCATTCGGGTACCTAACCCCCATCAACGTAGCGCTGACACATTGCCCTCACGTGATCAGTCTCATTGTATATTTCGACCTAATAACTTTTAGTACCAAATTTCTATAAAATAAAGCAGATTAATATTAATTTTCTTATTAAAAGATCAATGCCTCTTTTTTGTTACAAAACCAGTGATAGAACAGATAGGGCACGAAAGTCTAGCCATGATAAGAAAGTATATTTCATAAAATAATATTGCCAATAAATAATTTGACCTTCGTTCCTAGATCGTAACACAATAATGGCCGAGTACCGGTCATTAAATAGATATTATTACAGTCAGGGTGCGATAGACAAACATCGCATCCGTTGACATAATCACTTTTCGGGCGGATCGATTAACTATGGCGTACTTCCTTGCGAATAGAATCAAATATATATAAAAACTGCCCAAATAGTGTAGTTGATTATGTAGCCGAGTATCGTTGGTTCCATTCCCATCTAGTACTAGTAAAATAGAGCTAAAATTTGCATGAAAATGAGGATGTTCGGCATAGTATTATTTTTTTTATTTCCACAGGGAGATCGTAGCTAAATAAATAGTAAGTGAAATAGAAAACATTTCGCTGTATGGTAGCTACGAATACTACCAACCCTCACTTTGTTCGTGGTGTCGTAAAAGACAACTAAGAGCTTCATTTCGACCTGAGCCAACAACACTTGATGTCGTTTAGTTAACAATTACATTCCCAAGGACACTCTTTCCTTAGACGTCTGGCAAGCGGCCGACCATAAAACTATTGTCAATAACTTTTGCAATATATACGATGAAAAAAGAGTACATATTGTGTCGATTTCGATGTAATTGGGATAAGAGCAGGATGTGTTGATTGATAAATTTCGTAATATTTATTCTATAAACAGAAATTTATTTTGTCAACTTAAGCAAAGCAAAGGTTTGTCAATATATTGACTAATATTGTTTATGTATATTTCGCTGTGTGGTAGCGGATAAGAATACTACTAACCCTCACTTTGCTCCTGGATGTCGTAAAATATGACTAAGAGTTTCATATCGACCTGGGCCACCACCACCTGATGCCGTTTGGTCAACACTTACATTCCCAAGGAGGGTTAACGTCAGGAAGGCGGCCGGTCATAAAACTATTGCCAAAAACTTTTGCAATATGCAGGAAGAGGAGTACATATTGCGTCGACCCCAAGTAATTGGGATAAGAGCAGGAGAATGATGATTGTTTATGTACATTAGAAAGTCGATAAACAAATTCTTAAACGGTATAGTGATCGTATAGTGTATATTTAAACATTTACGACTCAAAAGACATAGTTAATTAAGATTATTTACGTTAAGTAAGTAAGTAAGTTTTATTTACGTTCTTCTTTTGTTATAAGTTTCAGTCTTCATTTTACTTAATTTTCTTTTAGATATTAGCACATTACTGCAGCAGCCAGCAAAACAGGGATTGATGGACGAACGTGTAAATGTGGGCCAAGGCGTAGTCGAGGCACACATACGTAAGTCCATCAATCCCTAGTTGTGGCCAAGGCTTTTATAGTGCTTTTCTCAAACAATGCGCGGAAATTAAAACTAATTAGTACTAAGTAGAAATGTATACATGACGAACAACGAATAACATTTTTCACGTGCTAAAGGGTTCATTTATTTATTTTTTTTCATTATCAAACAGCTTTCTTTTTCAAGCCAGTTCGAAATTTAACTAAAACTCTGATAAGTTGCCTCTCTGGCTGCAATATTTTGAAGTAGGAACGACTTAGTTCCATTTTTAAAATACACGTCATAATTTTTTTGCCGGCCGCTGCTTGTATGTATTTGGTCAGTCCAGCAATTTCGATTTATCTCGAAGAAGGTTGTCAAAATAATGCTCAAATTTCCAAGCATGTTTGAGAAAATTATATTAATAACTCACATAACTTTGATATCTGTTAGAATATGGTTAACAAAGTATACATTGTATACTTAGTATATCAAACACATAAATAAAACCACTGCACTATGAAAAATAAACGAAGTAGAAGTAATATTGTGAGAGCTCTAACAGAATTATTTCGCCCCATAAAACTTTATTGTATATTGATACTCGATATGATATTATGCGATGTAATAAAAATGGTGAGTATGTAACATTATATTACATACCTGGTGACTGAACTTCACTTTGTGGCATTTTCTTTTAAGCAAATCTTTGAACGTGTTTCGGCATTAGTAATTCTTTTTAAGGGATTTAAATATGTTTATATTTAAAATAGAATGTTTATATATAGTTTATATATAATATATATATAGTTATTATATATAGTTTATATATAATATGTGATATATTTAAAATAGAATGAATATCATCATCATCATTTCAGCTCATATATGTGCCACTGCTGGGCTCTAGCCTCCTCCAAACTAGGAGGGAAATTGACCTACTACAACACGCTGGTCAAACGTATTGGTGGTTATACGTGTTGGTTTATTTCGAGTTTTCCTTCTCTTGCATAGACGTTATATGCATATTTTATCCCTAAGTCGTCTTTTACAATCACCCACGGGTAAGATAGGGGATGGCGAATTGTATTCTTACTCCGTCACCACACGGAAAAAGATTGAATATATGTACTATAATCGTAACCTGACCACCTTTTTCTGTTTGATTCTGTCGCACATCATTGCCACTCATACGAAGTCATGGGCAAAAGCTATTTTTCCAAAATGAAAGAAAGGGAATGCTCCGATGGTTCGGACATGTGGAAAGAATGCCGAACGAACGCCTAGTTAAGAAGATATACAATGCGAAAGTGGAAGGATGTAGGTACTGAGGGAGACCGAGACTAACCTACCTAAACCAGATCGGTCATGTACTGAAGGAAGGTGGAGTCAAGAGTCTCCGAAACCGGCGAGCGTGTATGAAGAGAATTATGAATGTTGAGGAAGCGAGTGAAGTATGCAAAGATAGAGTTCTCTGGCACTCTGTTCTCTCTGCCTACCCTGCAAGGGATATGGCGTGATGATATGTATGTATGTATAATAAACTTATTTTTTTTAGATTTTATCCATTTTATTCTGTCCTCATTTCGAAGATGTATATAATTATGTATAAATAATAAATACATAATGATGATATTATTACTACTCGACAAAGATATGCTATTCCATAAATTTTAGTTTCAAATTGTTGTTAAGACAAACCGAAACTCAATTACGTAACTTTGTCTTTTGACGTTTAAATTAGCCTGCAATGTTGGTAGATGTTTCTAGTTGTTCATCCTTAGATATTTCTTACGAAACTCTCTCTTTTAGTACTAAACTTAGATTTCATTTTAAAGACAACAAAACTAAACTTTACATAACTTCAACTCCCTACTTGAGAATTCTTACCTCTTAAAATAAATGAATATGAAAACTTACGCGACTCACGTTATTAAAAAAGACAAAGTAGAGAAAATACTGTTTACTGGACTTCATTAAAACTTATTAATGAAGTACAAACGAAACATCTTACTTGATTAAATCTAAACTTTTGTAACATTGTACGAATCTGAATTAAAACAAAAATAATTAATCCTATCTTCAAATTGCAATGCTGATATTAACTGTACACCTGTTGCCCTTTAGCTATAAATTATTGAAGCTACAGGGCAGAGATATGTTCATAACTAGCATCCCACATTGTACTATGTGTGGGCAGTAATAAGAAGTCCTGTTTAGAGAAATAATATATACAAATATATGAAATTGATGTGTCTGTTTAGTGACAGACTAAGAATACAATTCACCACCCCCTATCTTACCCGTGGGTGATCGTAAAAGACGACTAACGGATATAAAACGCATATAGCATCTATGCAAGAGAAGAAAACCTCGAAACTAAACCCTATTCCAACACCTCTGACCAACGTGGTATAGTAGGTCAATTTCCCTCCCGTTATGGAGGAGGCTCGAGCCCAACAGTAAGACATATATGAGCTGAGATGATGATGATGTAACAGTTTGTAATATAGAAATAACAGTTTACTGTCTGTATACAATTTCATATTTTCAACATTCTCAATGAGGCGGACATAAAACCAATGACATATAACTTTGCAATATATGCTATGGGTGACGACTACACCACTGACGTCAAGTCACTCTGCTCCGGTGGTCGGCCCAACGACGAAGGCGATGTCACGGGTGGGTTACGGGTGTGCGTGCTTACGCCCCTCTGTCACCCCGGATGGAGTGGTGCGAGGAGTGCGCCGACCGTAGCCCACACCAAAAAAAAAAAAAAAATGGGTGGCGAGTATATATTGCGTCAACCGCGGTACCCCTTGAAAGGTTACTGATCTTTAACATTAGGTGCCCACCGCACCATTTTTTCTTATTGGTGGGCTATGGGTGCGTCTCGCCCCGCCAAATCGATCCGGGGTGACGGAGAAGGCGGCGCGTGATCCCATAGACCCACCGTAAAATCCTCTCTCTTCGCCGTGCAAGCGGACCACCGGTACCCGATCTTTGTCTTCGGTGGTCGTGCCCACCGCACCATAGAATATGAAACCTTAATACATAAAATAGCGCTTAATTGAACTATAACACGAAAGGAACTGGGGGCAAAACGTTAGTATAAAATAAATTCATCATCTGCCTTTGTCTATTTCATGAATTAATTATGATATGAATTTTATGCATTTTAATGTTTTGATTTCAAAAGTTTATACTATTAATTAATACGAGTTCTTGTATAATATAATTTCAAATATGTGAGTTATTCATATCTTGTAATCAAGTCGAAAAATATATCGATATTTCCTTATACATACATACATATAATTTAAACGTCAAAAGACAAAGTTACGTAATTGAGTTTCGGTTTGTCTTAACAACAATTTGAAACTAAAATTTATGGAATAGCATATCTTTGTCGAGTAGTAATAATATCATCATTATGTATTTATTATTTATACATAATTATATACATCTTCGAAATGAGGACATACAGACACAGAATAAAATGGATAAAATCTAAAAAAAATAAGTTTATTATACATACATACATATCATCACGCCATATCCCTTGCAGGGTAGGCAGAGAGAACAGAGTGCCAGAGAACTCTATCTTTGCATACTTCACTCGCTTCCTCAACATTCATAATTCTCTTCATACACGCTCGCCGGTTTCGGAGACTCTTGACTTCACCTTCCTTCAGTACATGACCGATCTGGTCTAGGTAGGTTAGTCTCGGTCTCCCCCGGTACCTACATCCTTCCACTTTCGCATTGTATATCTTTTTAACCAGACGTTCGTTCGGCATTCTTTCCACATGTTCGAACCATCGGAGCATTCCCTTTCGCATCTTTACACCAATACTCTCTTTCATACCTACTCGCTCTCTTACGTCGTCGTTACGAATGCGGTCGGTCAGCCTTACTCCACAGATTTTCCGAAGAGATCGCATTTCGACCGCATTAATTTTACTTTCATACTCTTTTCTGCATACCCAACTCTCGCTTCCATATAGTAATGTTGGGTTGTCCCAACAACCACAAGCACTGCGTTATGTATTGCTACACGTGCCTTCTGGCTGAGGTGGTGGCTACCGAGAAGTTGCCCCAACGCTCGGTTCACTCTAATTCCCGCATTCACTCTTCGCTCTATATCAGTTGTGTACCTTCCATCTCGGCTAAATCCATTAATTTTTCATTTTTTTATCATTCAATTTCCTTATGGAATACATCAAAATAATATACAAGAAAATTAATAACTTCTTACAGGATATCCTCAACGATATGTCTGTCTACCTACGCTTGATTCACATTAAAATATTGTTATCTATAAAATATTAATGAGAAATGCGTACATATACTCTGTAAAATAGACACACGGTGTGCGATTGGCTATGTCATGGTTCTATACACCAGCATCTAGAAATACTTCTTTTTGAAGTAGAACTTAAAACTTTAATGGCAAACAGCTACCAAAAATAATAAAATACATGTTTTTTTATAAAAAAAGAAGAAAGTAAGAATACAATTCACTACAGTAAGAGTATACTGGAAATCTCGGATGAAAGATCTTGTAAGAACTCTCGATCTATGTACTTGCAATTTAGAAAAAATCATAATCATCTCCGCTCATATACGCCACTGCTAGACTCAAGCCTCAATTAGGAGGAAAATTTTGCAACTATATCACCTTGGTCAGACGAGTTGTTATAAAGTTTTATTTCGAGCTTTCCTTCTCTTGCATAGATATTACTTGCATATTATTTCCCATAGTAGACTTTTACGATACTCACATGCAAGAAAAAGGGTGGCTCTAGTTGTATTTTTATCACATCACCACACGGGGACATTGATTTTCATCATTGGAACAAATACCGAGACGTTGTTAGTAATCCTCAAAATAATACGCCAAAAACGCTATCAAATATCATTAAAGATAACATTCAATAACTACGCAAGTCCGCAAAAACAAAAGTGGTCTGTGTTTTACCGCTGAATATGAATCTGAAGTCAAAATTGGGGGACAAACTGCAAAAAGCGGAGAAAATAAAAAAAATCGATAAAATCCACGATTGAATAATTATTTATCACAGCCCATAAATGTCCCACTCGGGCTCGGGCCTCCTCCGTAATGGGAAGGAAATTAACCTACTATACCGCGCTGGTCAGACATGTTGGTATAAGGTTTTGTTTCGAGTTTTCCTTCTCTCGCATAGATGTTATATGCGTTTTATATCCCTTAGCTGTCTCGTACGATCAACCACGAGTAAGATATGGGGTGGTGAATATTATTCTTACTCCGTCACCACACGGAATAATTAGATATTATTACATATGTATATTTTTTATTTTTTCTGTTTTTTTGAGGTTTGACCCTAATTTTGACTTCAGATTCGTATTCAGCGGTAAAAATACGTCGAAAAATCTCGGTCAAACACCCAGCACAGACGACTTTTTTTTTGTGGACCAATGATATTGATCTAATAAGATAATGACGTTGAAGTCGATTAATTGGTTTAATAAGGTATATTCTGATCGCTTAGAATGTCACGTTATTCTCGTTAAGAATGTCACGTTATTTTCGTTAAAAATATCACGTGGTCGCGGCTACGAATATTAACTACTACTAAAATTGGTCGTGTATGTTGTAAAAACTTATAAAAGAGCTCAAACACCGATTCTTTTATTGCTTTTGGTGGCAAACGAGCAAGCAGCACAGATAATGGTAAGTGTTACTGCCGCCCATGGACCTTTGCTATACTAGGAGTATAGCTAGGCTGCCTACCAATATAAACCCCAAACCCACGCAGTTGGGCTTCCGGCTCTCTCGCTCACCGAACGAAGCCCAAGAGCACATTGCCATTGATCGGACGTCGATCTTCTACGAGAATGTGGTACTACCCCGGACGGACCAGCCCGCGGCTGTAGACAGAAAACTGTCATCAGCGTGGTCCTACCACTATTTGATAGATATCGTTAACCATACAGCATAAGTCGATATGTGCCAATATCGACTTATGCTGTATGGTAACGATAACTTTCCCAAGAGTTTTAATATCAATTAACTTACTATGCTACACTGAACAGAACGGCAGTCATTGGTTGTTCATATTTCGAATTCAAAACTTTTTCGTTCATCTATTGCATGTCACGTGACGGTCGGCCACGGAGTGGGGGTAAAGTAAAAGGCGCTCGACAGAGCAGCCGAGGCCAATATGGTGGCGCCTATTATTCTCATCAGCTGACCGTGTAGTGTGTAGACTATTACTCATTTGTGCCAGTAATCCACGCTATTTGTTTGCTTTTAATATATGTATATCATCTAAATAATGGTATATATTATGTATGTCGTACTCTAAAACACAGAGTTAAATTAAAATATTAGCTAGAGACATAGTTATCATTTCCCATAAACATTCCCATTTTCCAAGTATAAAAATGAAATTGATGATGCGATTTTAATATACTAAATCGAACATTTATCAAACATTTTTCAAACACTTTTAGTTAAATGTCTACAATGTGAAAAAATGTTTCACTTTTACCGTGGTTTCATAAAACCACACAATATTTTTTTTATTGTTACTACGTCGCAACGAGAAAGTATAAATTACAACCATATAAAAATAAAACCATCTATAAGCTCAGATTAATTCGAATTACTAGTCTAACAGTTGGGATTATCCCAAGAGTTGCTGTATATATTCGAACTGACCAAATACATAGAAAAATGGCAAGCTCCAAGTGCGAAATCGTTCTCAGTTTATGATAATAAGATTACCCTTTATTATCTGGAACTAAAAGTTATATAGCTAAATATAAATGTGAAATACTGATATTCACTAGTGAAAATAATTTTAGTTATAATTTTAAAAACAAGTAGAAGAACATGGAATTGTCGCCACTCTTTACATGTCCGCAAAAGTTGTCTAAAGATCTCATCAGGAGAGAGGACAGCAGCTCTTTTGACACCGCACACGCTCGACGTCTGTGTACCCTTTTTTTTTCTTGCGGTGGACTACGGATGTGGTCGCGCCCCTCCAAATCGGTTCGGGGCGACGGAAGAGGCGGCCTGCAAACCCATAGATCCACCCTGCAAGCACCTCTCTTCACCGTGCGAGCAGGCCACCGGTAAACGTCTGTGTACCCTGAGCAGAACATCATCCTGAACTCATTGCAGTCATTGGTGGTGACATCGCTAAGACGATGCTTGACAGCGTCAGAAACTGGGACGTGATTGCCACTTTCTACGAGTAATCGTCTCACAGAAAGAGGCGGCGGAGCGGGACAGAAAGGATATTTTCATGCTAACGTACTTCGCTCCTGGCGCCTGACGTCACCCTAGCCGAGGTTTCAGATGGATGGACTAGGGACTAGTCCGCCATCCGAAGAGACGATCGAGTAAGAGTGACGCCTCAACAGCACTCCTGTTTATTGACGGTAGGGATGGTACACAAAACGGTAATCCGCAGAACTAACCACCGATATCAAAGAATTGGTACCAGTTATCATTTCAATGACAATGGTAGAGCATACACTATTAATCCACACGCCGCTCTTCCATTGCCCTGGACGGATATAGGCAAAACGTTTGCACATCATAGGCCCTAAAAAGAAAAGAAAAAAAAATCTCTCCAGAGAGACGTAATCACTATGGTCGCCAAACGATCTGCCAAGTAAGGCAATTACGGGCCTACCCTCCCATTTGTGGAAGAGGCGAGTACATCCAGCTGGACGACGAAAAGCTATATGATAATGATAACGATATTGATGAATTCTCAGTAATTGATAAATTGATCTGTATTTGCCTTTAGTTTATAATATATAAAACAAAATCTTTTCTAACTTAAGGTCGGAACATAGACAAAAGAAGTTTTAAATGTGCTAGGACCATATTGTGGACAGTTCTTTCTACAGCCGCAGTCCGGTCCGTCTGTGGTAGTACCACACTCTTACAGAAGATCGACGTCTGAGTAATGATAATGTGCTATTGCGCTTCGTTCGGTGAGCGAGAGAGCCAGAAGCCTAACTAAGATAGGTTTGGGATTTGTATTAGTAGACAGCGGCCTAGCTATACCCTTGGTATTGCAAAGGTCCATGGGCGGCAGTGACTCTTACCATCAGGTGTGCTGTCTGCTCATTTGCCACATAAGCAATAAAAAAAATCCGCCAAGTGCGCGTTGTACTCGCGTGCGAAGGGTTCCGTACCATTATATATAAATAAAACTAAATATTCTGTGAAGTTAAAGCGTCTACCTGACACCGTTATAAGTAACGAGCAAGAAACGGTAAAATTGTCAAGTTTGTTGTATGGGAGCCCCCCTTAAATATTTATTTTATTTTTAGTATTTGTTGTTACTTTCCGTGTGGTGACGGAGTAAGAATACAATTAACCACCCCCTATCTTACCCGTGGGTGATCGTACGAGACGACTAAGGGATATAAAACGCATATAACATCTATGCGAGAGATGGAAAATTCGAAACAAAACCCTATACCAACACGTCTGACCAGCGTGGTATAGTAGGTTAATTACCCTCCATTATGGAGGAGGCCCGAGCCCAGCAGTGGGACATATATGGGCTGAGATGATGATGATGATTTGTTGTTATAGCGCCAATAGATATACATCATCTGTGACAATTTCAACTGTCTAGCTATCACTGTTCTTGAGATACAGCCTGGTGACAGACGGACGGACGGACAGTGAAGTCTCAGTAATAGGGTCCCGTTTTCACTATTTGGGTACGGAACTCAAAAAATACACAATTAATGAAATATATGTCAGCAGAACTAACTAATATCTGATATGTCTATTAAAAGGACTGTAATGTCGTACATCGTGTAATTGAGTACACAATATTATATGGTTCACATATTTGGTGTTTTAACCGAACACAATACATTAACCACAGTGGATCTTATCGGAGCATAGCACCATTATAAATGTGCAGACAGTATATTACGCATTTGTAACTCAACACGGTTTGCCTTCTTCCTGATTCTTCCTAGTTGTATATGACGATAATGGGAACTAGCCTTAGTTTCATTTATTTTATATTATATCTTATTATTTCAATATTAAAGTGGATCAAGTCATTATTTGGAACTATAAACAATCAAACGCATCAAAATTTTTCATATACAGAGTGGAGATGTCAATACGACAATAAATGAAAACACCGTCAATACTAGTGTATAGGAGTATTTTGAAACTATCAAAAAAGTGCTCACATGGAAATTTAAAAAACATTTTTTTCAAACAAACTTTTTATCATAAATATTGAAACAAAATAGAACACGTTTGTAAATATTAGTTCACTAACCTGTAGACAACGTGCAAGCGGCGAGCGACGTCGTGTCATATTTTACGACTTCGGTACGTAGTTAAATAAAATACTTACACCTAAGGTTTTGGGCGGTATTCATTCTCACTTGATTATTTTATTAAATTTATAATCACGATAACTTTAATAATTCACTTGGTCCTTAAACTTTTAAATTTTCGATATGTGCGCCATGGACCCGATCGCACAAATTATATCGTCTTAAAATATTATTCCGAACTCTTGTTAACAGGTCGCCATTGACGGCGATGTATTTTAACTTGTCGAAAGATCGTATAATTCTATTTTTTAAGTACTCCACATTATCAACGTCTGTTAAATAAACATCATCTTTCACATAACCCCACAAGAAAAAGTCCAATGGTGTGAGATCTGGTGACCGCGCTGGCCACCGTGTTGGCCCATACCGACCAATCCACTGATGTCCGAAAATTCCAGACAAACACTCTCTGGCAGCAACCACGGAATGTGCAGGCGCACCGTCTAGTTGGTACCACATCTGTCTACGCACGTCTAGAAAAAGGTCGTCCATATACTCAGTAACAGGCCCGTTAATTAATTCTAGAAACTTTGTCGCATTTAAATTTCCATCAATAAAAATTGGTCCAATTATAGTATCCCTGTGTATACCAGCCCACACATTGACGGCAAACCTGTATTGGTGCGAACTCTCTCGTGTTAGATGTGGATTTTGGTGACTCCAGTACCGGAGATTTTGGCGGTTCCATAATCCGTTCCTTGTAAATGTACTTTCATCACTCCACATTACATTGTATAAGAAATCGGGGTTTTCGAAATTTTTTCGTAACATCCAATGGCAGAAGGCTTCTCTGGCCGGCATGTCTCTTGGTAACAACGCCTGTACTTTCTTGTATTTAAAAGGCCTCTGTTTATCGCGTTTTAAAACTTTGTAAATAGTTTTATGGTTTACACGAAAATGACGAGCCGCTCTACGCAGACTAGATGTTGGGTGGCGAGCAAAATAATTTAAAATTTGTTCATCTAGGGTGGCTCTTACACGCGAAGGAGCACTATCCATATGAGTGAATAAGGATTGATTATCCCGTAACCTCTGGACAGCTTGTACAATAGTCCGGCCATTGGTAGGACAAACATGTGTGTTTCCATACCTCTCTCGGTACGTACGTATGGTTAAAGCTGCATTTCCGTGACATTCTCCATAAATTAAAATCATATCTGTATACTCCGAAGCTGTGTAATTATAACGAGGCATTGTAAATGAGAAAAATTACTATTCTAACACAAAGTAAGCGTCTAATTTAGCACAATTCACTTAAAAAATTACAGTTACCTACTCAGATAGTACATGTTCACTAGAAAAAAAACTTCCTATGTCGCACAACACACTTTTAAACGTCATAAACAAAAGTAGTTGACTAGGTAGGCAGCAGTCACAATTTGCAAATCATCAATACCGCATGCGACGCGACGTTCACGTCACAGGATCACGATGCCACACTGACCTACAGACCTATTAGGTATAATACTTTTGAACAATAAAGCGAAACAAAAAAAAATTGTCCCTTTCGCACATTTAGTTGACTTTGATGAAACCGGGATCTTCTTTCATTATGCCGCATTAGGTAGTTTCAAATTTCTTATTTAAGTCTGATGACACGGTTTATATGGATCTTGAGATTCAGGAATAAGGTATAATATGCATTGATTTGTATTGCGTTTGGCGAAGACTTGAAGTGGTAACATGGCGATATGTAGGTACTACCTTCATATTAATTGATACCAATGCAGCCCGGGAGGTCATTGATCTCGTAGTGATAGGCATATAATTTTATTTTTTTATACAGAGTGGGGTAAATGTTAATAATACAAAGTAATGTGCTGTAGCTAAACTATACGACATATTATATTCAAAGTTTGTATACCGGCTGGGCAAGTCATCAGATACACTAAATTAAAATTATTGTCGTATGGTCGTCTCCACCTTGTATATAGGTATATATATAAAAAATGTTGATGCGTTTGATTGTGTTTTTTTATTACATGACAAAGCTTAAATAATATAATTATTTATTTACAGAAGCTTGTTTGCGTGGTTTATAAAAACTTGTTTTTATAACTAATATAGCATTTTAAATACTAAATCTAGTCAGCAATTTAAGTGGCATGTTTTTTTTTCTAAAGATACATCTATAACCCTATTATTAGAAATACAATTATCATTATTATTATACTGATATGAATTATTAGCAAAGAAAAAGAAAAACTATTTTAATTATTATATATTTAATAAAATTATATAATGATTAAAATCACTTTTCTTTTTTTAATCTGACCCATAAAATATTAGAATACCCGAAAATAAAGAGAATTACTTTAGCGTGTCAAGATTTTCTCTCTCCCCGTTTATTAACGTTTAAAAAACTAGTAAGAAATGATCACCATATATTTTTTTAAAGATTCTTTGGTGAGGTGCTTGCAAGGTGGGTCTATAGAGTCACGCGCCGTCCCTTCCATCACCCCGGACCGATTTGGCGGAGCGTGGCCACTGCATAGCCCACCGCAAAAAAAAAAAGAAGTTATATTATTTTTATAATAAATAAAGAGACCACCCTGCACAAAGGAAACAATCCTGACTGCACAGATGGAGTAGTGGTTAAGATACCGACCTTCCGTGCCAGTGGCGTGGGTTCGATTCCCACGCAGGACAATACTTTGTGTGATCCACAAAGTGTTGTTCTGAGTCTGGGTGTAATTTGTCTGCGTTAATTGCATATTTGTAAAGTCCCCCGCAATACAAGGTTTATTTCCTTAGTGCAGGGTGATGTCTTATAAAA
Source organism: Lymantria monacha (assembly GCA_905163515.2). Lineage (NCBI taxonomy): Eukaryota > Metazoa > Arthropoda > Insecta > Lepidoptera > Erebidae > Lymantria > Lymantria monacha. Next base: position 23,388,760 of record LR991093.1, read on the forward strand.
AAAAAAAAAAAAACCTTGTATATCGGGGATCTTTACATACATATAATTAACGCAGACAAATACAGCCAAATTCAAATCAACAGTTTGTGGATCGTACAAAGTAGTGTCCTTCGTAAGATCTGTGCAGTCAAAGCATTTATAATAGGTATATTAAATTATGATATTTTTACCATTAACATTAAATTAGTGGGGATACACACTTCCTTTTCTTCGCCTATTAAGTCAATGAAATTGAAATCTTAAATTCGGTAGATTGCCTGCAGATTATCCGTGTGATACATCCCCATCAACGTCCAGCAATACTGTACAGAAACATCTTTTTCAAGCAGTCGATATTGTTAATATAGGTATACGTCCATCTCTTAAGCAACTCATATGATCCCTACATTAAAGGAAAGGGTAGTAGACTATTATAATCTTGCTATATCTGTACTGATGGCGTAGTGCCTATGATACCGACCGATCATCTCAATAGTCGTGGACTCGACAACGACGACTCCCACGCAGGACAATACTTTATGCGTTCCATAAATCATAGTTCTGAGTCTAGGTGTAATGTATGTCCATTAGTTACATGTTTATAAAGTCAATACAAGTTTTATTTTCTTAGTACAGGGTGTTCTTTTAAAAAAAACACAAAGCAGTCATGAGAACTGCTGACAGAACTGAAAACTTAAACCTAACCTAGAAAAAGAAACAAATACAAAAACTTAAAAAGCGTGCCCCAAAAAAAAAATGTGTGTATATATGGGTGTGACCATACAATAAATACACATATTAAATATATTATATTATACACATATTATATTATTACTTCTTCTCCTACGTTCTACTCTCCCTCCGTCTTACAAATTTTTGATCAGGTCACGTGTCCTGACGCTATTTTAACATTTTTACTCATCCCAAAAAAGTGCACAACGCCGTTAATAAGTTTTCACATCAAAAACATAACACGCTATAGTTATTTATTTCATGAAATATCTTTTATCTGATAATTGTAAAATCGTGTCTGAAAAGTGAAAGCAGCCATTATGGATCATTTTCTTTGAATATAGAATGGCACTCTCTATCGGGGTCTTCGAATTTCAAGTGAGAAAATTATCGTTGTCAAATTACAACGTTAAATGTCTTTCACGTTTTTTGAATTTAGGCCGACCGAACGGATAGTGAAATATGAGATTCTGCCTATTTGTGAAATTAGTTCAAATTGCTCTGAAAATATATTTTGTTCACAACGAATATTACTTAATCATTTTTTAATATGCGGGTATTATATAAACGAAATGAAGAGAGTAGATTTATTATTATATTTTCTTATTATTTATATTTTTATTATTACTTATATTTTCTTTAAAAGATTATTTATTACCATTTATTACATGAAATATATTCTTCTAACATGTCTTATTTATTTTTAACATACATACATACATATCATCACGCCATATCCCTTGCAGGGTAGGCAGAGAGAACAGAGTGCCAGAGAACTCTATCCTTGCATACTTCACTCGCTTCCTCAACATTCATAATTCGCTTCACACACGCTCGCCGGTTTCGGAGACTTTTGACTCCACCTACCTTCAGTACGTGACCAATCTGGTCTAGGTAGGTTAGTCTCGGTCTCCCCCGGTACCTACATCCTTCATTTTATTTTTAATTTATTTTTAACGATACCTATAAGCAAGAAATAGGTGGTAAGTCGTATAGTTATAGCCTTACCTCATGAAAAAAGCAGAAGTGGAATGACATGTATGTATAATAAATTCATTCTCAATGTAGAGACGAAAAATATTCTTAATACACTTTCTCTTTTTAACTCTTATGTTTTGGTCTATTTTATAGGCCGTGCTGTCACTGAAAATTATAATGATGAACGTAAATGCTCAACACTGGAATCGAATTTTAAATCACGCTATCATTGTAGTAATACTTATTCTATAAAGTGAACACAATACTGTCACAAAAAATAAACCAAAACGTAATATTATTATATAAAAATAATAATATATGAACATGTTATTTTGTGACACAATAATACCCAATTATTGCCAAAATAAATGAGTCGTAATATTGCTTGCCGAATATTCCATAGCTGGTTCTACAGATCTATTAGTTTTGTCGACCGTAATAATTTATTTCATACTAATACCAAGCAAGCTTAGAAATCTTTGCACTGTTAGAATGTTTCTTAGGTTATCTGAACATAAATTCTTTTATTTTACGAGTAATATAATGAACGTGTATTAAAAGAAAAAGAAATAAAGATTTGATATACAATCGGCGTTACATAATTCTAAATTTAAATGACTGCGGCGGCTATTTTCATGGTATGATAATAAGGTATGGTTGCTTTATAATACGGATTAGCTAACAATTACGACTTATTATAACTTATATGTTATATTTTCTATAATTTTTCAACTTTTTATTTAATGTAATTACTTTCTCGGCTTATTTATCTTTATATGTTTCAACCTATGTTTTACTAATACCTACTTATAATTAACTAACTTTAACTAACATTCATGCATTTTTTTAACATTTTCTTTTGATTTAATGGCGTAAATATACGACTGTCAATACATAACCACCCATTCACAATTCAAAACTCTACGATTATGAAAAACGATTACGAATGATGATAATCACATTAGAGATAAAACAAAATAATTACAGAAAGAAGAGCCAAGCATGAAGAGTTTAATTTGTCTTGCTGAAGTGTCTAGTTGGTCACGTTTTTAAACTGGACATGATATATCGAGTGGGAACATTATAATGAAATAGATTAGAAGCACGTATCTCCTTTACATTACTGCACAAATAATTATAAACTAAATGTAAAATAGGACGGCAATCGACGTCCTATACCACTCGTCTCTCTGTTATATGCATATTATTTCCCGTAATAGTTTCTTACGACATCTACGGACTAGAGGCTGTGGTGAATTGTATTTTTATTCCATCACCAAACGGAATCCTTGCCACTGTTGCAATTTTCATACTCATCACACTCAACTAAATGGAGTAACTATGAGAAAAACAAACTAACATTGAATTGCTCTCTAGGCAGCTACAATCAATTAAACTTCATCAAGAAAACTATAATGTCTTCTTAAATACATTTTTTTTATTCGCTGATGGTGGCAAACGACGAGCAGATAGCACACCTGATGGTAAGTGTCACTGCCGCCCATCAACCTTTGCAATACCAATGGTATAGCTAGGCCGCTGCCTACCAATAAAAACCCCAAACACACCCAAAAAGTTCGGCCGCCGGCTCTTTCGCTCACCGAACAAAGCACAACAGTTTTTTTTTGCCATTGTTCGGACATCGATTTTCTGCCTGAGTGTGGTCCTACCCCGGACGGACCGCCCCAAGACTGTAGACAGAAAACAACAATGTGAACTGTTGACAATGTGATCCTACCACAAATGCTTTTTTTATAATATTTTTTTTTTTTAATTAAAATGAAAGAAGTTTAATACAAGATTGTAATTAGTAGAAATATAGTAGACAATTTGGCGATCAATGGACATAGGATATAGTGGTAAGTTTGTTATTAACTAATTCTAAAAACAACTCTGAAAAATTAGAACAATAAAGATAAAATAATGTTTTTAAAAATCCAATTTTAAATTCTGTTTGACCTTTCTTTTCACGTAATTTAGGTTAACAGTGAATGTTATAATTTATGTTACTAGGCAAACAGTAAGTAAGGAGATAGGTTGGTATTATCAAGTTGAAAGCTTTAACTACAGTTTACACTGAAATATATATTCTAAAATGATTTTAGATAAAAGTAAAATATAATTCAGTAGTCTTTCTTCTTTAAGCTTGAAATGAGTTACCATTTTTTTAGAATGTGTACGTGATTTACGTGTTTAGCGAATCTAATTAGACAAAAAGCCAAACAGCATTGCTGGCACTGGCGAGATCTGTCTACTTATCATTTAGGTAAGGAAATGGTTAATCGAACGATCCGTCAAATGCCCTATGAAATTGCTTAATAATTTGATATTTTGGTACCATTATTCAAACAAATATTTATATTTCTATAGTAATACTCCTTGTACTAAAAGTTTTAAATTTTAAAATGTATAATATATCTGATTAAAGAAGGTTGCATTGGCAGCTTCAAAAATTCACTCAATTACGTTAACGTAGTAACGTAATCCTTATTTCCTTACTAATATTATAAATGCGAAAGTAACTCTGTCTGTCTGTCGCTCTTTCACTCCAAAACTACTGAACCGATGTAAATGAAATTTAGTACACATATAGTCTAGACCCAGATAAAGGATATAGGTTATGCCAGATAAAAGATATACGCTATGGATATAGGATATACTTTTAATGCAAAAAAAGAGTTGTAAAGAGGATGAAAGGTTGTAAGGAAGTATCGTCATTTTTAAAGCCAGAAGCTTGAAACTTATTTTTAGGCTATTAATTAGATGTTAATATAATATATATTTTTTTAAACTTTACCCTTAAGGGGTGAAATAAAAATAGGGGATGAAAAGCTTTAGGCAAGTAACCCTTATGCGGGTGAAGCCACGGGCAGAAACTAGTATTATATATATTAAGAATAAATTTAGGATGTACGTAGTCGAAGAAATCATACAAGAGTAAATAATTATTAAACATGTTATAAAAACATACACTCATTTGCAAAAAAAACGGGCACCTAAGCAATGAACCATTTCAAATGTTAATATTTCTTTGTTTGATAATTATAGGTAGTTTTATCCACACAATTTGGTAAATTAATAAGAAAATAATCGTTTTCATCAGTATTTCATAAAATTTAGATACAATTTATGGGAAATAATGCTAAACCTCGCTAGTAGTGTATATTCGCTAGTAGTGCATATGCTCATGAAGTAAAAATAAAAAAGTTTTTTTGTTTGTTTTTCTTTAATAAAGTAAAAGCAGATAAATGTTTAGTATCGAGTGTGACCCCCTCTAGCTAAAATCACAGCTTGAATTCGTCTGGGCATGCTAGCGAGTATATCCCGGATACTTGCTTGCGGAATACGTTCCCACTCCGCAGTAATCACATTCTTCAGCTCTCTGATGGTCTGCGGAGCCGGGTGTACTGATCTCACACGCCGTTTCAGAACGTCCCAGACATGCTCTATGGGATTGAGGTCGGGACTTCGAGCTGGCCAATCCAAACGACGAATGCCGACCTCTTGCACATACGCATTAACATCGCGGGATCGGTGGGCGCGAGCATTGTCGTCCATAAAAATCGAGTCTTCACCTAGAGCGGCCAATGCGGGTTGTGCATGAGAAATTAGAACTTCCGTTATGTATCGATGCCCAGTCAGTGAGCCGTTTTCAATGAAGACTAACTCTGTACGATCCATTGAATTTATTCCTGCCCAAAACATAACAGAGCCCCCACCATAAGGTGTGATTTCTTCGAAACATGCCTCTGCAAAGCGTTCTCCTTGTCTTCTTAGCACTCGCCGACGTCGATCTTCACCGAACAGAGATATCCTGGCTTCATCAGAGAACAAAACCCTATTCCAATCGTCTTGAGTCCATGATTCACAATTTCTAGCGAACCTAAGCCTGTGAACTCTGTGCTCACGGAGTAATTTGGGGCCGCGGGCCGGGCGGTGACTGCGTATATTGGCAGAGAGAAGCCTCCTCCTGACCGTCCATAGACTAATATGCACATTTCTTACTTCTTGGAGGTTGTTCTTAAGATCCACATACGAAGATTTGCGATTTCTCAATGCGCGACTCACAAGAAAACGATCATCCCGTGGTTGGGTACATGGTTTTCTTCCAGAACCAGGCCTTCTCTCGACGGAACCAGTCTCCTGATATCGCTGCCAGGTCCTTTGGACTGTCGAGCGACTAACATTTAGCCTCTTAGCCACGAAACATTGGCTGCAACCCTCTTCAAGCAGCGCGATAATTTTGGTAGCTATTACCACTTTATCTACCATTTTTGATACAGCCAAACAGCATTAAATAAAGCTTTGACAGTCAAGGATATGAAATTAATCGATAAAAATTGAATAAAAGTTATGAAAGTCGATGTTAACTTCTGGAACTTCGCGCCAAAAATGTAGGATAAAAAGGGGTTTTCTGTAAAAATGAACATCAAATGAAAAATTGAATTTAGAACGTACTTTTTTAAATACCACAGCATTTTTAAAACCGGCCAGTAACGTGTACAAACGATTGAAACCTTTTTGGTATTGTATCTTTTTAAATATGAATGAAAATCAAAACCGCCCGTTTTTTTTGCAAATGAGTTTATATACCACCCATGTGGTGACGGAGTAAGAACACAATTCACCACCAGCTTGCCTGTGGGTGATCGTAAGAGACGACTGAGGGATATAAAACGCATATAGCATGTATGCAAGAGAAGGAAAACTTATAACAAAACCCTATACCAACACCTCGGACCAGCGTGGAATAGTACGTCAATTTCTCTCCCATTACGCAGTGATATATGAGCTGAAATGATGATATTATATACAATTTTATCTAAAAAGAAGTATTTTAAAAATAAAACAAGAGCACTGAGTTTCTTGTATTGTCTTCTTAGTGTCGACCCCGTATTGATTATTGTATTAATTTAAAATAAAATTTGAAGTTAGCAATATACAAGTGCTTCCCTAGGTTTTATAGGTGATAATCAAATTGATTGAATTAATCATTATAACATCATTATCATCATTCTCCTACTCTTATCCCAATTACTTGGGGTCGATACAATATGTACTCTTCTTTCATAATACATATTGTAAAAGTTATTAGCAATAGTTTTATGACCGGCCGCCTACCAGACGTCAACCCTCCTTGGGAATGTAATTGTTGACCAAACGGCATCAGATGGCCCAGGTCGATATAAGGCTCTTAGTCGTCTTTTACGACATGCACAAGCAAAGTTAGGGCTGGTAGTATTCGTAGCCGCTACCACACAACTAATTATTAAACGAAACGAATAATTAAACATTATAGCCTATAATAATAAATATATGATAATAAAAAAGTCAACTTGTCGTCGACTTGGCACGCCCTGGTAACCTACCTAACAATTTCAATAACAATATAAAACAACTTACCTTTTAGTAAAGGAAATATACGCTCATGCTCTGCCATATAATTACATATTCTCGCAAACATTAACTTTGTTATTTACTTGTTATGCAAACAACTTAGCTGATGCATATCAGAGAATATCCGTCCCGCGTTGTCCCGTGTTTAGTAGCTACTTTGTATGTTAAAGCAGTGAATACATACACAGATACTTCTAGAAAGGATTATCTCAAAACTGTATTTTATGAAGTTGAATGGACGATAAGAAGTTTAAGAAATGGTAAGGCAGCGGGCATTGATATGGTGGCTGCCGAGATGATCAAGCTTGGTGGCTCCTGTGTCTGGGAGGCATTCCTGTTGCTCCTCAATTTATGTTGGAGCTCAGGAATGGTTCCCGGGGCTGGAATAGCGCAGTCATCGTGCCTTTGTTTAAAAACAAGGGTTCACGTTATGACTGCGCAAATTACAGAGCCATAAGCTTGACCAGTTTGGCAGCAAAAATGTATGGTAAAATTATTGAAAGGAGAATGAGGATGGTGTCCGATGGTTTACTGTGTGAGACACAAGGAGGTTTCAGGAGTGGAAGGGGATGCATGGATCAAGTGTTCTCTCTGCGCAACATTGTGGAGAAGCATCTGGCTCTAGGTCAGAGGGTTTTCTGCAGTTTTGTGGATCTGGAGAGAGCATTTGACACGGTTGTACGAAAGGAACTTTGGGACATTTTACCGGAGTATGGTATTAACGGTAAAGTGCTACAGGCTGTGCAGTCCAGTTACATGGGCTGTAGAGCCTGTGTGCGGCTGGATGATGGAATGTCACCTTGGTTTGACGTCAATATCGGCGTTAAGCAGGGTTGCGTTCTGTCAGCCAGGTTGTTTATCATATATCTGGATAAATGTCTCCAAAGGTTGAACGATAATAATGTGGGAGTCCAGATGGGCGACTCAGTGGTCACTGCTCTGCTTTATGCAGATGATGCAGTCCTGCTGGCACAGCCAGCGACTGACCTGCAGACCCTAGTCGACACGATGACAGAAGATTGTAAGAAAAGGGGTCTACGCGTGAATGTGAGCAAAACCAAAATAATGGTCTTTGAAAGAGATGAAGCCAGAACAGATGTAAGAGTAACAATAGGTAATGATGTACTAGAGCAAGTGGATGAATTTGTATATCTTGGATGTGGATTTAGCCGAGATGGAAGGTACATCACTGATATAGAGCGAAGAGTGAATGCGGGAAATAGAGTGAACGGAGCGTTGGGGCAACTTCTCGGCAGCCACTACCTCAGCTAGAAGGCACGTGTAGCAATACATAACGCAGTCCCAACATTACTGTATGGAAGCGAGAGTTGGGTATGCAGAAAAGAGTATGAAAGTAAAATTAATGCGGTCGAAATGCGATCTCTGCGGAAAATCTGTGGAGTTAGGCTGACCGACCGCATTCGTAACGACGACGTAAGAGAGCGAGTAGGTATGAAAGAGAGTATTGGTGTAAAGTTGCGAAAGGGAATGCTCCGATGGTTCGGACATGTGGAAAGAATGCCGAACGAACGTCTGGTTAAGAAGATATACAATGCGAAAGTGGAAGGATGTAGGTACCGAGAGAGACCGAGACTAACCTACCTAGACCAGATCGGTCATGTACTGAAGGAAGATGGAGTCAAGAGTCTCCGAAACCGGCGAGCGTATATGAAGAGAATTATGAATGTTGAGGAAGCGAGTGAAGTATGCAGAGATAGAGTTCTCTGGCACTCTGTTCTCTCTGCCTACCCTGCAAGGGATATGGCGTGATGATATGTATGTATGTATGTATGTATTTTATATTTTTATCTATTGAATAAACATATAAATTTTCATTTAAAATATAATGTTAGGAGTTAACAGAGATATCGTCGGTTAAAAAGAAAAGTGACATTCTCAAAAATTTAAAAAATGATATTTATTGTTTAAAACGTTTTGTTATAGTTTGTATTTTAATAAAAAAAAATGATAAACTATTAAATTAAATGTCTAAAACTGTGCCATCAGAAGTGTTATTCTATGTTACGCCGTACATTTGTTCGTTGAAAAAAAAATCTTCAAATGCGTGTACTGTAAAATTTGATATTTTTAATTAATGACACTTTTCTATTTAACCGAAAAATTATATTTAGAGAATCTAGTTTTATTGATAGAATTTCATTACCGATTGGGCAAGTACCTACTTGAGATAGCCCACCACTCGTAAAAAGAGTAACCACAAAGAGATGATCAGCTTGTCAGTCAGCAGTTCTCCCATAAGATTAAAAAGGAAAACCAATCACGTTTAAGAGGTAAAATTAAATAAATAGCGTTTAAGAGATATTCAGTATAATCCAGGCTGTCCACTGTGGTCAAGTAGTCGGCACAGAAGTTAGAAAAATGGCCATCGATATGCAATAAGGTAGTTTATGAAGTCACGGACGCCCTTGCATCGCCCCTGACTCAATGAATGGAGTGTGTCCAGAACATAAGTCAGCTACAGAAAAAAATATTCTCTCTCATACACACGTACAGAAGAATTATATAATTATATAAATATCATTGTAATATATGTATTTAGCGACAACATTTTCCCACAAAATACTGCTAGTGGTACAGTCTATAGATCGGAAAAGTATACCAGTCATACAAATTACGGAAATAAACTCCTCGAGCCGGAAGAATAATCTCCGGACTATACATTTTTGATCACTTTGAAATGGAACTGGCTCATACAGCGAATACAACTTTATTGTTGATAAGATGAAGTAACCAGGCGACACTGAATTAGGTTAAAAATGTAAGAAATCGTTTTTCATTTAATCTACCAAATTCAAATCTTTCACTGCTGTTTATTTCTATTACGTAAATAAGATGTAAATATGTACTATATTTTATTTGATTAATACTAATGCTATTATTAATCACCCCCTGCTGGATCATCGACTCGAGAGGATACCCTTGAGGATAAACCGCCTGGCAGGCCATCGAAGACAAGGACCGAGTTCCGCTGACCCGCTCACTCGGCGAAGATAGGTACATGTAGGGCGGGTCCATGGGGTTACGCGCCGCTTCTTCTATCGCCCCGGATAGATTTAGCGGGGTGTGACCACACCATGGCCCGCCGCAAAAAAAATTATTAATCAACGCCTTTCTTGCCCGTGGGTATCATAAAAGACTACTTATGGATATGCAAGTGACGGAGAACCCGAAATAAAACCCTATACCATCACGTCTGACCAATGTGGTATAGTAGATCAATTTCCCTCCCACTGAGGAGTTTGCACCCAGCAATGGGACGTCGACGACGTCTCAGATTTAACGATAATAGTAAATTGTTGCTATTGAGAAGTGAAGTTATTTTTTTAATTTCTTTGTCAAGTTTAGTTTGCACTTATTTTTAAAATGATTGTCTGTTTGTAAATCTTTTCATAGGCTTTAATAAAGTAATGGCACCATAACGAGCACTACCCCTGTGGCGGAATAAGAATGTATCTTATTCTTACTTTCTCAAGAGATTAGGAAAACGGGCTGAGATATCACCAGGAGAACGAGTAGCAGCCATCTTCTTGAAAACTTGTAACACTAACTGTGATCACTAACCTATCTATCAAACATAGCGATTGTGGCATTTGCGAGACATAGGTCCAGGGAACGTCGAAAGGCTGATGAAACGGATGTCTATACATCCGCCTTGGGGAAAAATTACCTAGAATTTTGTGCGCAATGTAAATATACACGTGAAGCAATGTTATTTTATATTATTTACACTGTAGCACTTACCCTGCGTTATATAAAATGCCATAAAAAGTATTTCATATAAGACGCTAAACTATGAATAAGTTGAATATAATTTAAAGGCAGAACAAAAAACTTCACGGTCCTATTAAAAACTGCGTAGGTTTTCTATTTATGTTTCTAATTTTCCTTCCATAACCCCAATATTAAGATGCACTTCAATAAATTAAAACATAATCAACCTTACCTAAAGCTCAAAATACAATGAGATACTTCATGTTTATTTAAAATACATAAACAATGGGAACCTCTATTCGAAATGAATTCGTACGCTATACTTATTTTTTTTCTTAACCTATTACGAAAATTCTACGGTAGATTAGATTAATACAATACCATGAACTTAAGAAATAAGTAGATTAATCTTTAATGCTTTCTTTATTTATTTTTTGTTCCATTTAGAATCTGGAATGGTGAAAATACTGTTATATTTTAAATAAAGCTACAAAAGCTTTGATTCTAGAATAATTATATATTTTTTATTGCTAATTGTGGCAAACGAGCACACCTGATGGTAAGTGTCCCTGCCACCCAGGGGACCTTTGTAATATCAAAGGTACAGCTAAGCCGCTGCCTACCAATACGAACCCCAAACCCACCCCAATTGAGCTTCCGGCTCTCTCGCTTACCAAACGAAGCGCAATAGCACATTGTCTTTATTCAGACGTCGGTCTTCTGCGACAGTGTGTTACTACCCCGGGCGGACCGGCCCGCGGCTGTACACAGAAAACTATCCACAACGTGGTCCTACTACTATTAAAATCTTAAAAGCTTAGAAAAAATTATAATAACTAAGACATTCTTACACTGAATATTGGCCCGCCAACATATTAAATAACTTCTTTACTTTTCATGGCAAGAGATTTAGTACCCACACAAATAATCATCTTATAAGCGATGAGTCTATATATGAATGACTCATTTTTAATGGTCTCAGTTAACGTCCTTTATGGTTTTCGTCATTAAGTGAAACATATTTTCGACTAAATTCGACAAATCACCGTCTTATGATGCTGAGATGAGGTGCTACCCAAATGCAAGGCATTTTACCCTTGAATGGCATAAACTTGTGAAGAATAAACACTTTGAAAATTATAAAAAAAATCTTTAGTGTGATAAAGAATAATGACTGACGACACTAATTTCACGCGCCAAGAAATTACATAATTTGAAATTCGAACAGTTATTGTATGTCAAAGATGCAAAACTTTCAATATACCAATAGTGATAAGTAGATTGCCCTCCTACTGTGAAGAATTATCGTGCCCTACAGCATGACGCGAATTAGGAAGGAGTTCCTCCTTCTTAAGCGCGTAAAGAGAAGAAAATGTTTACTTTTAGGTAAATGTTTAGAGTGAATAAATGTAACTTTATTTAGGTAAATAAAATTTTGTAAAACAAACAAAATATAATAATTTTAAATTTAAATTAAGCGAAGAGCTTTTTATTCCACGTAGTCAGCGACAGTGTCACGGCGACAAATGGCCAACTTAAGTAATTTTACTTCCACGAAGCAATAAACCAGGGAAGGGTGGATTAGAATTCATCCTTGTCCAACTTTTGTTTTTTTTTCCTTGTCAAAATTTAATTCTTATTTGATATTTAATAGTGCTGAAATAAAAATGCAATGCATCAAACTCACTCCTCTCCCACAGATATCTAGTCAGCAGATTAAAAGCGTTTTTGGCGGAAATCTAAAAAGTCATGTAGTGCTCTTGTATTATATTTGATATCTTAGTGTTTTAACGTGTTATATGGATAATTTTGATGGCATTTTATGTAATGTGATGTAACAGAACTGCTGGGGTGTAGTGAATATCGTATAAAAGTGCTTTAGAGCATTTGTTTTCCATCAAAATTCCCACAAGATTAACCTGAAGAGACTAAGAATGTGAAGATAATTATAACTCGACACTGGCAACAATGGCTTGCATAAGGAGCTGATGTCAATAAGTAAAAAGAAGAAGAAGAAGCAGATTAAATAACTGCATGAACTTTTTAAAATAAAAGACTACACCAACCCATATAGTAAACGCGGTATAGTAGGTCAATTTCATGCATTGGCAAAATTTTGGAATATAACCGATTGACTTAAAAACTCTCACAAAAAGATTATCCACTACAAACTATTTCTCAAAGAGGTTTTATATATATACTAGCTTCTGCCCGCGGAAAAGGTTACTTTCCTAAAGATTTTCATTCCCTATTTTTGTTTCACCCCTTAAGGGTAAATTTTTACAACAATTTTACAATGTCATATTTATTTATATCTAATCAATTACCTAAAAATAAGTTCTCAGCTTCTGGCTTTAAAAATGACGGTACTACCTTACAACTTTTCATCCCCCTTTACAACGTTTTTTTGCATTAAAAAGTAGCCTATGTCCTTTATCAGGCTCTAGACTATCTGTGAACCAAATTTCACTTAGATCGGTTCAGTAGTTTTGGCGTGAAAGAGCGACAGACAGACAGAGTTACATTTGCATTTATAATATTAGTAAGGATGAATTAACTTTTATAATACTGCATCAATGTTAATTTTTGTTATTTTGTTACGTCATTTTGAAGATTATTTTGCCCTCTAATAACGAAAAATAAGAATATGTTTTATAATTTACATTATAAACAACCTTTAAAAGCGTATATTTATCAAACTGCTACATAATCTCAGTTCATATATCTTTCACTGTTGCGCTCAAACCTCCTTCATAATGAGAAGGAAATTAACCTACTATACCACGCTGGTCAGATATGTTAGTATAGGGTTTTATTTTGAGATTTACTTCTCTTGCAAAGATTCCATATGCATTATATCCCTTAGTCATCTCTTACGATCACCCACGGGTAAGATAGATAGGTGGTGAATTGTATTCTTACTCCGTTACCACACGGAAACTGCTACATAGTTATAGTAAACTAGCGACCCGCCCTCGCTTCGCTTCGGTTACGTCAGTTCAATTGTGTAGTTTACTTTCGCAACATACAATTCCTTTCGGAGAAGGAACTTCTTAAAATCCTACTTCATCTGACCTTTACTGAGCAGAAAGAAAGTCCATACCAAACGCCAAGTCTGTAGGGGCAGTGATTGGAAAATGTAGATTTTTTAGGTTAACACCTACGCAATGCCCTTTAGGGGTAGAATTTTTAAAAAGCCGTTCTTAGTTAACCTCTTTATCGTAACACAAATATATCTACCGAAATTCAAGTCTGTATGAGCTATATTTAAAAGATGTGATTTTTACACTCCAGCAACCCCCCTTGCGGGTGGAATTTCGTAAAATCCGTTCTTAGCTGATCTTTACTCAGCGAAAGGAATATTCCTACCAAATTTAAAGTCTGTAGGCCTTATGGTTCCAGAGATATCGTGATAAGTCAATACATAGGTGGAAATCTCTTATATATTATAGTAAATATAAATAGGTGTATATAAATATCTACTTCTATTATATATCTACTTATATTACAGATTTTCTAGTAATATTATAATTATCTACTGTATAGACGACCATATAACAACTGCGATAATCTTGCTGAAAAAGTATCTTTAAGAGGGTTGGTAAATTAAGGACATTTTATAATATAAGCCCTTGTATAACGTGGCTCGTATAAAATTTCATTTAAAAAGCTTTACGGATTATGCTGCCATTTGTGGTTGGCGGAAATTTTCAGTAAATGGAATTCTTTTGAGCGAGGTACTGAAAATGTTATTATATGGATATATGTATGTGAGATTTTATATACATACATTTGAAACATGAAATATGAAAAATCACAAAGCTCTACAATATCATACAGGTCAGAGATTAATTAAACTTATATTTTATCAAAAAGCTTAAACAAGTAGTACCTACGTAAAGATGATATTCTGATATTTGCAGTTCCAGTCCGAAACTGTTAAACGAAACATTATTTATCTAAGAAAACTCTCTTAGTTCACTGAACACAGTATAAATATCGTTCTTATTAATCAACAATTTTAATGGCGAATTTAATTCTATTAAATTTATATAAACAAGAGTCTACGACTAATTAATATTAGATTTATGTATAAGTATGATACTTGCGTAGCTGATTAGAATAGAAAGAAGATTCTATTTACGAATTGGGAATAATAAAAACCTGGCAAAAGATGGAACTAAATTCTAATTTTAAATTGACTTTGTATTTTATATATCACGTACCCTCACTGACTAAAGATTGAAATTTCAGATTAAAGTATCAAATAAAACCAATAACGTTTTGAAAACTATGTATGCGTACTAAATTGAACACTATCGTTGCCCCACATTATTAAATAACTTCGGAGTTATACTACGAAGTGTCAAAAATATTCGAAAGTATTTTGAATTTGTGAAATATTCGAGAGTATTTTGAATTCCAACGGAAACTATTTTTAGTAAAAGGTCATGATTCAAAATCTGTTGTGAATTTAACAATATAATAAACCTATGAAGCGTTTTAAATTTGACATCACATATGGCATATAGTAGTCTCAATATAGACTTTCTACAGTAGTAGTCTTTCTACAGTAGTGTCGTTGCCAAAATTTTGATTTTCAGGAAGCACAATTATTTGTACCATATATAAACAGCTATTTGAATCTGAATATTATTTTAATAAATGGGACATATTTTAAAAAAGAGGCAATTATCTTGTTCGTTTTCTTATGTCAGTAAATTTTGTAGTAACGAATTCTTAAAAATAGTTTCATACATTTCGCTGCTAAAAAAAAATCTAATTAAAAAAATATCTACATTTCATTGCTAAAAAAATATGTTTTAAAAAAAAAAATATCAACTTATATGTTGACGGGAAAATAATATGATATTTAACAACCCTACATTCCTCGTGGGTACATAACGATTATACTTCAGTGTCGTGAAATTTTATCATAACTAATTGCTTTCAATTCTTTTCTCTTGGGTATATACCCAAGTTATATAATGATGCTACAATATAGCATGTTAAATGTATAATGTTAAATTTTGATAGAATTTAAATTATTTTCAATTATATTTGGACCTTGTACACAAACACAGACATCATTCTCCTACTCTTATCCCAATTACTTGGGGTCGATACAATATGTACTCTTCTTCATTGTACATATTGTAAGAGTTATTGGCTATAGTTTTATGACCGGTCGCCTGCCAGGCGTCAACACTCCTTGGGAATGTAATTGTTGACCAAACGGCATCAGATGGAGTTAGCCCAGGTCGTTATAAGGCTCCTAGTCGTCTTTACGACATCCACGAGCAAGGTAAGGGTTGGTGGTATTCGTAGCTGCTACCACACAGCTTTTTACACAAACACATACATGATGAATAAATATTTCTACAATAAAAAACATATTTATATAAGTAATTGGTAAATGTAAATTACAGCAGTATTATATAAAAAACTTAGACTGTACAGATGACGTAGCAGTTAAGATACCGACCTACCATACCAAGTCCCGCGGGTTCGATTCCCACACAGGAAAATACTTTATGTTGTCCTGAGTTTGGATATAATTTTTCGCCGTTAATTATATGTTTATAAAATCACCCACAATAAATGATTACGTCCTCACGAAAAAAAATCATATTAATATTAGTCGCAAAGTGACAGGAAAAAAATACAATTCATCACCTTTCTCATCTGAAGGTAACGTAAGAGGGATATGATAAGCAGATAACTTCTATAAAAGAGGAGGAAAAGTGAAAATAAAACGTTATATCAACATGTCTGACCAGCGCAGTATAGTAGGTTAATTTCCATTCAATTGTAGAAGGATGAAGGATGTAGGTACCGGGGGAGACCGAGAGTATCCTACCTAGACCAGATTGGTCACGTACTGAAGGAAGATGGAGTCAAGAGTCTCCGAAACCGGCGAGCGTGTATGAAGAGAATTATGAATGTTGATGAAGCAAGTGAAGTATGCAAGGATAGAGTTTTCTGGCACTCTGTTCTCTCTGCCTACCCTGCAAGGGATATGGAGTGATAATATGTATGTATGAATGTAGAGGGGGCTCGAACCCAGCAGTGGGTTTTATATCAACTGAGATGATGATAATGATAATATTTATACGCTATCTTATAACAAATTAGCATTATTATTCAATGATGTGATCATTTTCATCCGGATATCGTTACTTTTCGTCATTTGGATGCAGTCCAAATCTCAGTCGCTGAGTCATTCCAAATATTTTATAATAATGTGATTCTATTATCTATATCTATTCCATTGAGGCACGTGTAACGTTCTACCTTGATTTTCATTTTTACAACCTTGAGTGTCACATTTTTTTTCTTGGTTCATTTAACTTGTGGCAATGGACATAAGATTTTCATTATTATATAGATATATATAATTAGAAATCGTTTTTGAGTTCTTTCATTTGATAACTAACTTATTCACTGTTTTAAAATTAATTTTAATTATTTGGAGAAATTATATATCAAAACATCATCTAGAGAGTATCTATAATATTCACAGATGAGGTACCAGTGGTCCGCCCACATGGCCATAAGTATGATATACTTGTATGACAAACTATGTGGTCGCACGCTGTCCCTTCCGTCGCTCCAAAAGTCCAAACGGCTTGGTTCGAGAGATGTAAGTAAGGTCTTTTGGCGGGAATCTAAAACGTCATGTAGTGCTCTTATATTATATTCAATATCTTAGTGTTTTAACGTGTTATATTAGATAATTTTTATGGTATTTTATGTAATATGATGTGACCGAACAGCTGGGATGTAGTGAATATCATATAAAAGTGCTTTACAACGTTTTCGTTCTCCATCAAAATTCCTACAATATACCATTAACAGTGTCGCCATAGCACTGTTGATGGCGACAATTCGACTGACTGACAGACAATGACTAACCTGAAGAGATTAAGAACTTGAAGATAATTATAACTCGACACTGGCAACAATGGGTCATATAAGTTGCTGATTGCCAATACATAAAAAGAAGAAGATGTGAGCAAATCATAGTCTGTCCCAAAAAATAGAGGACTCCATATTGAATTAAAATGACGTAACATAGCTTTAAATTAGGGAACGATCAAGACGCTTCTAACAATGACTCATTTAGCAAATTAGAAGGGATCATTTAGAAATTATGTGTGTCTATATTCCATACATCGCTGTCGAACACATAAACCTAGTTTTAGCTACGACGTAGTCAATTAAGTAATATTTTTATTTATTTATACTTAATATTGCTGACACCCGTGGGCTGTACTTACTTGCTTACTATTGTGTCATCACCCCTTTCCAGTGAGAGTCGCACAAACCACATGAGGTTTCATCAGAAAAAATGACTACAAATACTATCAAACCTTACTTTGCTAGTAGATATCGTAAAATACGATTAAGAGCTTTGTATCGACTTGGATCAACTTCACCTGATGCGGTTTGGTCTAAAATTACATTCTCAAGGCGGTGTCAAGCAAGCGGTTAATCACAAAACTATCATCAATAACTTTTGCAATATGTACCATGACAGACGAGAACATATTGCGTCGATCCAAAGTAATTAGGATAAGAGCAGAACAATGATCTAATAATCCAGTGACCTTTTCTTTTTTTTTTTAGTTTATAGACAAATAAAATTACATAACATAAGTTAGAAGCTCTCTGGCCTCATAAAATAGTATATAAGTATGTTGTATTTGTGTTATATTTATCTAATGATTACTAATGTTTACGCGAGTTTTACACATTTGAAATAAAACTACTTTTACGGATTCTATCGCGTTTGTATTTGATTTTTAATTGCCCGACGTTTCGAAAACTTTACAGTAATCATGGTCACGGGAGGATGGACACGGAAGGTCCTTCCGTGTCCAATCCTCCCGTGACCCTGATTATGAATGTGATGAATGATGAATGAATTGAACATGAATTAAAAATCAAATACAAACGCGATAGAATCCGTAAAAGTGCTTTTATTATATTTATCTATATTACGTTTTTATAATTTTTTAATTATTTCACAATTAGTTACCAATACATTTACGTATATAAATAGCTAAAAGTATTCAATGTCATTCCCATATTTACAACCGCCAATGGTTGATAAATCGATACAGTTTGTACTCTGAACGATTTGACAAAGTGACTCATGTCACGCGATGTTCACGTACAACTTTTCAAGTTTATACGTGCGACGTAACCACTGAAGCTTAGCATTGGATTTAGTTTTAGTGCACCTTCTACTGCAGTCACGTTATCTGTTTATTGGAGTTTACTCCTTAAGAATCGACTTTCATATAAGGCGCCCGGTATGGGAAAAATTTCAGGAGTAAAATCTAGTGATCGAATGACCTCGTTATGTTTTTGGTGCGCAACCTATTCTGCGCACCTTTCACTTTCTGACGTGAGATAATACTTCACTGTACAGTTTTAATAAATGTAAATAAAAATATATATATTATTTTTAGTCAAATGACCTTTTTTGCGCCTGTTTTGATAATCGTACTTAAGGAGTAAACTCCAGTCGTGCGTCGGAGCTGACACACGCACTTTTTTTTATTTTAATGACTGTAATAGTCGAAATAGCTATCTAAGTATCGAATATCGTGGATTTCCATGGTCTTTTTTTGGTTCTGTTCGTCCATTCGGACAGGCAAAGGGATCAAAGCCCATACAGCCAAGTCTTATTTAATTATTTTTCATATATTGTTCATCATTTCTTCATATTGTGTAGCCTTAATAGTCATTGTCTGTCAGTAAGTCAAGTCGTTACCATTAATCGGGTGCTGATAACCTAATCAATGGTTTACTTTGGGAATTTTGGCAAAATATGAAAATACACGTAAACCACTATTATACCATATTCACTATACTTCAGCACTTTAACTGTTTCATATTGCATAAAATACCAGCAAAATTATTCAATATAACACTACAAAACACTAAAAAAATTAATATAATACAAAAGCGTGACATGACATTTCCACATTCGCGCCAAAACTCCTTCCATGGTCTATAAGTGATTGTTCTTTTTTTTATTGCTATTGGTGGCAAATGAGCAAACAGCAAATCTGATGCTAAGTGCCACTGCCACCCATGGATCTTTACAATACCAAGGCCACTGCCATATTATCCCCAAATACATTCCAGTTGGGCTTCCGGCTCTCTTTCTCGGTCAACGTACGAAGCGCAACAGAACATTAACATTACTCAGACGTCGATCTTCTGCGAGAGTGTGGTACTACCCCGGACGGACTGTAGACGTACCGTACGCGGCTGTAGACAGAGAACTGTCCACAACGTGGGCCTACCACTATTAGATGTTCGACGTCTGGATGTTATTTGTGTCTCTTAATTGTATTTTTATGAAGTCCATAGCGATGTAAGTGTGTATTCCTTAGTGTAGTATCATCATTATCATCTTAGTTCCTCTACATTTTCGTTCCACTATTGAGCTCGAGGCTCGTACAAAAAGGGGGGAAAGCAAATGACCAATTATACCACGCTGGTCAAACATGGGAGAAGGAAAACTCAAAATAAATTTTGTGTGGGTTTTATTTTAAGTTTTCCTTCTGTTACATAAATGTTATATGCATATTATATCCCTTAACCATCTTTTTGACATCCACAGGTAAAAAGGAGTTGATTTAAAAAGCATCCGGGTGATATATTGCATTGGTAGTCTTCCTTCACATGCTGACCAAACCAAACCAAACCTGTATTTAATTTTCTGTTTACAGACCTGGAACAATAAAAACAAAATAATAGTTATTATTTAATTAGTATTAGCTGATTCAATTGACACAACAATTTAAAAACAAAATAACATCATTAATATCATTTAAATCAAAAATAAAAAAATATCGGTATATAATATTAGTTTTTTTTTAAGTCATCTCAGCTCATATATGTCCCACTGTTAGGCTCGAGCCTCCTCCGTAATGGGAGGAATATTGACCTACTTATACCACGCTGGTCAGACGTGTTGATATAGGGTTTTGTTTCGAGTTTTCCTTTTCTTGCATAGATGTTATATGGGTTTTATATTCCTTAGTCGTCTCTTACGGTTACCCACGGGTAAGATAGGTGGTACATTGTCTTCTTACTCCGTCACCACACGGATAAGTAAAGTATAGGTACTTTATTCACCGTATTTGACCGCCAAGCGGCATGCAAAAGGATGTTATAGGACCTGTTAATTTTGTTCATAAAATTAACAAATATAATCTAGTTTGCCAAACGAAGGAATGGATTTACCTGTTACATAATTTTAGTTACAACATACAAGGGCGGCGCATGCCTACACAACCTTTTTTTTTTATTTTTTTCGCAAGATGGACCATGGATGTGGTCGCGCCCCGATAAATCGGTCCGGAGCGACAGAAGAGGCGGCGCGCAACCCCATGAACCCACCCTGCAAACACCTCTCTTCGCCATGCGAGCGGGCCACCGGTATTCCTACACAACCCACCATATTCCCATTTCATCGCCATTGGGCTGATCACTGGTACTGAATCCTTGACGTCCATGGCTGTCCCGGTACATAATCACGCAATAACGTTGTTTTATATTCATCAAATGTTTAGTAATAATAATAATTAAATAATATCAACAATAATAATAATATTGTCAGATTCATAAGTAAAATAAATACAAAAATATCATAATCGATTACAGCGCCACCTATTGGGTCTTAATGTATCGTATTAGTGAATTTAAGAGGTACATTTCCACAATACATAACATTCGTCTGAGTTTCAAGATTTTTGCAGCGTATGCAAAAATAGCTCGCAAATGGGCGTTTTTTTTCTGACTTGAGCAATTTTTTTTTATATTTTAGCTTATTTACAAAATATCTCTACAAGTTATAGCCTATGTGTTATTCTGATGTGTAAGCTATATTACTAAAAAGTTTCATCAAAATCCATTCGCTAGTTTTTGCGTGAAAGAGCAACAAAGATGTTCACATCCATACATTATTACAAACTTTCGCGTTTATAATATCAGTAGGATTAGTAGGATGTATGTGTATTTCTTTCTTTCCTCCTTATTTATTTTTCCTTCTTTCTTCTTTAACCCGGCGTCATGAGGGTTGGGTCTGTGAGACCCGTCACATTTTATTTCGCTTCTAGTTCGGTTACTAAGTGTACATATTTGCCGTTCTTCTCAATAGCTGGAGCCGTTGAGCTGTTCTATGTGTCGCAGTTAACGGGCTAGTCGTGTTACAGCCACAGTGGGAGTTACAGGTGCACGAAATTGAATTGAGTATGTTAGACCCATCCCCGCAGTTGATATCACAATTTCGCGCCATTTTGTATAGATATTATTTTAATAATTATCCGTGAATTTATCCTTTTTTATTCGTTTCTTATTTTTATTTACAATTAAAATTGCTAATATATAGCTCTAAGCATTTTATTTATGTTTTTTGTAGGTAATTAGTAAAAAATGGATCGAGAAGAAGCAGAACGACAGCGTATTTTTTCGATTTTACGAGTCTGACTCCAATTTCTGAGTCTGATTCTGGAGGGCCTAGTAATAAAAAAAATAATAATAGTTAAAAAAATGAATGCGTTTTATAAAAATCCTACGCCTCGGGCTTTTCATGGAACATCTAAAACTTCACCATAATTTATCGGAGCTTCTACGTGTTGTAAAAAAAATTAAAAGTTTGTTTGTGAAGCTACAAGGAAACCTTCGATAAATAGGCTAGTGTTCGCATAAGGTACCAACAGTGTCCAGCTAAGAAAGACCAGAATACAAACTACAGCTGCGAGAATTGCAATAAATATATTTGTTTGGAATATATTGTACCTTTCTGTGCTGACTGTACCAAAGATAGTGATTTGGAGTAATTAATTATTATTTCCTTCTAAAGATAATTTAGTTTTTTTATAAAAAAGTAGAGTTATAACATTAAGAATGATTGTTAATTAATAATAGACCTATATTTAAGGAGAAAAGAAAAAGTTTGTTGATATTTGTCGTTATTTTTTTAAAGCTCCAATAAATATGATTAAAAGATAATATAATATGATATTTGTATTTCGTTTATTTACGTAAATACCTAAAAACTTAATACGAATAAATATGATATTAAATTTATAAAGTATTAGAATCATATTGATATCTAATGAACGGGTCTGTGAGACCCACCCCAACGTCCGTATAACACTTTTCAACTCCCATGACCGCGGGTTAATTTATCTAGTTCACTACAAGTGCCCTTGCTAACTAAGAACTAGGCATCTATCCTAAGGTTTTCTAGAAGAAATTTCAGTACGCAATAAGACCGCCTAATTGTACCAACGTTAAATGATTGAATTTTATGTCATTCTTGTACTTAGAAATGGTGTGCTATAAAGAGTTATTTAATTAAATTGAGAGCATTTTCCTCGAATAACCTTAAATTAAGTATTTTTGACAATATATAAGCTAGTTTCAAGAGGAAAGGTTGAATACTTGTTAGTCATCAATTTCTTAAGGTATACTATATCCAGAGATGTGACTTATCTAAGATACAAGTATCTGAAATACAGATACAAGATACAAAATACGTATTTCCATCTTGTATCTAAGATACTTTTTAAAAATTCATTTTATATCTTGTATTTAGATACCTTTTGCTTAGTATCTTAGTATTTTATAAATACTTTTTCTGACAAAATACTTTTAGTAATATGTTTGCATACATTTATAACATTAGTAGTCCAACATCTCATTGTTGTCACATTTTTTAACAAACTGCTAGGTCTTTCATAATATTTAATACTTTTCTTTTAAAATTTGCGAGCAACTCAAAACAAATAATATCGCCATACAGTTTTACAAGACACGTGTTTCAAATGCAGTGCTGTTATTGGTCAATTTCATTTTAAGGGACTTTGAAAATAATTAGTTATTTTTGCGGCGTTTGCGAATTAACATTATTTTTAGATCGAATTTATGGCAAATTTTAGTGAGTTACATTATTAAGCATTGACTTATAGCAAATTTATTCGTAAATAATATTAACGTCAATTATCAAAAATAAACTTAGATTAATTAAAATAAAATCTTGTTTTCTTAAGTATTTAGAAGATACCTATTTTGTATCTTGTATTTCAGATACTATTTTCAAATGTATTTTGTATCTGGTATCTGAAATACTTAATTTAAAATTATCTTGCATTTTGTATTCCAGATACTTTGTACAGGGTATTTTGTACATCTCTGACCACCTAACAACAATTACTTATTTTTAAAACAAAGATGAGGTTAGATACATTTTGATTTTTCATCAAATGCCCTAGTTTTTGTAGCGTTAAAATACATTTTACCAATTTTCAATCTCTTGAGACCAGTCTGTTGTCCTGGAAACAAAGCCTTGACAACGCGAAATTTTAAAACGATTCATTTACGAGTTACGGCGTAATGTATAACAAAATACGACGCAATATGTAGATACTCGTACATATTGTGAAAGTTATTGGCAATAGTTTTATGACCGGCTGCTGGCCTATCTGACGACAACCCTCCTTGGGAATGTAATTGTTGACCAACCGGCATCAACTGAAGTTGGTCCACATCGATATAAAGCTCTTAGTCTTCTTTTACGGCATCCAACAGCAAAGTAAGGGTTGGTATTCGTAACCGCTACCACACAGCACGTTAGAATTAATATAATTACATATATTATATTTTTATATCACTCTTTTTTTTAATAACATTTGACATTATGTTTCCTCTAGTTTATCATACTTTATTTTTATTTTCTTCAAAAATATAAAGCAACTTATCAATTTAAATTAATCGTTCTGTCTAGTTTCCCGGCAAAATAATTCTTTACGCTGTGGAAGATTTATTACCTCCGGATAAACCCAACGATTTAAATTGATACGTAACTAAAACATAAACTTTATAAATGTAGATTCTACGTGGCGATAAATGCCTTGTATATTAACTATCTTCGACTTACTAGTGGGAATCGTAAGATTTGGTTAAGGATCAATCTGAATGGACCCACATACTATGTACCTACTTTTTTTTTATATTTATTTTAAGCTATTCCACAGACGTTTTGTCCGTACTCTTTTTATGTTTAACTAGCTTCTACCCGTGGCTTCGCCCGCGTAAAAGGTTACTTTCCTAAAGTTTTTCATCCCCTATTTTTACTTTTCCCCTTAAGGGTAAATTTTTACATGTTAATGTCATATTTTGCACGCCTCATAAGCGAAGCGTTGAGGTCTTGCTCTACTCTCGACTTATGAAAATCAAGCACTTTTCAAACCTAAAAATGATTGTATTTTTCTCACATTGCACTTATAGGATAATATTATTATACATATGTCAAGAAAAAACATTCGTCTAAACGTATTTGATATTTTTAAAAAGCAATTATTTTGTTTAAAGTAAGAAAAAAGTTGATTAAAAAAAATTTTCGAGACCGTCCGGATGTTACCGTAAAAGTATTTGGCATTATGTCGACCGTAAAAATGAATGTATCGAAATTTTTCTTTTATTAAAAGCTTCATAATCGCAACGCACTGTTTCCTTTCGAAAATGGCTTGGTAATTCTTTGTCGTTTAATTGCAATTAATATAAAACTAAACTGCTTAGTCATTAGTGTATGTATACTTTATGAAAATTGGGCTCGTTATATTTTTTGTTCGTACATTCGGACAAGTAAAGGAAATAAAGACCATTCAGCCTATACAGCTATGTTTAGCTCTACGTCGAGAATGGCACAAGATATCTAAAGTATTTTTTTTTCTTTCATTACGAGTATGTACAAGCTTTTATTTAGTTTCACCTGTCCCGTTGTCTATAATCAAATCTTACAAGTTAAATTTGATCCCCTTTCCGGTTTCCGATTGAGCTGAAATTTTGCATGCATGAATAAATTAGATGACAATGCAATATTATTGTGACATAGAGCTGACCTGATGATGGACCTGGAAGCTGGCCATAGGAACTCCGTAATTAAACGATGCAACCCGATCGAAATTGGGCTTATTTGATTCGTCTTGACGAGTACTTTGATACTATATGGAAACCAGGATCTGATCATGGACCTGGAAGCTGTCCATAGGAACTCCGTAATTAAGCGACGCAACCTCATCGAGTTTGGGCTCGTTTGATTCGTCTTGACGAGTACTTTGAGACTATATGATAACCAGGGTCTGGCGATGGACCTGAAACCTGGCCTTAAGAACTCTGTAATTAAACAGCGCAACTCCATCGAGTTTGGGCTCACTTGATTCGTCTTGACGAGTACTTTGATACTATATGGTAACTAGGTTCTGATGATGGTCCTGCAAGCTGGCCAGAGGAACTCCGTAATTAAGTGACGCAACCCCATCGAGTTTGGGCTCGTTTGATTCGGTCTTGACGAGTACTTTGAGACTAAATGGTAACCAGGGTCTGACGATGGACCTGGAACCTGGCCAAAAGAACTCCGTAATTAAACAACGCAACCCCATCGAGTTTGGGCTCGCTTGATTCGTCTTGAGGAGTACTTTGATACTATATGGTAACTAGGTTCTGATGATGGACCTGGAAGCTGGCCATAGGAACTCCGTAATTAAAAGATGCAACCCCACCGAGTTTGGGCTCGTTTGATTCGTCTTGACGAGTATTTTGATTCTATATGGAAACCAGAAACTGATCATGGACCTGAAAGCTGTCCATAGGAACTCCATAATTAAGCGACGCAACTCCATCGAGTTTGGGCTCGTTTGATTCGTCTTGACGAGTACTTTGAGACTATATGATAACCAGGGTCTGACGATGGACCTGGAACCTGGCCATAAGAACTCCGTAATTATATATCCATATCGCTAACGTTGCGCCTCAGAGTACCAGGGCCAACCCTGTTATACTGAAGCCCTTATCCCTCCACAATGGACCTCTGGGGTGATGAACCCTTTTTGTCCTATATTTGTGGGAACAACACGAATAATAAAAATACTAAAAAGTTAAAAATAAAGTTAAAGAAAAATATTTTTTTTAAAAACAAGCTTTTATTATTTGCTAATATAATAAACTAAAAAGTTAAAAATAAATTAACTCTAATCAGACATCTAACACTTTATAAGTTCATTGTAACCTTTAACGATATTTTTATTAATCTTCAACAACAAAATAATTCCATATCGTACATAATTATATATTTTTAACACTAAAACTTTACACCATAATTATTAAATCTGCCCGTTTTTATCACAGTCCCAATTTTATAAATAAAAGTGTGTTGCATTTTTTAGCAAATAATAAACAGCTTGCTTTTAAAAAAGGATTTTTTTCTTTAATTTTATTTTCATTTCTGGCATTGACTAATAGTAAATGATAAATAATATAAAAATTATGAGGCGTGCACTTTTGGATTTTCCAAATTATATTTATATCTAATCAATAGCCTAAAAATAAGTTTCAAGCTTCTGGCTTTAAAAATGACGATAATTCCTTACAACTTTTCATCCCCCTTTACAACCCTTTTTTTGTATTAAAAAGTAGCCTATGTCTTTTATTAGGGTCTAGACTATCTGTGTACCATATTTCATTTAGATCGTTTCAGTAGTTTTGGCGTCAAAGAGCGACAGACAGACAGAGTTACTTTCGCATTTATAATATTAGTAAGGATTAGGTAATATTTAATTATTTAATGTCACATTTATGTTAGACAGCTACCCCTGTCATACGCGCGCACACACAAATGAATAGAGAATAGCGGCGTAGTATCACGGCATGACCACATTTGCCTTAGTACCTACCTTATCTATCATTTCCAGTAGTCGACACAATTTTACTGCCAAGGCGCGCAAAAAGATGTTTCATATCACAAACTTTCAATACCTATCTATTACGTACAGGTATAGTATGTTATTTACAAATCGATAGTGCTGTCAAAAATACAACAATCATCAACGATGACTGCTCTCACGTCTTTCTTTACTTGTGTTCGAGTCGCACAATCGGCGATCTTCTTTCTTGCCATATTTCTGTAGTGCGCCTGGTTGCTGCCTGACCACAGCACTGCGCACTCTTATTGTCCTAACTATTGAAATACTGTACCAAACGACACACGGTAAAAGGCAAAAATATGTACTTTAAATATCGAAAGCAATAAAAGTATTTGTTTGCATAACAATCAATTTGTTACTATAAAATGTGCATCGGCAATAAATACCAAATTATTTTGAATTTTTAATTTACTATTTTAACGATAAATGCTTACATATTAAACATACATATATGCTGTCGCGGACTTTTTTGTAGAACTATTTAAGAGGTACATTTCCACAATACATAACATTCGTCTGAGTTTCAAGATTTTTGCAGCGTATGCAAAAATAGCTCGCAGATGGGCGTTTTTTTCTGACTTGAGCAATTTTTATCGTTATATTTTAGCTTATTTACAAAATATCTCTATAAGTTATAGCCTATGTGTTATTCTGATGTGTAAGCTATATTACTATAAAGTTTCATCAAAATCCATTCGCTAGTTTTTGCGTGAAAGAGCAACAAAGATGTTCACATCCATACATTATTACAAACTTTCGCGTTTATAATATTAGTAGGAAGTAGGATTTAATTCTTATGGTAACCACCATACAAAATTAATGTTTGTTTACAAAATTAATTTTCTTCAAGTGGCCAATGTACTTTTTAGACTTTTAACCTCCTCGTTGACCACCTATAGTATAGAACCTATACCCAATTATGTTCCAGCGTGGTATTTTTTTTAATCATTTTTTGAGGATTTAAAAAACTTTTCTGCAGTTTTCGTTTATGTTGGGACTGGTTAACGGTAATAGGCGTGCCCCTTATAACATGGAACTAGTGGCGGTTTTCAATGACGATACCTATATTGTAGATAATACCTAAGGCTCTAATTGATTCATCATCATCTCAGCTCATATATGTCCCACAGTTGGACTTCTCCATAATGGGAGGGAAATTGACCTTCTATACCACTCTGGTCAGACGTGTTAGTATAGGGTTTAGTTTCGAGATTTCCTTCTCTTGCATAGATGTAATATGCATTTTGTATCCCTTAGCCGTCTCTTACGATCACCCACAGGTAAGATAGGGGGTGGTGAATTGTATTCTTACTCCGTCACCACATGGATACCTAACTGATTATATGATATAAAGCACACCAATGTTTGATTTATGATATGTGTCAATTAACATGAGATTTAAATTGGCTTAGGCCTAAAATTTAGTTGCCACCGAAGACAAAGATCGGGTACCGGTGGCCCGCTCGCATGGCGAAGAGAGGTGTTTGCAGGGTGGGTCTATGGGGTCGCGCGCCGCCTCTTCCGTAGCCGGACTGATTAGCGGGTCCCGCCAACCTCCATAGTCCACCGCAAAAAAAAGGCCTAAAATTTAGGTGTCGTTCGATATTCACAGATATTCACTCTGAATATAAAGATTTTCACTATAGGTAGCTCTTGAAGAATAATAGTGTTAGTCTATATAAAAAAACGACCCTTGAAAATAGAGCCAGTGATAAGGTATTAAAGACATTCACTCACCTTCATTCAACTTTTGTCCATACAAAACTGCTTACGTTACGGGTCACGTAAGTCGTCTGAAAAGAAAACTAGCTTTGGATAAAAACGTTGAATCGAGCAAAATAATCTTATTTAGTTTTTATGGTTTTTCTCTCGCTCACGTTCATCTACACAATAATTGGTTGGAAATTATGGACTTTAATTACTTACCATTTATTAAATAAGCTAAATTTTAGAATTTTATTATCATTTGATATAAAATGGTAACTATCGCTCATGTCCTTATTCCATACTACAGTACAGTCTGGTCTCTGCCTTTTTTTTACGATTGGCTATATTTGGTGGTTATCCGTGTGGTGACGGAGTAAGAATACAATTAACCACCCCTATCTTGCCCGTGGGTGATCGTAAGAGACGACTTAGGGATATAAAACGCATATAACATCTATACAAGAGAAGGAGAACTCGAAACAATAATCTATACCAACACGTCATAGTAGGTTAATTTCCCTCCCATTGTGGAGGAGGTCCGATCCCAACAGTGGAACATACGTGGGCTGTGATCATCATCATCATATATGGTGTGGTCACGGCCCTCCAAATCGGTCCGGCTGACGGAAGAGACGGCGCGCGACCCTATAGACCCACCCTGCAATGCGCCTCTCTTCGCCGTGCGAGCGGGTCATCGGAACACGATCTTTGTCTTTGGTGAGTCAGGTATCTGCCTGACGTAAAGTTTTGCTTCTCCGACACTCTCACTCAACAAACGAAAGTAGAAGCAATTTACTCAGATTTCGAATTTCTGTACATATGGTGCATACTATTCTGAATGAGCCGACCAGTTAAATTAAAGATTGAATCTCTAAAATAATTATAAATTTAAATATACTATTTTTGTTTCATGCGGTGACGGAGTAAGAATACAATTCACCACCTCCTAAAGTCTTGGTCCAAACGAAACACGTATGAAGTCAATTTTAATTAATTACCTTTACCTCGACTATGGCGAAGTAAATAAAGGAGTAAAACATGAGCTTATTTAATATTTTATAGAGCATAAAATCAATTAATTAAAAATTATACTCAACTCGGTGAAGCAAAGACGCGTAATTATTAAATATAGCATACAAAGTATGTAGTCATAATGTGAGTTAATTATTTTCTTAAGTATATACAGAATACTCCAGAGTCGTTAGACTGTGTAAGATAATAAACAATGAAATTGAACATACATACATACATATCATCATGCCATATCCCTTGCAGGGTAAGCAGAGAGAACAGAGTGCCCGAGAACTCTATCCTTGCATACTTCACTCGCTTCCTCAACATTCTTAATTCTCTTCATACATGCTCGCCGGTTTCGGAGACTCTTGACTCCACCTTCCATCAGTACGTGACCAATCTGGTCTAGGTAGGTTAGTCTCGATCTCCCCGGTACCTACATCCTTCCACTTTCGTATTGTATACCTTCTTAACCAGACGTTCGTTCGGCATTCTTTCCACATGTCCGAACCATCGGAGCATTCCCTTTCGCATCTTTGAACCAATACTCTCTTTCATACCTACTCGCTCTCTTACGTCATCGTTACGAATGTGATCGGTCAGAACGACTTACGAATGAGATTGAAATTACAAGTAAATCATTAACTACCTCGGTGTTCATCTCCTAATTACAACCTAAATGTATAAAAATAGATGTATATAGAAGTAGGATGACCACACTGTTGACAGTTTTCTGTCTACAACCTCTGATCGGAAGACCCCCCACTAGGTGGACTAACGACATCATCAAGTTCGCAGGAAACCGCTGGATACGGGTGGCACAGGACCGTTTTAAATGGCATTCTCGTGGGGAGGCCTATGTCCAGTAGTAGACATCTTTCCGGTCCGTACGGGGTAGTATCATACTCTCGCAGAAAATCGACGCCTGAGCAGTGGCAATATGCTGCTATGTTTCGTACAGTGAGCAAGAGAACCGGAAACACAAGTCAGGTAGGCAGGTCTAGCTATACCCCTGATATTGCAAAGGTCGATAGGCAACACTCACCATCAGGTGTGTTGCTTGCTCGTTTGGGACCATAAGCAATAAAGAAAAGATGTACCTTATTTATTTATTAAATTTTAATACACACAATAAATTAGTACAATATATGAGAGCTACCTCATAACTTAAATGGCTTGCGACTGTGTACCTTAAGTTTCCTAGTTCCAATGTAGAGTCAAGTCCAAAATACTGTTAATTTTTTTGCTCATAATTGTCAGGCAGCGTGGACAATACTTGCACCTTATTTAGTAACAGCCCGTCACTTCCCTCCAGTCATTATTTCAATATGTCACAATCTCTTACTTTCCCATGGGAAAAGTTGCTTTGTGAGCGAAAAATGTTTGCCACACGTGAGATTTGAACCCCTATCTATTGGAAATCCATTCCAATCATCTTACCAATTAGACGAGCGTAGGCCCACATATCATTCGCATTGTTGTCTTTATGGGACATTCCACACACCATCAATCGGAAAACATTTGCATGGGAGTCGTAAAAATCGACTGAGGCATCACTAGGATAATGGACTGTAGCACTCTCCTGGGAAACATAACATAAAGTGCAATCGACAACACGGCTGGCAAACGTGCCGATTATCGCTTTATCCCTCCTTTGTGGTGTGTCCTACGTTCGACAGGGGACGTACTAAGCCGATGGAAATGTACAATTCTTAGAACTGTGTCCGGTAGACGACAACGCCCACTTAATAAAGATTAACAATTATATGGTGTAATATGGATGTACTAAATCTCTATCTATCCCTTCCGTAGTCTTAAGATATGAGAAAATGAAAAGTCCTAAATATATTAATATAACATACTAGCAAACCCAGCCCGTTGGTTTTTTTGTAGGAGTCGATATATCGCAACGCCGCCGCCTGGTGGCAAATTACATCAATGAGGATAGCATATAAACCGTCTCCGTGAAAAATTATAATACATATATTATATAAAACAATTTTCATAATAATCAATTAAATAGTTTCTGAGTTTAGCGATGTCATAATATATATATATATATATATATATATATATATATATATATATATATATATATATATATATATGTATATATATATATATCCGCGATGGACTCATAAAGTATTTAACCGATTTTAACCAAATTTGCACAGCATGTGTAGTTTGATCCAACTTAAAAGATAGGATAGCTTAAACCTCAATTTATAGTATATTTTATTCTAAATTATTTGTCTAATATTTGACAGTCGAAATCATATGTTATATCAAAAGGATTTTAAAAGATGGCGGAATCTGTTGACTGGATTCAGTAAGTATTTAATAGATGACGCTGTGTTAAATGTACAAACGCTTCATATAAGCTAAAATTTGTTAGAATAAACAAAAAAGTGTTACTGAGGCTAACCTGGCCCGGTCTGCTAGTACATATATATATATATATATATATATATATATATATATATGTGTGTATATATATTACATATATATATATATATATATATATATATATATATATATATATATATATATGTATATATATTACATATATATATATATATATATATATATATATATATATATATATATATATATATATATATATATATATATTGTATATACAAATATCCTCCTTTATAACGGACAATATCTTTTTTATATCTATGTAAATCACAATTATTTTTAAAATTTACATAATTAAGATGTGGAATGAAACATATTATATATTTTATTTTTCCAAAGAATATATTTTTATTTAGTTTCTCCTATGTTTTGGATACGTTATAGTAGCCATGGTCACGGTATACCTATCGTTATTACCGAAATTGTATGTAATCACTATTATCCGTGTGGTGACGGAGTAAGAATACAATTCAGCCCCCCATATTTTACCTGTGGGTGATCTTAAAAGACGACTAAGGGTAAATGTATATAATAATGCAAAAGAAGGGAAACTCGGAACAAAACCAACCACCTATACCAACAAATTTTACCAGCGTGGTATAGTAGGTCAATTTCTCTCTCATTACGTAGGAAGCTCAAGCCCAAAAGTGGGACTTATATTAGCTGAGATGATAATGATGTAACCACTATAATACTCCTTATTTATTACCCACAATTTTAAGCAATACTAATTACCAGGAGAATAAAGATAATCCTTACTAATATTATAAATGCGAAAGTAACTCTGTCTGTCGCTCTTTCACGCCAAAACTGCTGAACCGATCTAAATGAAATTTGGTACATAGATAGTCTAGAGCCTGATAAAGGACATAAGCTACTTTGTAATGCACAAAAGGGTTGTAAGGGAAGATGAAAAGTTGTAAGGAAGTATCATCATTTTTAAAGGCAGAAACTTGAAATTTATTTTTTGGATATTGATTAGATATAAATAAATATGACATTAAAATTTTGTAAAAAAAAATTACCCTTAAGCGGTAAAATAAAAATAGGGGATGAAAAACTTTAGGACAGTAACCTTTTACGTGGGCGAAGCCGCGAGCAGAAGCTAATAATTCTATAATTACGTAATAAATATTAGATTATACATTTTTGCAGAATATAAATTGCCAGCAGGCGAAGATTAATAATATTATATAAAAATAATAAATGTGGATCTAAAGATCGTAAAAGATCTATCTCAAAAAGTAATTGTGAACTTTAATACCATTTTCGTTTTATGCTTTCCAATGATATTAATATTTAAACTTATAATAAAATTTTATTAAACAAGTGTGTTTTATCACTTTGTATTACACTGTCACTTATCATTTGTCCTCTTAAGTTTTCGTTTCTCATATATATTATCGGCTTTCTAGTAGAGCAGCATTCGATAAAATTTATTTTTTTCATGGAAATGTACTACCTAACTTCCTTCTGTATCTATCATAGACACACATCTTCAAGAATATTTTTATAAAATTCCTCAATCAGCAAGTTTCTAATGAAGATTTTCTACACCGTAAAATCAAACAGTAAATGATATACACATAGTTTTGTAAAATACACATTAAGTACTTATTAACATCAAGTGAAAATGTTAACGGGTTTGCTTTTTTGACGTGATAACGTCTTATAACGCCGGCTGCTCCACCGTCACGTTACGTCACGTCCGTCGAACGTGCAAACGAGAGTGGGGACAAGCAATAGAGAGGCATGATCGCGGAAGCGTTCGGCTTGGTAACTATTGTCAGCTCTTTATAACGTGAAGTGAAAAGTTAATGTGTTTTTTTTTTTTGTTTTTTTTTTTATTTATCTTTGTTCAATTCATCATCATCATCATCACAGCCCATATATGTCCCACTGTTGGGCTCGGGCCTCCTCCGTAATGGGAGAGAAATTAACCTACTATAGGTACCGCGCTAGTCAGTCGTGTTGGTATAGGGTTTTGTTTCGAGTTTTCCTTCTCTCACATAGATGTTATATGCGTTTTTTATACCTTAGTCGTCTCGTACGATCACCCACGGGTAAGATATGGGGTGGTGAATGGTATTCTTACTCCGTCACCACACGGGAATTTCAATTCATAAAAGGATCCATTTTCTTTTTCACCAATGTTTCCTTATGACGTTATCACGTAAAATTATCGTCTGTAAACCGACTTTACAGACAATATACAGTGTTTTATTTTTTTATTATTTAAAAAAATTATCAGATATATTTTCAATTTAAACAAGTCTTTGTCAAATAAACTCGTATGCATTAGGTCACAATCGGGTTATTTTTAATCTTATATTACCCGTGTCAATGTCATATAGTATCCTTGTACTGAATTTTACGGATTTTACGACATGAAAGTGACACAAATAAAATTGATTATTTATATTATTATAGCAATATATTGTGAGGGCTTTTAGTAAAATATAATGAGATATCGTTATTTAAAGTTTAGTTCCACGTAATAGTCAGCGAGACCATTGCCGTTATTCAGATATAGTTTTAGTTGTCATTGCTGCTAATGAAAATGGAATAATAAGGGTTAATAATCCCTTGTATTATACATGTTTCGAAACTGGGATCTCAAAATTATCAGGCACGATTTTTTTATTTTTTCTTTTATTTTGCGGTGGACTATGGAGATGGTCGCGCCCCGATTAATTGGTCCGGGGCGACGAAATCAGGCACGATGGGATTTATTATGCTATTTTTTTATAACAAATGATTTATGACATATTTTTTCTAATCTAAAAACACTATATTCTTTTCTAACAGCGTATGTTATATTCTCTAACCCTTTGGCCCCTTAATAGTTGTATTTGAGGAATATAGAATAAACCAGGTCATATAGATAGAGTGGGGTCAGGTCAATGTATCTTAGTAGACTTTTACGAGACTCACGGTCGATGTAAAGATTGGTAGTATTCTTAGCTGCTACCACAGAGCAATTTTTTTTTACAACAAAGTTAAGTGTAGTCATACATTACCTTTTCAGGAAAGTAAAATTGATATATCAAGCTCACTGGTGGTTTAATTACATATGATTCTATGTCGCAACCTATCTTTATTAATTATCTGTTTACATCACCTAGTTGTCTCCAGTAATACTCGCATCCAAGGGTATATACGTGTTCCACACCGAAGTCAAAGATCGGGTACTGGTGGCCCGCTCGCACGGCGAAGAGAGGAGTTTTACGGTGGGTCTATGGGGTCACGCGCCGCCTTTCCGTCACCCCGGACCGATTTGGCGGAGCGAGACGCTTCCATAGCCCACCAAAAAAAAAAGGGTATATACGTGTTATATTAATAATACTTACATTTATGCAAGTAATACACATGTGAAATATTTTTTTCCGTGGACTCACAACAAACAATAAACGTTGAATAGTGTCCGAAACGTGGGGATGGTGAAAATATAAATGCAATAAAATTCATATTAATAGTTTTGCTTCCCACATGCTATACTTTTTAGGTCATTGCGACCACTTCGGACCCAAATATAATTCCCATTTTTTGTATAAAATTTCGTATCATGTAACATTACGATATCACACCAAGTATAAACCTGGATTGGAATTTTTACTTTATTTATAACATGATAATCTAAACATATGTAGATTATAAAACAGTCTAAAATTAACTAATTTTAAACTAACAATTGTTGAAAAAAAACTCTGTCCATGATGATGCAACATCTCCAAATATAATAACCCTATTTATTTTTACACTGCACCGAGGAAACATAACTCTAAGAGATTGTACAAGAATGCTTTTTTTATATATTAACAGAATATAAGCTCTATTCACGCTGAATAACTATTACAATTCCAGTACAAGTTCGCCGGAATACTTAAATAAATAATTATTTTTAACATAGTATTATTTGTATGTTTTAATTGATTGTAACTGAAATTGTATTAATGCGACTAAGGAATAAACAGACATCATCATCATTCTCAGACGACTAAGAGCCTTATAACGATCTGGGGCAACTCCATCTGATGCCGTTTAGTCAACAATTACATTCCCAATGAGGGTTGACGTATGGCAGGCGGCTGGTCATAAAACAATTGCCAATAACTTTTACAATATGTACTATGAAAGAAAAGTACATATTGTATCGACCCCAAGTAATTGGGATAAGACAGGATAAAGGTCATCACAATTGAGCTAATGCTTATTAAACAATAGAAATTAATAATTTATTAATAATATATTATATAATCGATAGAAATTTTCATATTATTTTGACATGTCTTATGGTCTATATAATTTGCACACCGATGACGGTTAGATATGGCGTTGAACTTATTGTAGTATTGACTTATTATCTTTATTGTTAACCCATATTCTGCAAATAAATTATCAATCAATCAATCAAACATATTGTGTACATTTTTTTTTAAATAATTAATTTAAAAAAAAAAATTCGAACCCGCCGAGTTTCTTACCGGATATTTCCAGCTTGAGGCTCTTACGCGTGACTTAACTTGTGCGTCCCTATCTGGTCGTAGATTATTAGATGAACTTTAAACAAAGTTTAAAATAGACTTAATTTAAACATATTAAATGGTGTGATATGAATTTGAGAATAATTTTACACCATTGCTTAATTATTTTCATAAAAAAATAATATCTAATAACGGTGCATCAGCAATGTGGATTGAACCTTATTATAACAGGTGCAAACTATTATGATAGTCAGCTGTATACTTTGTCTATGAGAAACTCAACAAGTTGCCAATGAATTGTGTGTGTATCTTATCATAACTACCTTGATTCACAACTTATGGCGTTTATCCACTTCAAAGACTTTCAAAGAATACACGAGATCAAAACAATGAAACAATAATTTCGATTTATAGCTAAAATGCTAAAATTTTGCACTGGATATTTCTGTGGCCTTTTTTTTTATCAAAACCATATAAAACACAAACCAATTATTACCAAAGAGTCTTGCTATAATACCTTGGTAGTATATGTAAGACTATATGTAGGTACTGAAGGTAGGTGGAGTCAAGAGTCTCCGAAACCGGCGAGCGTGTATGAAGAGAATTATGAAAATTGAGGAAGCGAATGAAGTATGCAAGGACAGAGTTCTCTGGCACTCTGTTCTCTCTGCCTACCCTGCAATGGAAATGGCGTGATGATATGTGTGTATGTGCGTATATGTAAGGCTAACGGATTGAATTTCCCGTAACTGTTTAAGAATATTATGTTAACAGCGAAGTAATTGAGGTAGTAAAATACACTCTATCAAGGCTGGGTTTCACATTACCCGCGTTCGGTCAAATACCTCATAGCCTTACTCATTGTACAATATATGCTGAGAAAAAGGTCAATGACCTGTACTATTAATCCGTCAATACAATCTTTATATATATA
The DNA here is from genome assembly GCA_905163515.2 of Lymantria monacha. Taxonomy (NCBI): domain Eukaryota; kingdom Metazoa; phylum Arthropoda; class Insecta; order Lepidoptera; family Erebidae; genus Lymantria; species Lymantria monacha. The sequence goes on from LR991093.1 coordinate 23,426,928, forward strand.
ATTCTTATGTACATGTGTATGTCACTGAACTGCTCCTAAACGGCTGGACTGATTTTGTTGAAATTTATTGTGTGTGTTTAAATAGATTCGAGAATGGATTAGATTTACAATTGGATCCGGTAGGTGGCGGTGAGTTGTGGTATTTTTACTTTTCGTACATTGAGTGTTAGGCGGCACAAAGTTTGCCGGGTCCGCTAGTAAAGTATATAATGATATTTGCTGTACAGAAATACCACTTTAGATATCAAACTTTCATAAAATATATATTCTTTTCATCCCACATACGTTACTTTGAGGTATTACTTATGGCGGATGGGAGGTTTATGGACCTATGATTAGACGGTTTGGTATAGGGATTTTAATTTTCTTTATTTTGCAGTGACGTTATCTTCTTATATCCCTCAGTCATCTTTATAATACTTATACGAAAGAAAATAGGTGATTTATTGTATTTTACTCTATCACTGTAGGGAATATTATTATTATGATCCTTCAGATGAGAATTGACGAGGCTAGAGTAACAGGATAAGACAGAAAGCGTTATAACTGCTGAACACACAAAGAATATGGCATGCGAATGTATCAAAATTGATTGATCATACTAAGTGGAAAGTCGTAGTTTCTCTTTGGATATTAGACTTAAAAAAAATTAACCTATGATGTTTCTTATATTTAAAAATACCATTAACACTCTAATACCTATTTAAAAGAAAAAAAAAATCTTAATTTTTTTCCTTTTTTTTTAAATTTCAATTATCCAAGTGTGTCAATGGTTGGGTGGCGCAGGCGCGAGTACCTCCGCCTGGTGACCGGGGCTTAGTCCGGTCGCCCGGAGTGAGGCCACTGCGTGAGGACGATGCCCCGACAGAGAAAGCTGCCGGGGCATCGACTCGAGATGATACCCGCGAAGGTAAACCGCCGGGTGGGCCACCGAAGACAAAGAGAGGTACATATAGTGCGGGTCTATGGGGTCGCACGCCGCTTCGTCTCTCGCCCCGGACGGATTTAGCGGGTCGTAACCACTCCATAGCCTGCCGCCAAAAAAAAGGAGAAAAGGGTGGCAACGCTTAAATATGATTCTGTAAATTAAGAATGCTGTTGAGGCATAATACTATGAAAGATATGTTAATTAATATGAAAGCCTAGTTAAGGCTTACGTAAAATACGTTGCTCATTTTATCAAGTCACGAACACAAACAGTGTACTACCACGTGTATTGTAGTTTACTAGAGGATCGTTCAACTTAAGTAAATATAAACAACTCTAAGTTTTGTTGTGAACATTACGTAAGTGAACTTTACCGTGGTGGTAACCTCAATTGGGTACGTCAACACCTCAGCGAAGGTGGCTACAAAACTCGAACTAAACCCTACTGCTATTTAGTGAAGCTTTGCACGAAATGACAAAGTAATCTATATTTTGCTCATCTTATATTTAAATAGCTGCTGTGTGGTAGCGACTACGAATACTACCAACCCTTACTTTACTCGTGGATGTCGTAAAAGACGACTAAAAACTTTATAACGACCTTTTTTTTTTGCGGTCGGCTCTGGAGGTGGTCGCGCCCCGCCAAATCGGTCCGGGGTGACGGAAGAAGCGGCGCGCAACCCCATAGGCCCACCATGCAAACCCCTCTCTTCGCCGTGCGAGCGGGCCACCGGTACCCGATCTTTGTCTTTGGTAGCAGCTTTATAACGACCTGGGCCAACTCTATCTTATGCCGTTGGGTCAACAACTATATGGCCAAAGAGGGTTGACGTCTGGCAGGCGGCCGGTCATAAAACTATTGCCAATAAAAAAAACAAAAAAAAAATTGTTTCGTAATCGGGTTTTATAAATAATTAAGCATATTAAATGCTTTAGCATTTCGCGTTGAAATTTATTTCAGTAATTTAAATATTGCCAATAACTTTTACAATATGTACCTACTATAAAAGAAGAGTACATATTGTATCGACCCCAAGTAATTGGGATTAAAGTAGGAGAATGATGAATGATGATATTTAAATAGGTTATCAATTGAGAAATACGGGTATCATACTTGGTTTTTTCGTAAAGAAGGGGATTAATAGTCCCACTTGTCAAGTGTATTGACGATCGCTGTTCATATTATCAATTTCCTAAGGAATTGCCTATTGCTCCGGTGATTTGAGAAGAGTTAAAAATATAATAATTGTGATGCATACTTGAGTATATCCGTGCATGTACGTATATGTGCATCTGTGATCGTGTGCCTGTTTGCGCATTTTCAAATATGTAGTGTGCGAGCTTTTGTGTGTGTGCTCGTGTGAGTATATGTATATATGGGTATGTGTGTGAGTGTGCATGTGTACGTGCATGTATATGTGTGTGAGTGTTATGTTAGTAAGTTTGTGTGTATCAATGTACTAAATAATTTAGTACGATTTATAAATGAGTCATAAATAAGTCATTTTAATGGTAGGACCACGCTGTTGACAGTTTTCTGTCTACAGCCGTGGACTGGTCTGTCCGGAGTAGTACCACACTCTTGCAGAAGATTGACGTCTGAGTAATGGCCATGTGCTATTGCGCTTCGTTCGTTGAGCGAGAGATCCGGCAGTCCAACTGGGTGGATGGTTTGTATTGGTAGGCTAGGTAGGTATCTATACCCTTGGTATTGCAAAGGTCCATGGTCCATGCAGTAACACTTACCATCAGGTGTGCTGCATGGGTTGGGGTGCCGGGGATCGAATGTCAGTAGACGATCTCTCTGGCGCCCCGTAGAAGCGCGGAAGGGGCCGCTGTGGTTTTAGTGGGTATTCCGGTCGGGCAACTGACCGGCGAGTCCCACACTCCCCCCGTCTCTCACCAGCGGGGGATAGCGCGTAAATGCGTTTCCTCAGCGAAAAAAAAAATTAAAAAAAAGGTGTGCTGCATGCTCCACCGTAAGCAATAAAAAAAATGAACTCAAAACTTTGAAACAAAATCTTTTTAAATAATTATAAAACATGTGAAAACTCGTTAGAAACGAAACTGTTAAAAATCAAATACAAACGCGATAGAATCCGTAGAAGTAGTTTTATTTCAAATTAAACTGTGTTATTATATTAAAAATATGCTTTAAGGTGGAAAAAACACCAAAGATATGAGAGAACTTACATGCCATATATAGCCACCATAATTTTCATCAACACTAGACTGTAATGTACTAATCTTAATTAAATTTTCAATATTACGTGTGGCCGAGTTTTATGGACTTGTTTGCTTGTTGGAAATTCACATATACTTCGTACCTATACGTCGCAATTTAATGCCCTCTAGGTATAAAAAAAATACTCTTATTGTGTTTGATCTTTGTATCGACTTTATAAATGTGTATTTCAACTGTGGTAGTACCAAACTAAGAATATAAAATATGTCATCAACCCTTCTTTTCCCACGAGTGTCGTAACGGATGGCTAAGGCCGTTCACTCATCTGGCTAGTGCAGTGATGGTTGGACGTTAGACTCATTTCGGGGAGTAAAATACTTGGACTAAAATAAGTCAATTTTTTTTTTTTCAAAACACCACCCCGCACTAAGGAAATAATCCTTGTATCGCGGGGGATTTTACAAACATGCAATTAACGCAGACAGATTACACTCAGACTCAGAACAATACTTTGTGGATCGCACAAAGTATTGTCCCGCATGGGAATCGAACCCACGGCACTGGCATGGAAGGTCAGTATCTTAACCATTACGCCATCTGTGCAGTCATTAATTATATAATAATATCTTTACACGAGCAATTCTTGTAATATATATATATATATATATACTAGCAGACCGGGCCACGCGTTGCTGTGGCTTAGGTTTGCCTCAGTAACACTTTTTGTTTATTCTAACAAATTTTAGCTTATATGCAGCGTTTGTACATTTAACATAGCGCCATCTATTAAATACTTACTGAATCCAGTCAACATATTCCGCCATCTTTTAAAATCCTTTTGATATAACATATGATTTTGACTGTCAAATATTAAAAATAACATTACTATAAATTGAGATTTAAGCTATCCTATCTTTTAAGTTGGATCAAACTACACTTGCTGTGCAAATTTGGTTAAAATCGGTTTAGTACTTTATGAGTCCATCGCGGACAAACAACGTGACACGTAATTTATATATATTAAGATATACATATATATATATATATATATATATATTTTCTGAATCTCGGGCACGGCACCAACAATTTTCTTAAAATTTAGCATGCAAGGGGTTCCGGGGACGACTAATCGATCTACCTAAGTTTCATTTGTGGAAAATATTGTTTTGTCAATATTTTAAGGCAATAAAAAAATATAATTTTGCATTGGCTGACAACTATTAAAATATGAAGGCATATTTTAACGCCGTCATTATAACACCTCAATTAGATAATCGAGCAGTCTAATCGAGGCCGGTTCGGATTCTGTTTCCCTTTTTTATTACTTTTTAATTTTATTATTATTATTTAATTAATTAATTTATTATATTTAAATATATCTTCAAATCACACTAAAAAAAATACCGAGCGAAAGCTCGGTCTATAGAGTAAAATAATACATGCTCGGTCATCCAGATATTTATGTATTAAAATGGCCATTAAAATAATATGGTGTTCTATAAATAAAATTTCTAAGAGTAAAGTAATAAAATCTTTCAAACTATAATTTTATTTATTTTAATTTTAACTTTAATTGCTGAACAGCTGCGACGAGGGTCACAGTTGGCATTTGTGAAAATATGTTCAATTAGAGATGACATTTTGTTTTTGGTTAATCTGAGCTGTATGTGTTGTTGTGTGTGCGCCACTAAGATAATTAAATCTTAATATGTACATACTTTAATATTAAGGTCGAAATTTAATTAAGGATTTTAATATTTTAAATTATATTTACATAGCGCGCGTAAAACAGAGTTGCGTCTTCTCCTTCTACGCCTAGATGTTTTAAACTACACAACGGTTTACAGTTTTTTTTTTTTGTATCCAGACAATGGACATGTTTAGTTTACTACTACATGAAGATTTATGGCACACTATTCTTAACCCTTCTCTATGCGAGATTTTAACAAACTGATTTTAAAAAATCCTTTCACCAAAAATGCTTAATCTTGTATTTTATCCGAGAGTAATTGAAATCGGAAGGTGAACACCACATGAGCAGTCCTGTGGCCATTGCCAGTATTAAATTATATAACTAATTATAAACAAGTGCGAGTTGTACTCGCGCACGAAGTTCCGTAAAACTAAAAAAAATATCAATATTGTTATATGTATAAATTATTTTTAGTATCTGTTGTTATAGGGGCAATAGAAATACATCATCTATGAACATTTCAACTGTCTAGCTATCACCCTTCTTGAAATACAGCCTGGTGAAAGACAGACGGACGGACAGCGAAGTCTCAGTAATAGGGTCCCGTTTTTACCCTTTGGGTATGTAACCCTAAAAACAGGCACTAATAATCTCAAACTATTTCAATTACAAAATGCAACAATTTTTAATAGTTATTTGTAGCTACCGAGCGCCTGTATTCCTTTGCTGACAATGCCAGATAACATTAAGCTGATATCAGACGGTTCATTTTTTGTTCATTTTTGTCTTTCATTTTGCATCTTTCACTCGAAGTGACGCATCTGAACACAAAATGAAACATTAGTGCCGAATGAATTCATTAGTGAAACGATCCAACAGTGTTGGATATTGGCATTCGGCATCTTTCACTCGCACTCCGAGTGAACAAGAAATGAACAGTCTGAACACTGAGAGAACTTTCATTCGGGTCCGGTCATTTTGTTTCAAGTTCTGTAGCCGAAGGACGTCCCGTGTTGATAATTTTCTGCGCTGCTTTGCACTGATCGCACGCGGCAAATGTGTGTGTATGTGTGTGTGTTGATCGATCGAGTGGATCGATCAAAATACATTACATTTTTTGGAGAACTTTAAAAAGATTATTACAATATGAATCAGGATCTTCAACTGCTAGTTCTCTCAACAATGTATTTGATGCTGCTAATATTTTTTTCTTTCAATCCATGGTAGCACCCATCACCGTCGACGTTTTCTTTACTTCTTTTTTGTCAACTCTTTGATTTTTTTTAGTGCTCTGGTGGCAAACGAGTAAGCAGCACACCTGTTGTTAAGTGTTACTGCCGTCCATGGATCTTTACCACACTAGAGGTATAACTAGGCCGCTGCCTGCCAATAATCCCAAACCCACCCAGAAAGATGGGCTTCCGGCTCTCTCGCTCACGGAACGAAGCACAGCAGCATATTGCCACTGCTCAAGCGACGATTTTCTGCGAGAGTGTGGTAATACCCCGGATGACCCGGCCCACGGCTTTAGACATAAAACTGTCAACAGCGTAGTCCTACCACTAAAAAAAATATCAGTAAAAATTGATTAAATGATCATAAATTAAAGTAATTCCAAGACGCACGACTTCATTCGATGATATATTAAAAGAAATAAATAGTGAATGTTCATTTTTAAATCATTCCCTCTTAGCCGTGTGAACATAAAATGAAAGAAAAATGAACCATCACTCGAGTGAACAATCACTCGAGTGAACCGTCTGATATCAGCTTTACTGAATGTAACAGGACCGGCAGCAAAGGACATATAAATTACATTCTTTCTCTCTCAACAAATATTTATTTATTTGTTTTAAATTGAAATGGATAGAAATACACCGTACTTTTTAATATAATTCCAACTTATTTCTTCTTTAATGTCAGATAAAAGAGAACGGAAATATAAAAAGAAATGTAAATAAACCTAATCCTATTTGATCAGTGTGAAAACACGGTAAGGCGTATAGTTTAATATTGATGACTTCTAATGTTTACGCGAGTATTACACATTTGAAATAAAACTACTTTTACGGATTCTATCGCGTTTGTATTTGATTTATAATTGCCCGTGTCCTCGCGTGACCATGATCACTGTAAAGTGTTCGAAACGTCGGGAAATTATAAATCAAATACAAACGCGATAGAATCCGTAAAAGTAGTTTTATTTCAAATGTTTAATATTGAGTTTTTATCTTCTAGAATAATCTAGATGCTTGCTTACATGCTTTAGTTATTATTGTATACTAGCTTCAGCACGCGGCTTCGCCCGCATAAAAGGTTACTCTCGTAAAGTTTTTCATCCCCTATATTTATTTTACTCCTTAAGGGTAATTTTTTACAACAGGTTAATGTTATATTTATTTATATCTAATCAATAACCTAAAAATAAGTTACAAGCTTCTGGTTTTAAAAATTACGATACTTTCTTACAACTTTTCATCCCCCTTTACAACCCTTTTTTTTGCATTAAAAAGTAGCCTATGTCCTTTATCAGGCTCTAGACTATCTGTGTACCAAATTTCATTTAAATCGGTTCAATAGTTTTGGCGTGAAAGAGCAACATACAGACAGAGTTACTTTCGGATTTATAATATTAGTAAGGATAACGTTAAGACAGTTACGTTGGCATCATGATCATCTCAATTTATATAAGTTCCACTACTTGAATAGAGCTTTCTTCATTATAAGAGGCAAATGCCCCCACTATACCATGTTGATCGCAAAAGTTAGTATATAATGATAACACCTAATAATCTTAGTAGTTTTAGGACCAGGCTATTAACAGTTGTCTGTCTACAGCCGAGGGCCGGTCCGTCCGGGATAGCACCACACTCTCGCAGACTTCTGAGTAATATGCTATTGCGCTTCGATCGGTGAGCGAGAGAGCTAGAAACCCAACTGGGTGGGTTTGGGTTTTGTATTGGTAGGCAGCGGCCTAGCTTTACTCTTGGTATTGCAAAAATCCATGTTCATGGGCGGCAGTGATACTTACCATCAGGTGTGTGTGCTTGTCCGTTTGCCGCCATAAGCAATAAAACAAAAATAATAATAATGTAATCTGCCAATATATATATATATATATATATATATATATATATATATATATATATATATATATATATATATATATATATATATATATATATATATATATTATATTCAAGTAAATACTTAGCTAGTAGCTAGTAACTAAATAGTTATCCGTGTCTTATCCACCCCCTATCTTATCTGTGGGTGATCGATAAGAGATGACTAAGGAATATAAAACGCATATAACATCAGTGCAAGAAAAGGAAAACTCGAAACAAAAACCTGTACCAACACGTCTGACCAGCGCGGTATAGTAGGTTAGTTTCCCTCCCATTACGGAGGAGGCCCGAGCCCAACAGTAGGACATATATGGGTTGTGATGATGATGATGATAATAAAATACTTAGCACTGTTACTAAAACTCTTCACTAAGAAAATAGTATTTGTATTGTGGACTTTACAAACATAATTAACGCAGATAAATTACACTCAAACTTAGAACATCAGTTTGTGGATCGCACAAAGTATTACCCTTTTATTTTGCAGCGGGTTATGGTCTGGTCACGTTCCGCCAGATCCGTCCAGAGCAACAGAAGAGGCGTTGCGCGACCCTATAAACCCGCTGCGTAATGCGCCTCTCTCCGCCGAGCGAGCGGGCCAACGGAACCCGATCTTTGACTTCGGTGGCCTGTCCGGTGGTTTAACCTCACGGGTACCTCTCGAATCGATACCCTGGTAGCTTTCACCGTTGGGGCATCGTCCTTACACGGTGGCCTCACTTCGGGCGACCGGGGATTAGCCGGTCCGAACAAAGTATTACCCTGCGTAGGAATCGAATTTACGGCACTGTCACGTAAAATCAGTATTTCTATCGCTAAGCCATCTGTGCAGTCAGTTTATTACGTATATGACTGTAACATCTGAGCGGTATGCTTATATATTTTGTTAAGCATGTTATGTACATTTTTATAGTTTAATAATCGCGAGTGAATCGAACATTTCTTGAAATAAAACTACTTTTACGGATTCTGTCGCGTTTGTATTTGATTTATAATTTCCCGACGTTTCGAACACTTTACAGTGATCATGGTCACGGGAGGACGAACATTTCTTTTTTAATGAAAACATTATTTTTTTAATGATTTGTCACTAAGGTGAAAATTATCTTAAAAATGGCATCTGAATTTTTTTTATTTTTGGTAGTGTATAGTATGGACACACCCCGCCGATTCCGTTAAAGGCGACGGAAGAGCAACGTGCGACCCCATAGCCTGACATGTGTCTCTCCCCATCACCGTTGGACCGACAAATGGTACCGCTTCCTTGACACCCGTAGTTGGCCCAGCCAGAATAAATGAGACTAAGTGTAGTCTGCTTTCTATCGCTCTACCACTCGATACTGCAGTGAAATTCACTCATACCATCTAGAAATGACATCATCCGTAATTATACGTTTTCAGCCTTCATTCCTCCCATGCACGTGCATGCTCTGGAATGAGCTACCTACTGCTATTTTTTTGCAAGCGCTAAGACAAGTCTATTTCTAGTCAAGTTTTTTTAACTAAGTTTTAGAAGAGTTTTAGTCACGATAGGCAGCAACTAATGCTATGCTGGGCTATATACCTCTATTAGGAATGAAATCTGTAGTGGCAGTTTCCAGTTACCATCAGGTGGGCTGCTTGCTAATCATCCACCAAAAAGCATAACAACAAAGTTAAAATAAAAGGTAAATGTGATTGCGAACGAAAATAATTTATAACTCAACTGTAGCACGTGTCCATATACATTAGCGCCTTATTTATCAAATAATATAGAAATGAATATCGATGAATTATGATTCAATAAACTAAATAATGTATATAATTTATTATTCTCCATGGAACAGCTATAAATTGACGTGGATTGTCATTTGTGAAAATTTTAATGCAAAATATATTTGGACTTTTGACGGGAATTTGAAAACGTCATGTGGTGCTCTTGTATTATATTCGATATCTTAGTGTTTTAACGTGTTATATTAGATAATTTTGATGGCATTTTATGTAATGTGATGTGCGGAAATACTGGGATGTAGTGAATATCATATAAAAGTGCTTTACAACGTTTTCATTTTCCATCAAAATTCCCACAAGATACCATTAACAGTGTGGCCATTGCACTGTTAATGGTGACAATTTGACTTAGACAACGACCGACTTGAAAGACTAAAAACGTGAAAATATTTATAACTTGACACTGGCACCAATAGCTCGTATATGTAGCTAATTGCCAATACATAAGAAGAAGAAAAAATATATTTGTAATATATATCTAGGTTTTTTAATATTTACCGGCGGGCGGGCCACCGAAGAAAAAGATTGGGTACCGGTGGCCCGCTCGCACGGTGAAGTGAGGCGCTTTGCAGGGTGGGTATATGAGGTCACGCGCCGCCTCTGCCGTCGCCCTGGTTCAATTTGACGGGCCGTGACTACCTCTATAATCCACAGAAAAAAAAAAGATATTTTAATATTTTTATCATGATTCTGACACATATTTAGGAAAATTAATTAACTGTCTCTTTGCATTGATTACTTGTTTTGAGGCTATCCGATGTTCATCGGCAGGACGACTGGTCAAACACCGCGATCCCATAACCCGCCCTACTAGTACCTCACAACGCCGTCCAAACGGGTGATCAGTGTCTAATCCTTGTCGTCGGTGGCCCAGCGACTATCAACTCTAGTGCACTGAATTACTCTCTCTTTATTAATCTAACTTTCTATATGATCGATATTAAGTCTAGTTTTATTGTAAGCTACTTAAATTCATTGAGAAATAGTTTTTGGTAGCTCGTTTAGTAGGTTGAGAGGCAAATAATCCTTGGGCTGCCCCGGACGATTTGAGCAGGGTCTGGACAGTTTATGATGATTGCTCTAATAGTTAACTCTTGATTGAGTGCTATTTATGAAATCTTATCCAGCCGGCTTTACACTGCAAATAGTACTTATTAAATATATAAACATGTTGTATACAGATTTACATAAAAATAAACTAATTTAAAAAATAAAGGAACTAAATAAATTCGCTTAGTCGAAACTAATTGGATCTCCTCGGTGTCGAATGCAATATTTTATGATGTTAGTTCGATTAGTTACGGCTTGAAAACGTAACTATTAAATCAAATTCATATTTGTAATATTAATTGGGATTCGAATGACAATTATGGACTAGGAGTTAAATGCTAAATTGTTTTGTTATCCTCCATTATCATTATTTCAACACACATACGAGGCTTAAGCCTCCTCTAAAACGAGAAGGAAATTCACCTATTATATCACACTAGTCAGTGGGAGTGATATATGATTTTATTTCGAGTTTTCCTTATCTTGCATATATGTTATATGCATAATATATCCCTTAGTCATCTTTTACGACACCCATGGCTAAGAAAAAGGGCAGTGAATTGTATTTTTCCATTATCAAATGGAAATTCTACAGTTTATTCCCACTCATATGGCCATTTAATTACCAAAAAAAAATACTCAAAGCAGTAAATGTAAAGCAAACTAATTGGAAACATTCCAAGTATGTGTCAAAGGATTACATCATCTGTATTAAGCTTAATAAATATTTAAAATTATAAGAGACGGCTCTTTGAGTGGAGAAAATGTATGAGCAAACAGAGGTAAGGACGTCCCGATACCAGGTCACTCCACCTGGGAATGGCATGACCTGGAAAAGTTAACTCGGTTGCTTTAAGAAAAACGAAAATCCCGCGAATAGTAATTGTTTCATATTGCATTTAATATTAAATTTAATTTGAATTTGTATTTTTATAATATGAATACGATTTTACTGCTAAATAAATAAACCAGTTAGATAGAAAAGTGATTCTAAAATAATAGTCAGACTAATTTTTATTTTTTGAACTTATAAACTTTCTTTTCTTTAAAAGTTGAACATGAATTTTTGGTACTCCACATTTGTCAAATAGGTACACATAATGCTTTATAATATATGCGGTATAATTTACAATACATGAATAGTATATTTTAATTTTTCCGTGTGGTGACGGAGTAAGAATACAATTCACCACCCCGTATCTTACCTTTGGTTGATCGTACAAGACGTCTAAGGGATATATAACGCATATAACATCTATGCAACAGAAGGAAAACTCAAAGCAAAACCTTATATTAACCCGCCTGACCAGCGCGGTATAGTAGGTCAATTTCCCTCCCATTACGGAGGAGGATCGAGCCCAATACTGGGACATATATGAGCTGAGATGATATATCTATAGAAAAAAAAAACATCATTTTATCAACGAGTTTTATTACGAGATTTTCTTCTCTTATATAAATATCATATGCAATGCATAATATATCACATAGTCGTCTTTTATAAGATAGAAGAGAAGAAATAATGAATTACTCCGTCACAAAACAGATAAATTTTATATAAATGGATACTTATCAATATTAAACTACGCTACTAATCAATCATTAACGTTCGATCATGATAATGGAAATAGTCTATCAATAAATACATAACAACTCAACTGTATATATCCAATATTCTTAATTACAAAAACCAATCACGTCGCAATACAATCTTCGGAATAAACCTGCAAGGAAATGTTTATTCCCTGCCATAACTCTAAGTGTGAATAATAGAAAGTGTTGGTGATAAAATAAAACTAAGAAATTATTGAATCTCCCTAAAATTAGCAATAAACATTCCCATCGTCTCTTTTACTGACAGCCAACTAATAAAATGTTCTAAGGACATTCCAATGTAAATTCCATACGCTTTATGTGAATATTTCAGTGAATATTATTCGTAATATTCATGTTTACGAAATGGAATGGATGTGATAAAACGTAAAATTACGCGTATTAATACGAGTGGGGTTGTTTAATGCGGAAATTACGACATCTAATGTTCGTTAGAATGTATGGATACTGTTGATAGCATTTGTTTGATTATATGAAACAGCGTGGCAGCTGCAATGTAAAGATTACGTTTACAATTTAGAATATATATTTCAATCTTAATTGAATGGAGTGATAAAATAAATAAATTATCAGCTAATTGCAGTTCTTGACTATAGTATTTTAAAATGGTGTCCTTTTATAAAGAACTAACTAACTGTTCTCCTAAAATGGTATCCTTTTATAAGAACAGGTATTTGAACTACTAAACCACATTGTAGAATCATTCTATCCATGTTTCCTTTACATTCCATGTGTTAGAATGCTCTCAAAAGAAGGATGATACCATAATCAGTTTGTGTAACAAGCAAGATCATTACAAGAATTAGAAATTCTTGTGATGATACCTGAAGATAGTTTTTACGGCTTATCCGGGCAAGTAAGACGTAATGACACACAGGTATTATTAATCTCACTTAACGTCTCACTTTACAATCTTACCACTTGATACCGTAGCAGGTTTCATTCATTTCATCTAGGAACATTATAGTCTTTAACTGTACGTTTTCAAAAATGATTTCTCTCATCTACGTGTAGGATATAGAATGAAATACTTACTGCTGTGTTTGCCGAGCGTTATAACATGTCCTTCTTTAGATGAAGTTTAAGAAGAACACTTTCTTCATGGTAGGCAGAGGCCCAGCGGTGCTCTTAGTATTGCAAAGGTTCATGAGTTGCGGTATCACTTACCATCAGCTGTGTTGCTTGCTAAGATGACCACCAGTAGCAATAAAAAATATTTCACTACATGGGCTAGACGTAATGGTTCCTTATTACCTGTAAGAAAGAAAGTAGTGGTAATACATTGCATTTTTAATACGTTACTATATAGGTAAAGTCACGTAATTAGGCAATATAGATTAAATAATATTTTTAAGACTATATAGAAAATATCATGTGCGCTGTGTGGTAGCGGCTATGAATACTACCAACCCTTAGATTGCTCGTGGGTATTGTAAAAGACGACTAAGAGCCTTATAACGACCTGGGCCCACTCCATCTGATGCCGTTTGATCAAAAATTACAGTCCCAAGGAGGGTTGACGTCTGGCAGGCCGCCGGTCATAAAACGATTGCCAATAACTTTTACAATATGTACTATGAATGAAGAGTACATATTGTATCGACCCCAAGTAATTGGAATAAGAGTAGGAGAATGATGATAGAAAATATTCTGTCTACGAAATTTAATATTTGCCATAATAAGTTGATAAAATTATTTTATTAATATGTATCGTCGTCTTATATTAAATTTCAATACCCATTTATCTATAAATTCACTTGACATCTTCTAAATAAGATATTGTCAATAAAATTTTAGAGAATCCGATTATAGTCAACGCATTTATATAATTCGATACAAATAACTTAATCATATAATTCTTCTCGTATAATTTTCTAGATATTTATTAAAATTTTATTGAAAATACGTATCTGGGAATAATATATTCAAAGTATTGTAAAAAATATACTAAAAATGGTAGTTCATTGTTCTTTACTATTAAAATGTTAAAATATTAAACATAACTTAATTCACTGCTTTACATAAATTTTGTTTCTTTTTTAAAGTATATCATATTTCAAATAAAATTAGATGAGTAAATAGAATTTTTCTTACTGTTTTCTAGGATACCGGGGGAGACCGAAACTAACTTACCTAGACCAGATTGGTCACGTACTGAAGGAAGGTGGAGTCAAGAGTTTCCGAAACTGGCGAGCGTTTATGAAGAGAATTATGAATGTTGAGGAAGCGAGTGAAGTATGCAAGGATAGAGTTCTCTGGCACTCTGTTCTCTCTGCCTACCCTGCAAGAGATATGTCGTGATGATATGTATGTATGTTTTCTCTACCAATTTAATTTCTGTATATATTTATTAACTGTCATTATATAATCACATTAATTGATTCAACAAACACTCGTCAGTATAAAACTAAGACAATAAAAAACGCCTTTAAAACGATCACTGCGCCACCTACTGGGTTACGTACGCCACCATCAATTGTTCTATTATGAATTAATAAAATCACAAATTAGTGACCACAAAATAAAAGAAGCTAAAAACGTAACTCTTCAAATTGTGGACCCAGCTTGTGATAAATAGCAGATTCTACATGGTCGGAGTAAAAAAAAATAACAACAATTAAAACAGTTATTTTCTTGTGTTTTCAAAAAGCTAACGTATAATCAGTCTTCTTTTTTATTACATCATTACTGGTTCAAAATAATGGCTTTATGTTCAAATAATATTAAAACAAAAATATCTGGCAGGTCGTTAACAACGCTTATGCTTCTTGATGACTTTATCTTTATAATAAGATTATTAAGGGAAGACCATTTAGAAGAATGTCATTATTTCTAATACGTTATGTCTGTATATAATAATATATAAGCTCTTCAATATATTTTTACTCCAGACTAATTGTTCTATTAAGTATCAAGCCACTCCACAAAGACGTGACTATATTGCAGACCTATAAAACAAACAGATAGCTCCATCCAAACAGACAGAACCAATAATTCCTGCTCGTAATTATAATTAAATACGATTCGAGAGAGTTATTGAGAGGCGTGATTGGAGATCCAGCGCATTTACTAAATTAAATTAAAGGAAAATTAAATTAGGGGAGCATAGTCCGGAGCGTGCTCGTCGCGTCCCCTGCCAGTCTAGTTAGACTGCTAATCCGGCTCGAAAAATGCGTACCGCAGTGCGGGTAAGGGCGTCCCCCGGAGGCGACGCGTACCGACCCTTTTTTTTTTTTTTGCGGTGGGCCATGGACTTCGCACCCCGCCAAGTCGGTCCGGGGTGACGGAAGAGGCGGCGCGCAACCCCATTGACCCACCCTGCAAGCACCTCTTCTTCGCCGTGCGAGCGGGCCACCGGTACCCGATTTTTGTCTTCGGTGGCCCGCTCGGCGGTATGCCCTCTCGGGCTCCTCTCCTGTCGACGCCCCGACAGCTTTCGCCGTCGAGGCGTCGTCCTCACGCGGTGGCCTCACGTCGGGTGACCGGACAATTCCCCGGTCCGATCACCCGAAGCCTCGGTTAGGGCGGCATCAGGCGCAGGTATTCGCGCCTACGCCGCCCCGGCCGCTGACGGCGGCCCGGGTCGCGGGAATCGTCCCGGACTCGTTCCGCCGTCTCCTTCTGCGAGATGACAGCCTCGCAGAAGGCGGCGACCGCGTCCCAGTTCCTGACGCTGTAGACCATCGCCCTCGCGACAGCCGGAAGCGTCAGGTCGGCACCGATAACAGCGACGAGGTCACGGCGCTGCCCGTCCCAACTCGGACACACCTCCAGCGTGTGTCTCGCGGTGTCCTCGTCACTGCTGCAATGGTGGCAGGCTGGAGTTCACTCCCTATACGCGACCGTGTGCAGGTACAAACCGAAACACCCGTGCCCCGACAATACCTGCACCAGCCGGAAGGAGAGGACTCCGTGCCGCCGCTCCATCCACTCCATCAGTACGGGCCGGATGGCCTCGACGGTAACGATACCGTGTCTTGGCCTCTCCAGCCGCGTAAGCCAACGGGCGATGACGTCTCGACGGGCGTCCTCGCGCCAGGTGGCTATCTCGCTCAACGATGGGGAGCCACCTTCGTCGCGCACTGAAGTAACCCGCCGGTAGAGGTTGGAGAGCATCTCTGCCTCTAGGTCCCACGGAGGTGTCCCGGCCAATAGGCACGCCGCCTCTGTCGACACCGTGCGGTACCCGCGAATGGCTCTAACCGCCATGGCTCGCTGTGGCTTTCACAGCACCGCCCTGAGCTGGGCATTCAGAGCCCTCGCCCACACGGGTGCGCCGTACATGGCCATTGAGCGAATCACCCCCGCATACAGCCGTCGGCCCTCAAAACTGGGTCCGCCAACATTCGGCATGAGGCGAGAAAGGGCGGGACGCGTACTGACCCACCCCCGTCGGTACGAACATCGGCAGATGCGGCGATGGGGGGCCGCCACCCATCACGCCTTGCCCAGTCAGGCGAGTCGAGGAGGGCAGAGTGCCGGGTGGGCACGTGGAATGTAAGAGGATATGTGGAAGGTAAGTTGCACGAGCTGATAACCGTCATTGCGGACAAACAGCTAGACGTGCTCTGTGTAACAGAGACCAAGCGAAGGGACAGCGACGCCTGCGATCTTCCTGGTGGCGGGATGGCTCTGTGGTCTGGTGTACCACAGAGCGATCGAGCCAGCATGGGGGTAGGAGTGCTGTTGTCCTCTCGCTTGGCCTCAGGTGTGAAGGATTACGGAATGTATGATCCCAGACTTCTTTGGGTCCTTATAAAACTAGGTGTCACCAAGGTATTCATGGTTGTAGCATATGCTCCCGTAGGATCCTCGGTGGCATCAGACCTAGAGAAGTTTTGGAATAATGTTAGGGAAGTTCTGGATATGGCAGAAACCAGTGAACGCGTGATTGTATGTGGAGATTTAAGCGGATGGGTGGGCCGACTATGAGGACGTACTTGGTCCATTTGGTGATAAGAGAGTGAATGATGCAGGTAGGCTCATAGCGGATGTATGCATGGAAAGAAACCTTATTGTGTCAAACACATTTTTCCAACATAAGGACATCCATATGTATACATGGAGAAGGAATGAACAGAAAAGTATAATAGATTTAATTTTGGTAGACAGTCGCCTCCGAAGCAAGATATTGGACGCAAGAGCCAACAGGGGCCCCACAATCGATACAGACCACTATCTCGTTATTGCGAGATTTAGTGGTCTGTTCAGAAAGTGGAGGCACTGGCGAGAGCGTGTCCACTTCGGAGGGCTTGAAAGAATAAAGGTTGAAAGGTTGTAAGAAGAGTGTGTAAGAGAAAAGTATGCAGAGGGTGTCCGAGAACGGCTGACGATGGCAAGCTAGCTGCAATCGGACATTGAAAAATGCTGGAGAATATTGAAAGAGAGTATGGTAGATGCAGCGAAAGAAGTATGTGGAAGCTCAAAGAAGCATAGAAAAACAAACGGTGATGTATGGCGGGATGCGGAAGTGGCAGCTTCAGTAGAGCAAAAGAAGAAAGCGTGGCTGGACTATGTCTCTTCTTTGAATCTGAATGACAGTATGACTGAACAGAAGAAAGAAATGTATCGCCAATGTAAGAATGATACCAAGGCCTTAGTGAAAGAGAGACGTGATAGAGCAGATATGAGTGCAGAAGATAGGCTGACTAAAAACTTCGAGGGTAACACCAAACTCTTTTGGAGGGAGGTGAAGAAGTCTCGGAGTGGTTGGTCAGCCTTCAGAATGAATAAAATAAGGTCTAAAGGTGGAGACATTCTTACATAAACACAAGACGTGTTAAGCCTATGGAGTAAATATTTTGGCGATATGTATGCGGATATTCGAGTTGGCGCCAGTGCCGCATGTGGTTTAGTAGATCAACATTCAGCACCGGCGTCATCCGATGGCATCAGTATGGATGAAGTTGAATTGGCGATAAGAAGTTTGAAAAATGGTAAGGGAGCGGGTATTGATATGGTGTCTGCCGAGATGTTCAAGCTTGGTGGCTCCTGTGTCTGGGAGGCGTTCCTATTGCTCCTCAATTTATGTTGGAGCTCGGGAATGGTTCCCAGGGACTGAAATAGCGCAGTCATCGTGCCTTTGTTCAAAAACAAGGGTTTACGTTATGACTGCGCGAATTATAGAGCCATAAGCTTGACCAGTTTGGCAGCAAAAGTGCACGGTAAAATTATTGAAAGGAGAATGAGGATGGTGTCCGATGGTTTGCTGTGTGAGACACAAGGAGGTTTCAGGAGTGGAAGGGGATGCATGGATCAAGTGTTCTCTCTGCGCAACATTGTGGAGAAGCATCTGGCTCTAGGTCAAAGGGTTTTCTGCAGTTTTGTAGATCTGGAGAGAGCATTTGACACGGTTGTACGAAAGGAACTTTGGGATATTTTAACGGAATATGGTATTAACGGTAAACTGCTACCGGCTGTGGAGTCCAGTTAAATGGACTGTAGAGCCTGTGTGCGGCTGGATGATGGAATGTCACCTTGGTTTGACGTCAGGCAGGGGTTAAGCAGGGTTGCGTTTCAACAGCCAGGCTGTTTATCATCTATCTGGATAAATGTCTCCAAAGGTTGAACGATATGAATGTGGGAGTCCAGATGGGTGACTCAGTGGTCACTGCTCTGCTCTATGCAGATGATGCAGTACTGCTGGCACAGTCAGCGACTGACCTGCAGACCCTAGTCGACACAATGACAGAAGATTGTAAGAAAAGGGGTCTACGTGTGAATGTGAGCAAAACCAAAATAATGGTCTTTGAAAGAGATGAAGCCAGAACAGATGTAAGAGTAACAATAGGTAATGATGTACTGGAGCAAGTGGATGAATTTGTATATCTTGGATGTGGATTTAGCCGACATGGAAGGTACACCACTGATACAGAGCGAAGAGTGAATGCGGGAAATAGAGTGAACGGAGCGTTGGAGCAACTTCTCGGTAGCCACCACCTCAGCCAGAAGGCACGTGTGGCAATACATAACGCAGTGCTTGTCCCAACATTACTATATTAAAGCGAGAGTTGGGTATGCAGAAATGAGTATGAAAGTTAATTTAATGCGGTCGAAATGCGATCTCTACGGAAAATCTGTGGAGTTAGGCTGACCTATCGCATTCGTAACGACGACGTAAGAGAGCGAGTAGGTATGAAAGAGAGTATTGGTGTAAAGATGCGAAAGGGAATGCTCCGATGGTTCGGACATGTGAAGTAAAAAATTTATAGGCCTGCTGTGCACTTTATTTTGTGGGTTTTAAATGAGATTGAGCGTCATAGTAGGCTATGTAATGCTCCTTCGACTAAAGTCGGCTCTCGTCGACTAATTTTAGAGTACAATACAAATTATATGTCTTGTAAAAACTTTATAAATATAGAACAAAATTATAGAAAAAAAAACACAAAGCAGTCATGAGGACTGGCGACAGAAGTGAAAACTTAAACCTATGAAAATAATGAATATTATAATTTAAAATGGAACAATAAGTACGTATTTTAGCTAATTTTATGACGCTCTCACTATTTACTTTGCTACATAGCAAGACTACCATGGGCATGTGCTTGAGATCTACCGACTCATTCTCTTTCTCTCTCCTTTTCTACCTTTGTGTTACTTTATTTCTCTCTCCCTCTTGCGTTTGAATATTGGACGCTACTCGTTGCTAACGCTCGCACTGGCCTGTAACAGGTATACTACGGCATGCGTTCGAGTGCCACTGCGTTAAACGTTTAACGCAACGTTTACTTGTTGGAAGTCGCATTAGAAGTTTCACTTTAAAAAATATGGTACCAAATGGTAGCTATTTCGCATCAAACTAAAGAAGAATCACGTCAATCGGATAATAAATCTCAGTGTAATCGATGTACATACGTAAAAAAATACCATCGGTTAAATAATATCTGTATTTCGTATTATTTACCTCGCCTTGATGAAATTTTCACTTTTGCTATGTGGTAAGACCACGACAATTTCTGTTTTATTTTATTTATATATTTATATAAAGCTTTAAATTAATAATATGTTTACTATATACATATTAAAGTAATTTTTAATTTTCACTTTAATTATTTAAAACTTTATAAATTTCATACAAACATACAATACAAATGTACATTGCATGTCGTTACATTCGTAACGACGACGTAAGAGAGCGAGTAGGTATGAAAGAGAGTATTAGTGTAAAGATGCGAAAGGGAATGCTCCGATGGTTCGGACATGTGAAAAGAATGCCGAACGAACGTCTGTTTAAGAAGATATACAATGCGAAAGTGAAAGGATGTAGGTACCGGGGAGACCAAGACTAACCTAACTAGACCAGATCGGTCATGTACTGAAGGAAGGTGGAGTCAAGAGTCTCCGAAACCGGCGGGCGTGTATGAAGAGAATTATGAATGTTGAGGAAGCGAGTGAAGAATACAAGGATAGAGTTCTCTGGCACTCTGTTCTCATGGCGTGATGGTATGTATGTTATAAATTTCAAATTCAAATTCATTTATTATGTATAAACCTTTCGAGAGCACTTATATGTTGTCAATTTTAATATTTAAAATTAATCGAATAAACTACTATCGGATCGGAACGTAACCGCTACTGACAATATCCGGTAAGAAACTCAGCTGGTTTGCCTATTATCATTTCTTACATACATACATACATATCATCACGCCATATCCCTTGCAGGGTAGGCCGAGAGAACAGAGTGCCAGAGAACTCTATCTTTGCATACTTCACTCGCTTCCTCAACATTCATTATTATTTCTTTACTGTTTTATAACAAAATAGTACAACATAATCAATATATTATTAGCTCCAGATTAACCCTTCGAATCTTTATATATACATCATCTCAACCTAGCACAAATATGTCCCATAGTTGGGCTCGAGCCTCCCCCATAAAGTCCCTCCCATTTAACCTATTTAGTAGTGGTAGGACCATGCTGTTGACAATTTCCTGTCTACAGCCTCAGGCCGGTCCTTCCAGAGTAGTACCACACTCTCGCAGAAGATCGACGTCTGAACAATAGCAATATGCTGTTGTGTTTTTTTCGGTGAGTGAGAGAACCGGAAGACCAACTGGGGGGGTTTGGGATATGTATTGGTAGGCAGCGGCATAGCTATACCCCTGGTTATGCAAAGGTCCATGGGCAGCAGTAGCACTTACCATCATGTGTGCTGGTTGCTCGTTTGCCACGAAAAACAATAAAAAAAAAACTACTAGGTATACCACGCTAGTCGAACGTATTGCTGTCAGTTGTGTTGAGTTTCGTTTCGAATTTTTCTTCTCCTGCATAGATCTTATATGCGTTTCATATCCCTTAGTTCTCCTCTTACCCACGGATAAGATAGAGAGTGGTTAATTGTATTATTACTCCATCACCACACGGATATCCGATATAATATAGAATTTAAATACAAAGAATTAAATAAAAGATAAAGACTTATGAATTAATATGTATTGTATATTTTATGCCAATTGTAACAATAATATTTATCTAGCGTTTTAATTACCATGAACGTTACTTGGTGATTATTTTAATTTAATGGTCTGCTTCAATACTGGCTAGAACCCTATCAAACATCTAATAATAACGCTAGTTGTTGGCAGCTGCTTGTCAATGCTTCTGCTATTTTCATATTATACCATGTGCTCGACAATAACTAATACAAAAATAATAATGTGTACGCGTATTCATGATCACGCGCTTCCTATATTTTTTTTAGTTTCTGTTTATTATATTCTCACATTGGTACAGTATAATATACATGACTGTTGATTGTGAGTTTCCTGGTTTGAATTTTCATCGTCATATTTATCAGCTCATATATGTCCCACTGTTGGGCTCGAACGTCCTCCACAATAGTACACAATAGTATAATATACTATACATAAGTGGGTCAGACGGGTTTGTATGAGGTAAGATTTTATTTTGAATTTTCCTTCTCTTGCAATATATGCATTTTATATATCAGTCGTATTTTATTCATTGTCTGTATATTATATTCCTTAGTCATTTTTAACAAAACTCACAGGCAAGAAAAGAGGTGATAAGCTGTATTCTTACTCCATTCATCCATATATTTTCATAGAAATTTTCAATTATAAATAATTTAATGTTTATATTTATTTTTCACCACAAATTACACCCAGACTCAGAACTAGAATACATTGTGGATTGCAGAAAAAGTATTGTCCTGCGTGGGAATCGAAACCACAACACTTGCACGTAAGGTCAGTATTTTAACCACTATGCCATCTGTGCAGTCGAATGAGTGCATTACATAAAGAAAAAAATGCATGCTGTAATCCAACCCCATACCACCTTCTTTAGACAGAACACAACCTATTCAAACCATTCGGGGTGGTAAGAAGCCAACCTGCACTTTGCCACTATCGGCTACATTATTCTTCGCTGTCATTATTTGAGACCACTCATAATGTATCCTTGGACCCTGCACCACGCACTGTAATTATATTCTCTCCTCGCGACCTGTGCTGATATATGATGAACCAACCAAGCGCTTGTAACAACAGCACAAGTTACAAATAAACCCTTGCTTAATTCATCCATTTCATTATCATCGGCAGAAGTATCAATCTGGTCTAAATATCGAACCGAAGTATTTGTAAGTCATAACGATTCAGTCAACATCACTCTGTCAAACGATCTCGGAAAGCAGGACAGACTTGAAGGAGACTTAAAGCTTGCTTCAAGTCTCACGAAGTGTTTTCGCGAACCTACTACGGTTGAACACCTTGTAGTATTCGCGTATAACAAATACCACGTAGTTATATATAATATTTCTTTTTTTTTTTCCTGAATCTTTATAATTTTTAAAGCCCACGTAGAAATGTTACTATTTACCTTACAATCGTCATCACTACTATCTAACCTCATTTACATTCTAATGTCTACCACAAGTAAAATTTTAATAGTGATAAGACCACGCTGCTGACAGTTTTTTTGTCTACAGCCATGGACTAGTCCGTCCGAGGTAGTACCACATTCTCGCAGAAGATCGACGTCTGAATAATGGCAATATGCTGTTGCGCTCCGTTCGGTGAGCGAGGTAGCCGGAAGCCCAGCTGGGTGGGTTTTGGGGTTTGTATTGGTAGGCAACGGCCTAGCACTCATAGGCGGTAGTGACACTTAGCATCAGATGTGCCGCTTGCTTGCTTGCTTTACTTGTGGTGGCATACCACCACAAGTAAAAAAGAAAGTCTGTCAGTAAAACATACGTTTTGCGTTAATACTAATGCATAGGTATAGAACCCATACTCTCGCATTAAACAGTTGCTTACTTAATCCTCGAGACCGAAACAAACATAAATAATATACTGAAGATAATTAAAGAGTATCCTTATACCACTTTTCTAAATACTCGTCCAATGTTAAAATTATCTTAAGCACTCTTTGTCATTTAATTACTGAAATTTGGCATTTAATATGCTTAATTATTTATAAAACCCGATTACGAAGTGAAAAATGATGTCACAAGCGGGATTCGAACCCGCGTCTATTGGGATTCCGGCCCAATCGTGCTGCCACTACACTGGGTTTTATAAATAATTAAGCATATTAAATGCTAAATTTCAGTAATTTAAATAACAAGGTTGTGTCATCGTTTAATACAATTCTAACTGTAAAGTTTTAAGTATTAAGCCTATAACAATGTGTAAACATTGTCGGGTTGATAGCATACCGTCACCTTAAGACGTAAATATGATACGAAGTGAAATTTGCATGTCCTACAATTAGTCACGGTGGTGTAGTGGCAGCACGATTGGGCCGGAATCCCAATAGGCGCGGGTTCGAATCCCGCTTGTGACATCATTTTTCACTTCGTAATCGGGTTTTATAAACACTCTTTGTCATTTCTAACAATACATTCTGACAAGCCGTCAGTTTCCACAACTTTTATACTGATATACTGTAATTTGATGAAACTCATCGAATGCCTCGCTGTAAACACTCTACAGATCATGTAATTATCACTCACTGGTGCAACTGTGATTTATTTTGTGCTCTGTAGGCAAAACCAATAAATGACTTCAAGTTTTAATTTATTTGCATCGCTGTCCACAAATTCGCAAAACACTGCGAGCATTACTAGATTGAATAGTTAGGTCTAGAAATCACTAATTAATCATTATATTTCATTGATTCGTTTCATTGAACATTATTAGGCACTTTTATTTATTTCGGTAATTTTCAGCTGTTTTTATTATATTATTCATTGGTCAAATAATTCCTTTGTTTCCAACAATTCAAACGAGAAGTACAAGTAAGAGCACAAAGAAGACTAAGAGTGAGATATAAATAAACCTAGTAGAGTTATTAGTTCTGTCATACCCTTTTTAAATTATTTCAAACACTGGCCAGAAATTTTTGGTATGATTTTGAAAAAGGAACTTTCCCGCCATCTAGAAATACAAAAAAAGAAAAAGAAATTAGCTTTATTAGTTTTAAAATGAGCTCCTCTAACAGTGATGATCTGCTTACATACTTAAATCAATTTTGACGTTACTCAAAGAAAAATAATGTGATTATTTATCTGACGTCCCTCACCGTCACCATACGAAACAATATTTTTAGTTAATTAAAATAATCCATAATCATATTTGAAGTTAATAAATGAAATCTTTTCATTTTTTAAATCTTCAAAATAATACATTTTACAAATATAATAGAAAACAAACTTTATCATTACGTTACTGTAAAACTACTCGAATGTCTGCATACAAGGTGTTCGATTATGCTGATTTGAATTAGACACAGTTTCAGAAATGGAATTGTCTAGTCGAAGTCAGTCGAGAATATGTATTCACATGGCGAGATGAAATTCTAACTAAAGGAATATGTATTTGTATTCAACAATTCACAGACGTGTGTTTACTTAAGCTTGTTAGCTCAGGAATACAAATTCAAATCCTCTATAGTCAGCTCAGATCCGTATAAACATGTGAGATATGCTCACACCTTCATTTTCGTAACTTCAAATTTTATTAAAAAATGTTATATTACAAAAACAACCGGATCAATTTTTTACACGTAAACATTGCATTTTTCTTGAGCAAAATTGGATTAGTGCTTTATATAAATAGATACTCTCACATGTTGAAATAATTCACGTGCCATCTATTTTATCTTAATGGCCTTTTTAGTTTTGTAAAACATGTGTACTGTCAACAAATTACAGATGTAAACAAATTTTAGTTAAATACATAGTTATGGTTGCCTAAAATTGTAATTAAATTGTAATTGTGTGTAAAAATATTTAGTAAGATAATAGTTATATATTTATGGTTGGCTTTTTTTTATTGCTTATAGTGGCAAACGAGCAAGCTGCACACCTGATGCTAAGTGTCACTGCTGACCCTATCACTGAGACTTCGCTGTCCGTCAGTCCGTCCGTCTGTCACCAGGCTGTATCTCAAGAAGGGTGATAGCTAGACAGTTGAAATTTTCACAGATGATGTATTTCTATTTCCGCTATAACAACAAATACTAAAAATAAAATAAAATAAATATTTAAAGTAGGCTCCCATACAACAAACTTGATTTTTTTTTAGTTTTACGGTACCCTTCGTGCGCGAGTACAACTCGCACTTGGCCGATTTTATTTTTATTTCGGTTTTAATATTCCGATGCTATGAATACTTTCCAATATTTATTGTCATCAATAACAGCAACCCTTATTTGTTCTCTTTAAATTTAGGTTTAGACAAAATCATTACTTTATGTGGGGGAATCCGGTCACCATATTTGGCAAACTGCCATGTGTTTCTTTCTACACTATGTTTCATATCATTTGAACTACAAGCTTTTGCCAAGAATGTATTGAGATAAAAGTCTGCCATGCATGTCTGGTCTTACTAATATTTTGTTAATATTACAAATATATTTATAAAAACACAAAGTCGCACTCTCGGCCACAAAAGTGCAGATGGTGTAAAGTATTCAAAATGCCGACATTTTTAAACTAAGATTGCCATATGTTTTACCTTTTTCTGTCTAATAATGGAGTAAGAATACAATTCACTGCTCGCTATTTTGCACGTGGATGGCGTAAAAAACTACTAAGAGTACTAATATGCATATAACTACTAAGAGATGCATGCAAGAGAAGGAAAACTCGAAAAAAAACCCTTTACCAACACGTCTAACCAGCGCGGTATAGTAGGTTAACTTCCCTCCCATTACAGAGGAGGCCCGAGCCCAATAGTGGGACATATATAGCCTGTGATGATGATGATGATCTATGCAAGAGAAGTAACATTCGAAATAAAACCCTATACCAACCCCTCTATCTAGCATGATATAGTAGATCAGTCCATCCTATTGTGAAGGAGGCTGAAGCTTAACAGTGGAATGTATATAAGCTGAGCTGAGTTGAGGTGATTGACATACATTGAATAGCAAATTAAATAATAAATAAAAGATTAAATTAGGTGATCCATTGAAACGAACTATCAATCATTTTAAATAGATTATTAAAAGGAATCCCCGGAATTTCGTATAATCTGACAATAGGGTTAAGATGCGAAAAAGATCGCTCTGCAATATGAATTTTCCGTATTGCCTTTATTAATTGGCCTTATCCTGTATCTTATTTAGTTTTAAGGAATAGGAGTACGAGGTTATCAAACTTAAATAATTGGTGAACTTTGTTTTCTATTCAATTGTAAAATAATATGCTGTGTGGCTATGAATACAACCAACCCTTACTTTGCTCGCGGATGTCGTAAAAGACGACTAAGAGCCTTATAACGACCTGATCCAACTCCACCTGATGCCGTTTGGTCAACAATTACGTTCCCAAGTAGGGTTGACGTCTGGCAGGCGGCCGGTAATAAAACTATTGCCAATAACTTTGACGATATGTACTATTAAAGAAGAGTTCATATTGTATCAACCCCAAGTAGGAGAATGAAGAAGTAAAATAAAATGACAATAATTTTATATAGGTAACCATAAAGTGTCAATTTAACTTTCCATAATTCAAAAGTTTGGTGAACAAAGAGTAGTAATTGCAAGACTTTTATTCTCTTAATACTTATAATTTCCATAACAGGCACATTCTAAATGACGTTGTCAACTTCGAGGACAGTTAAACGGCTTTTAAGCCGTTTTGATTGACTATTGTGATCATAAATGTAGAGCTATGAAAAATATTTAGAGTCA
Source organism: Lymantria monacha (assembly GCA_905163515.2). NCBI lineage: Eukaryota > Metazoa > Arthropoda > Insecta > Lepidoptera > Erebidae > Lymantria > Lymantria monacha. The sequence continues at coordinate 23,454,465 of LR991093.1, forward strand.
TTAAAAATATAATAAACGTTTGTCTCATATATTACCTAATTTTATTTATCATCTTAATTAATGCGTAAATATAACGAAATTGTAAACGGTGTCATGTAAATTTCTTATGTGCCAAATAGAATTTAAGTAAAGCTATTAAAAATTTAAATCCAAGACCTAATTGAATCAGCAACTATTAGTAATATGCTGGAATATTATTCAAAATGTTTCTGAAACTTTTAGTAGGATTATAAGTTCAACTAAATAGATAGCGAAAACAATATTTAAAATTACTTTTCTATTCTTTTGAAATAAAACTACTTTTACGGATTCTATCGCATTTGAATCCGTAAAAGTAGTTTTATTTCAAATATGTAATACTCGCGTAAACATTAGAAATCATTATGTTTTCTATTCTTATTTTTTTTAAAGACTACAACTGACACTAAAGAAATTAATCCTTGCATTGCGGGGGACTTTACAAACACTTTAGGACTACGCTGCTGACAGTCCTCTGTCTACAGCCGCGGGTCGTTCCCTCCGGGGTAGTACCACACTCTCGTAGAAGATCGACGTCTGAGTAATGGCCATGTACTATTGCTCTTCGCTCGGTGAGCGAGAGAGCCAGAAGCTCAACTGGGGTAGGTTTGGGGTTTATATTGGTAGGCAGCGGCGTAGCTAGCCTTGGTATTGCAAAAGTTCATCGGCGGCAGTGACACTTACCATCAGGTCTGCTGTCTACTCGTTTGCCATAAAAAAACACTTAATGTTACGGATATAACTTACACCCAGACTTAAAACAATAATTTTTGGATCACACAAAGCATTGTTACATAGGAATCGAACCCATCGAACACTGGCTCACTAGGTCGGTATCTTAAGCACCACGCCATCTGTGCAGTCAAACAACAAAAAATATTCAATAACAAAATTTTATATTAACATATACATCTAAATCTTACATTATTAAAACAGATATAAAAGAAATACTACACGTCTGTAATTAACCAGCGTTGTACAATTAATTCTTCGATTAAAACATTAGATTTTGCGTGCCAAAAGGGCATAGTCGCATCCAATTTTCTTTACATTAAGGTATTAAATGCATAAATTACTAGATACGATTTCTATTTCAAGTTAATGAGGCGAGATTTTATTCTGGAAGCAATATGGCAAGGTCGGAAATATAGTATAGTAGATAAATTTTCTTCGTGGAATTCGATTAGAGTTTGTTGAATTAAAAAAGTATGTAGTTTTAGAAAAAGTCTATTAGTCAATTTCTAAATAGTTTTAAAAAATACTGAAGTTTAGCATTTAATATGCTTGATTATTTATAAAAATCCGATGGCACACATCTCATTAAAGACGAAAATATCATACGATGCGAAAATTAAATGTCCTACAATACTTCACGGTGGTGTACAGTGCCAGAACGATTGGAACTGATTTCCAATAGGTGTTCGTTCGGTTCCCACTTGCGACACTCATTTTTCGCTCGTAATCGGGTTATTATAAATATTTGTTGAGTTGAGTGTACAGTTTAATGTCTGCAACTGTGACTCGCTTTCACTAATTTCACATTGTGAAATTTTTGCAAGTAGTTCGTGGCAATACCGAGAAGGGAGCGTGCCTTAGCATATCATTACTTTTTATTACCTTCGATTTTATAGTACATACATACATACATATCATCACGCCATATCCCTTGCAGGGTAGGCAGAGAGAACAGAGTGCCAGAGAACTCTATCTTTGCATACTTCACTCGCTTCCTCAACATTCATTATTCTCTTTCTTCTTTCTATTCATTCGATTTTATAGTTATTTATATATAATAACTAAGGGTCCAAACTAGATTCGCACAGTCGTCAAATACTATATTTTGAGAGAGCAAAAAACATATTAGCTCTTTAACGTGACCAAACCAAATACATTTACATAATTTTATTTAAATTGGTTAAATGTTTATAAAGAACGAGCATCGTGAAATAAGACATAAGTTTGTTGTACATAATAACAATAATTAGGTACTAAGCAATAGAGTGATGAACTACGAATGCAATTTACTAGAAAACCCTTTCGAATACTTTGCCGTTAGTAAAAGATTTATTACGTATATATCTGTAACCTAATAACGACATGTTTTATACACTTTTATAAACATGATTATATATGACTAGCTTTTACCCGCAACTTCGTTTGCGATATTGAGGTAGTTTCATTAGCCTATAAGAGATCGTCTATAGACATATTTAATAATTTTTGAGGTAGTCATTTAGGGTAAGTAGGTCATCATCATCATTTGCCTGCCCTCACTCTACGCTAAGTGGGGTCGGCACAACACGTTCTTGCCTTATACAAACTTCTTTCAGCTGTCACCTGTGCCTGCATTCACAGCTTTTATGTACATATCCTCGTTTATACAATACATCCATCTCATTTTGGGTCTCCCAACGATTCTTACGTCCATCCACAAGCATATTGCTAACCCTCCTTGTCACATGCCTTTTACTTTTCTTCATCAACCGTCCCTACCAAGACAATCTCACGCTCCCGATCTACTCTATTAAGGATGTCACTATTGAATTCTCCTAATATATTAATTTCTTATTTCATCTAATGTTATCACCCCACACATCCATCTTAACATACGCGTCTCAATAGCATACAATGCAATCTTCTCTCATCCATGTTTTTCCATGCCAAACATTTAGATCCATTCACAAGGACCGATCTAATAACACTTGTAGATTTTCTGCTTAAGTTTAAGGGGCATCCGCGCGTCACATATTGCTCCCAAAACCTGTCGCCATTTCATCCAGCCTGCATGAATAGTTTAACTAACTTTCCGGTCAATATTGCCATCGTTTTGGAGAAGCGAGCCTAAGTACTTAAAATTAGAGCAAATCGGTAGGTATATCCCATCTAAGACAATGTGAGAGAATTGGGCAAAGCCACTGAAGTTACAGAACAAATGTTCAGTTTTGGTGCGGCTGATCTTAAGGCCAACTCTTTCCAACCTCTCCTGTCATTTTTTCAATCAGCTCTGTACCTCAACTGCGTCCTCTCTGACGATAACAATGTCATCTGCAAACAGCATACACCAAAGTGCTTCCCTCGGCATTTTCGATATCAGAGCCTCCATCACCAAGAGGTACAGGTACAGGCATACTGTCTGTGCCAACTTGTTTACCATTTTACATACTCTGAACAGCCTTCTTTACTTCATCTATACTTACTTCCTCTACCAATCCCAATATTATTGGTCGATGGAATCTCTATTTTACTTTCGTTGTTCTCATTTTTCATTAATTTCAAAATAACTCTTACAGCGCCATTTTATTTCTTCATCATTCATTAAAACTCTACCATTACAATCTCATATACATTTAACATTCACAATATCTCTAGCATTCCTTTCTCTCGCTTTCGGTAGACTGTATAATTCTTTCTGTCCATTGAGACTACCGAGACTTTGATATAGTCATCGCTTTGATATAGTTTGATAAAGTATATAGTGTCTTACCTCTAGCAATTGCGACATATTTTTCACTCTTTTTCTTACATTTCACATAGGCTATACTTTTTACTCTTTCAACAACATCAGTTATCAACACTCACACTTTTCCAGTCTTTAAAAGCATACTTCTTTTCTTTCAAAAGCATTTGTACACTATCATTATACCACCATGTATATATCATTCCTTTACTCGTCGTCTCACCAAGAATATCCTTCGCTACTTCTCTTACATAGAAAGCCATGGCTTCCTATGTAAGGGATTCCTATGTAATGAGATGTCATTCCAACATTCATTTACAGTCTTTTCTTTCATTCTTTTCTTTATCTTAATCATTCTATGAACTACTTTCTTCCGAAATTCTTTCACGCAATCTTCTTAGGTTTACTACTAACTTAGCTATTTGCATTGAGATTTTAACTTCCAGAAACAGTAAGCGATGTTGGAAAGTTAAGGCTGACGTGGTATTGCTTTGCAGTCCTCTACTGCGCATATGTTATTTCTTCTAAGAAGAAAGTAATCTATTTGGCTGCTGTGGTTCGCACTTTAATGTGTTATTAAGTGACCTTCGCGCTTCTCAAAAAAAGTATTGACAACAGCAAAATCGAAGGCTGACGCAGTCCGCAGTAGAGTTTCGCCTGCCGCGTTTCGCCTCCCTAAGCCCCACCCGCCATACACTCTCTCATACGCTACTTTCATCCTTCCTACATGTCCATTAAAATCACCTTCTATATGGATTTTCTCACTATGTGGGATACGCATTAATAAAATGTTCAATATTAAATTTTCCAAACCAGTTTAATTATTATAATTCTGTCATTCAGTATCTTTACATCCGTCAAACATTTTTTCAATTCCTTATCCAACACTCACCCACTCCATTTCTCTTACCATCGCCTCCAGAATAGAAAAAATTAGAACACATTCCAATCTCTCTAGCTCTCATACCCCTGCCATCTTGTCTCTTGCACGCATGCTACATTCACTTGTCTTTTTCCAGAACATCTGCTAGCTCTTTCCTCTTCTAGTCATTGTACCTATATTCCAGCTTACCATCCTCATTCTTACTTCACGGACTCGCGGCTTGCGTCGCACCAGTCCCTGATGCGACAACACTGTTTTTTTTGGCAGGCTAAGGTCTAGACCCACGATCGACACTTTAAACTCTGAGCGATATCCTATCGCCAATTATAATGTTTAAGAACTAATAACCTAAATACAAAATTTTATTAAAATAATGTAGATAAATACAAACACTTTTATACCTACTAAATTTGCACTCCTTTTCGGGATTGAATTTACAAAAAGGGTTATCGGCAATAATCATTTTTAGGAACTTATAACCCAAATACAACATTTTATTTAAATAACTTCAATAATCAGAGAACTTTCATACTAACTTTGCATTCCCTTTTTACCTCCTTAAGGAATGATAATCGAAAAAATATTTTACACGTATTTTATGATTCTTAATGAAGAATCTTCATACTGAATTTCATTCAAATAACTTCAAAAACGACAAAGTTTCATACTAACTTTGCACCACCTTTTAACCCCCTTAGGAGGTGAATTTTCAAAAATTCTTTCTTAGTGCTCCTCTACGTTATAAAAGGAACACCTGTGCAAAATTTCAAGTTTCTAACCCTTATAGTTTAGGCCCTGCGTTGATATGTCAGTCATTAAGTCAGTCAGCTTCTTCTTTTATATATATAGATTAAAGGTTGATAAACACAATTTAATTAAAACATTGTTATTATTTTTTAATTAGAGAGCATCATCAAAATTGCGTATCAAATATTAAAATTAATGCAAATTTATAGGATATAAATTATTTTATAATGATAAAAGAACAACTTAGAAAATTAATATAAGTATATGATGAATCTTACAATTACTACAGATATTAGAGATAATTAAAAGATGGAAATGTATAATAAAATTGCCACAGAAAACTAGAAATAAAACATGATTTACGCGAGTATTACACATTTAAAATATAACTAATTTTACGGATTCTATCGCTTTTGTATTTGATTTTTAATATCCCGATGTTTCGAACACTTTACAGTGATCATGGTCACGAGAGGACTCGTTTCGACCTGGTCGAGAAAGTGTTCGAAACGTCGGGATATTAAAAATCAAATACAAACGCACTAGAAATAAAACATGATTTACGCGAGTATTACACATTTAAAATATAACTAATTTTACGGATTCTATCGCTTTTGTATTTGATTTTTAATATCCCGATGTTTCGAACACTTTACAGTGATCATGGTCACGAGAGGACTCGTTTCGACCTGGTCGAGAAAGTGTTCGAAACGTCGGGATATTAAAAATCAAATACAAACGCGATAGAATCCGTAAAAGTAGTTTTATTAGAAACAAAAAATACTAAATCTTCTGGAAAGTGTTTAAAAGTAGTCTAATTATTATTAGGCTGGCAATCACAGTGTATATATGTTTATAAAAATGAAAATGACTTTTTCTACGACATGATAATATAGATTATATAACTTACAAATACATAGCTCGTTCAGAAACACTAGTGGATTTCATTAGTCCGTATATTGACCTCAATACAGCAACTTGTTTGTATCATATCCACATTTTTATTTTCAACACGAATATTTACTCTGCCTATAACATATTACAAAGATCGGTTTGCCGCACGAATAAATAATAAGCTCATATTCTCAAATTTGGTTTCCAATAAGTAGTTTAGCCCTGAGCGTAAAAAAAAAAATATTAGAAGATTATATTTTCATTTTAAAATATAATTTTAGAGAAGTAGGTATCTTAAGCAACTATTTTTAGCTTTTAAGATATATTTTATGTTATAGATATTTTAAATTTAATCATATCAGCTCATATATGTCCCACTGTAGGGCTCGAGCCTCCTCCATAATGAGAGGGAAATTGACCTACTATACTACGCTGCGCTGGTCAGACGTTTTGCTATAGGGTTTTGTTTCGAGTTTTCCTTTTCTCGCATAGATGTTATATGCATTTTATATCCCTTAGTCGTTTCGTACGATCACCCACGGGTATGATAGGGGGTGGTGAATTGTATTCTTACTCCGTTACCACACGGAATATTTTAATAACATTATGAAAATAATTTTTTATTAATTATTCTGACCCTTGATAACATTCACGTAGCGGCGATAATCTAGACTAATAAAACGTATGAACTTCATGAGAATCACCAAACATTATACAGACGGAAATCTATCAGTAGCGTGACTTATCAGTTTCATCACAATCTAATCATCACAACTCATATACGTTCCACTGGGCTAGGCTCAAGCCTCCTCCATAATAAAAGGGTAATTACTACTACTACCACAGTTTACTTTAATCTGGTTTAGAGGCCTTAGCGCTCACCCATAGTCCGCGTAAAGCTGTCAAAGCCATTGCGGCTAACAGCTAAACACCCAAAAAAAAAAAAAGAAACAAAAAAAAAATACTACCACACTGGTCAAATAAATTGGTATAAAGTTTTATTTCGAGTTTTCCTTCTCTTGTTTAGATTTTATTTAAATGTTATATCCTTTAGTTCTCTTTTTTGATACCCAAGGGGATAAGATAGGGGTTGTGAAACAAAAACTTTCAAACTAGTAAAATACAATATAAATTTATTTGACAATTGCGCTTAAACTATACATATACTTCTTATGTTTTTAATTATTATTTTAACGATTATACTGTGCAGGACTTAATGATCTTAGATATAGTATACCTATGGTAACTGTGAGATAAAAATACAGTGTGTCACCATCACTTAATTGACCGTGGGGCTCATAAAAACGCAGAAACAACGGACTGCGGATTATGCCGCCACCCGCAGGAGGCCGACCGCGAAAAGATAACGCCCTGGCAACACTGATGTTTGTTGCTGGTGCCTCAATGGAGAGGTAATTGTAAATGGTAACCCTCTAGGCCGGCTATAGATGTCAAGAAATCAGTACTAGCAGTTGACCAAATTTTCAAATAAGGAAATTACACGTGGATTATCTGAATTGGGCGGGATGTGTCCAGACTAATTCGAGTAGAATTTTGAGATTCGTAAAAAAATGCTCAGGAGCAATAATATTCTCCTAGTCAACTATAACACCAACTGGCATCTCCAACCCGCCTGTCAAGTGTGATTATAACATTTTCCTCCCTGGCTATGTCCAACAATGAATTTCAATACACAGTTGAATTAAATAAAATCTACAAGAATCCACATCAACATTAACTCTCAAGTTTAAATTTTATAAAGATTCGAGACTATCATTTGAAGAAATCATAGAATTTTAGATGTGATTAACGCAACCACATTCCAATTATATAACCATCCAACTTATGTAACTTTTTAAATGCCACGTAACAGGAAAAAAGTAATTGAGTATCATTTAAACGACTACGAAAGACTAGTACAATTTTAATGATAATAAGTTGTCCTAGACGAAAACTTATTGCCGCCGGCGACTGGGGTGGCGTAGGCGCGATTACCTGCGCCTGATGCTGCACTAGCCGAGGCCGCGGGTGACTGGACCGGGGAATAAGTCCGTCACCCGCCGAGAGGCTGACCGCGCAAGGAGGGACCAACGTCCACCCAGGGTCACTGAAGGAGAGGGTACCCCTCAGGGGGTATTCCGTCAGGCTGGCCACTGACGACAAGTTCACACTGCTCCGGTGGCCGGTCCAACAACGAAGGCGAGGTTCACGGGTGAGTTACAGGTATGCGTGCGTACGCCCCTCTGTCGCCCCGGAGGGAGTAGTGCGAAGAGTGCGCCGACCATAATAATACACACTAAAAAAAAAAGGCGAAAACTTATTTACGCTTAATTTAATGCAAAAGTTAAAGTAATCTTATTAACGGTACCATGCTTGCAATAATAGAAAAGTATTAATATACTTGAATATAAAATCTTATGCTGTTAATGTAGGTATGCGTTTTGCATCAAATATTCTAATGGAGGAAAAAGGTGACAATTGATAACTCTTTAGTATACGAGTACAAGGTACTTACTGTATAAAAGAAATCATTATCCAATACTTTCTAAGAATAGTTTTCTTTTTCATTCAATGAAAGGGTTTCAGCGGAAAAATATCATATAGCGAGTCTCATAATCTATATTCTAGTATTCTGTTATCATTATACTAGAGCATTGAACTGAATGATATTTTATATAATAAAATGTCTTTAAAATTATAAGTGTAGGTAATATGAAATATAACTGTGTGTGTATGTGTTTTATTGTTAATAAAATTTTCCCTGACTCTTTAGTAACTACCATTTTACGTGCATTACGAGCGTACTAGTAAATAACGTAAAAGGATAGAAGATAAATATTTTATTGTCTTAAAAATCTTCGCAACCAAGCCATAAAATTTCTATTAATCAAAAAACCACATCGACATTTTGCTACATAACTTTTTAGTCGCACACAGGGCGAGCCTATTTTAAACGTGTTTATTTAATCTTCTAGACAAAAATCTAATACAAATAAGTCCAATCCAGAATTCTAAACCGGGATTTTACGATCTTATTTTTAAGGTAACTTCCCGCACTAAATTATTTATAATAATAAATTGTATCGCAGTGGACTTTGCCCACTGCGATACAATTTATTATTGACCCAAACGATTTAAACTTGGAAATATTTTCATAAAAACTCATTCGCAAGCGGAATAGTCTTATATAATTTGCATTAATCTTAAAGTATTTTGATTCAATATCTGCAGAGATAAATCATTGTTATTTTATTATCATATAGATTAGTAACTAAATACGATACAGGGTGTCATTAAAATTCTATCTCTATTATTCGTTTCCCTTTGCTCTCATACAAAGGACAAGAAATACAATATCAAAAATAATACGAGTAACGAACAAAACTAAACCATCTGTCATTAATAAAAATAAGACAATAATACATGTTTGACTATGTGGTGATGGACATACTCCATCACCACATAGTACAAGCTGTATATAAGTATGTATACAAGTTATATACTTACTTTTCTTGTGGGTATCATAAAGGACAAGTAAATGATACATTACATATGCCCCCGTATAAGGAAAAACTGAAAAATAATCCTCATTGTCAACCTAACTGGAAGCTTGGTATATTGAGCAACTTTCCCTCTCATCGTGAAGGGGACTCATGCCTCGTGTATATAAGAAACGAAACTAAAAAATTAGAATACTTTTTCGTTTTGATATAAACTCTCCGTGTGGTGCCGGAGCAAGAATACAACTTTCCACCCCCCTATCTTACTTGTGGGATCATAAAAGACGACAAAGAATTACAATATGCAAATAATATTTATATAAGAGAGAGAAAACTTGAAATAAAACCCCATTTGACCAATGTGGTATATATAGTAGATAAAATTCCCTCCTATTTTGAAGGAAACTGGAACTTAGGAGTACGACGTAGCTGAACTGAGAGGATGATGATAAATGATCCACACTATAGCATGTCGAAGAAAAAGTGTCGTAAAGATTAATTTGCCGTGAAAACAACGGATTTATGATTGGGAACATTAATTTTAAAATATTTACAAATTATACGTGATTAGAGTGGAAAATACATACATATAAATTATGCTGTGTGGTAGCGAATACAAATACAACCAACCCTTACTTTGCTCTTGGATATTGTAAAAAACGACTAAGAGCTTCATAACGCCCATTTTTTTTTGCGTTCGAAAATGCCTTTACGCATGCCCACCTGAGAGGTGGGGTATGCAGGGCTCGGCGCTAACTAAATGTTAGCACCACTACCTGCTAAAAATCACACGCTATTCCTTCCTCCTGGTTACGGTGAAGTCATGCGACTGTTTTCACATGCACCGCAACTCCACCGGGAAAATGATTGTCACACATAAGATTCGAACCCACACCTATTGGAAATCCGTTCAATCGTGCTACGACTTATACCAACGTGAGCTATCTTTATATCGCCTTAGATCAACTCCATCTGATCCCGTTTGGTCAACAATTACATTGCCAAATAGTGTTGACGTCTGGCAGGCGGCTGATCATAAAACTATTACCAATAACTTTTACAATATGTACTATGAAAGAAGAGTACATATTGTATCGACCCCAAGTAATTGGGATAAGAGTAGGAGAATGATGATGATGTTATATAAAGCTTCAACATTTTTAAAAGACGACTGTTTCTATAATTATTTTTCTAACACAGACGAATAATATATAGAATAAAACAGAAATCCTATGTATTGTAACGATTGTTGAATCAGATGAAAAAAGACGCAATCCATTCAAAATTCACGATCATAGGTTCAAGAGTTCAACGACCTCGCATGGTGGGAAAAAATTTTCTTTTCTTCGGAATCTATTTTTTTTCTAGCCTCAGACTCAGCGCCGGATTAGCCACGTAGCAAGAGTAGCAAATGCTACGGGCCCCGCGAATTGGAGGGCCCCGCACTCCAACCGCGGGAGTGTAACCGTAAAAAAACTTCAATTTAAATAGGAGTGTAAAATATTTTTATCTCACTTTGATGAATATAGAGCATGATTTGCTTAAAAAAATCAATATTGAAAGTGTTAGCTCTAAATTTGCGCATATTAAATTTAGAAAAGATTATATGTATCAGTTTATTTTATTTAATTATCTTACCTAAAGCAAATCTGGGGCCCCTTGACAGATTTTGCTACAGGCCCCGCGCTGGGTTAATTCGGCTCTGCTCAGACTCAGACGAATAATATATAGAATAAAACAGAAATCCTATGTATTGTAATGATTGACTATTGAATTGTAAATCCTATGTTTTGTGTATATTGTTCTATCTAACACAGTGGAATAATATATAGAATAAAACAGAAATCCAAATAAGCATAAATATTCGCTTGAAATATGTCATTATTTATTGTTGCTAACGGTTTACCTGAAATAACTATATTGTATTCGTTTCGATACGAGCTTATTTCATTTAAGCGAATTCACGTGATTATTCGCAAAATGTTTCAACCAATATGACATTGTTATTTATATATTTATAAATGTATAATCGTATATATATATATGTAGGGAAAATGTCAGACATAAGAAACAATAATGTGGATACAAAATCGTAAATTCTCGTACTGCAAGTAATCACAATTACTTTCACAACTATATACCAATTACAATTTACACTAAGTGAACACACAAAGCAGTCCCAGGCAATCGCCTTTGCACAAACGACTACATGGTACTGGATGACACAGTAAACTGCTATCAGTTCAGTAGTACTAAGGATGACATAGTAACTGATAGATAATACTTCCCCGTGTGACTACGGGACAAGATCACAATTGTCACTACTCTTTTACTTGCATGTGGAATCCTTGGCCAGGAGTTCACCAAAAGAATGAGCAGCAGTTCTTCCTTTGGGAAATACGGCAACAGATAGTTCACTACAGATCTCGCACGTACGTAGGAGAAATGATCGTCGGAAACGTGCAGTCGTGGACCGCATCGTTTCCAAGCGAAATAGATGAACCCTGCTACGGTATCGGAAGACGCTCGATCTTAAACTGATTAAACAGACCAACAAACAAATAAATTATACGACTAGCGCACGACATGTGCACCGTGGCACGCGCGGGCTTAGACTGACTAAACCGCGCGCTCGCCTCTTTTTATAACAAGTTTGCGTGGCGGGGAATGCATGACGCGCTAGGAGGCGTGGTCAGTGAATATGTTAACACGTTGTAACATGTTGTTTAGCAGGTGCAATAAACGCAAGTGCCGTCACGGCCATGCTGACGTGCGTACGTCCTCGTACGCGTCTTCATTAGTCATCTGGGAACAAATAAACAAACATCCTGGCAAGTTCCAGGTATAGCAATTACCAAAATTTTTTACAACAATATTTTTTAATTACAATATTTTCTATTAACTAACATCTTATCATGTCTGGTCCGGTTCACATTAACCCTTCAGATCGTACTGGACCAGTCAGCAGACCCTTCAGTTACAGATTTTACTAGACCAGATATTGATCTCTATAGCAAGCTAGACCAGATCAATTCTCTATAGCAAGCTAGACCAGATCAATTCTCTATAGCAAGCTAGACCAGATCAATTCTCTATAGCAAACTAGACCGGAATTGTCATTCCCTTTAGCCATATCATTGGACCGGCTCAAGCCCTACAATGATGGTAGGCCCCTTTTTCTTACTACTTCTTTTTTTATTTTCTTTTGTTTTTCAATAGCACAGTTCACACGTTAACACCAATCAACAATAAATCACAAAGATTTATTTTACGACTAAGAGTCAATAGGGTTACACCCGTACATAGTCCGATCGTATCGTGGCAACAACTCACTCAACAACTGCCACAATTAACTAGTGGCAACAATTCACTGCAACAACTAACTGATTAACACCAACGACCGACTACTCGTCGATTGCAACCGCGAGACTTATAAACCCATTCGAGATTACCCGTTTTCAAAAACTAGAAGTACTAAATTTGCTTGACTCGATTATATAAATTACCAACACAAAATAAATGACTATTTAATAAAAACTCTATTCATGCCGTTACGGCCGTCCTGCATTTTCACACTTCCTCGTGTGCAATGCTCTTATCCTTAGGCAACAGACAGATTACCATTAAGCTCGCCTCGGTCAACCTGACCAATTAATAAACCACTTCCTATTTTGAAGAGGTTATACAAAGAGCTAACGCTCAATAATTACCACTTTCGCTTAACTTAAACACAACTCATCATTTTAAAGATACTGTCTCGTACACATCTGTCAGTGCCGTGCCTCACAGGGCAGACGGCTATACATTGTATAGTCCATACCATACAGGCTAGTCAACGTCACACAGGCTAATGTGTATTACACATAGTTTGATGCTTACCACCTCCGTTAACTTACCACCGCCGTTAACGGTGTATCCAGACTCATCTAATTCTGAAGAAAGATCTAGTCCAAGATTCAATTCCAAAGGAACACAGCACTCACGCATAAATCTTAAGCGATCATGGACTTGCTTGGACGTCACATTGGAGTACAAGGTCTTCAACACGTACCTGTCACCATCGAGCAGCTCTGTAAAATCATTTTTCAAAACCATTTTTTGATAAATCGTAAAAATTTCGTAAACTAGTAGTTCTACTACTACAATAGAGCTACTGTAAAGATAACTAGAACTCACAACACTTAGAAATCACGTTAGACATATTTCTTTATACATCATTACAAATTTATATTGGACTACCTTCAAATTCATATATCATGCAAAAATTTAAAATCTATGCTCAAAATTATCACTCGATGTCCAAAATCTTACGATACCGGTTCAGGTTTCGACGTACACGACTACGTAATCTATGCGACGTCGGCATATTGGTATCACTTCACGCGCACACAAAATTAATCTTGTAGGGTAGATTCTTTGTTATATGAAAACGAAACATTTTAAATGTAGATGACCAAACTGAGCAAGGTGGTTGTAGGCTTGGATACTTTATCCCATACTTCTGATGTAGGGAAAATGTCAGACATAAGGAACAATAATGTGGATACAAAGTCGTAAATTCTCGTACTGCAAGTAATCACAATTACTTTCACAACTATATACCAATTACAATTTACACTAAGTGAACACACAAAGCAGTCCCAGGCAATCGCCTTTGCACAAACGACTACATGGTACTGGATGACACAGTAAACTGCTATCAGTTCAGTAGTACTAAGGATGACATAGTAACTGATAGATAATACTTCCCCGTGTGACTACGGGACAAGATCACAATTGTCACTACTCTTTTACTTGCATGTGGAATCCTTGGCCAGGAGTTCACCAAAAGAATGAGCAGCAGTTCTTCCTTTGGGAAATACGGCAACAGATAGTTCACTACAGATCTCGCACGTACGTAGGAGAAATGATCGTCGGAAACGTGCAGTCGTGGACCGCATCGTTTCCAAGCGAAATAGATGAACCCTGCTACGGTATCGGAAGACGCTCGATCTTAAACTGATTAAACAGACCAACAAACAAATAAATTATACGACTAGCGCACGACATGTGCACCGTGGCACGCGCGGGCTTAGACTGACTAAACCGCGCGCTCGCCTCTTTTTATAACAAGTTTGCGTGGCGGGGAATGCATGACGCGCTAGGAGGCGTGGTCAGTGAATATGTTAACACGTTGTAACATGTTGTTTAGCACGTGCAATAAACGCAAGTGCCGTCATATATATATATATACATATATATAGAAGATAGATAGATAATACTATTTGATAAATATATATATATATATATATATATACATATATATATATATCTATATATTTTACTACAAGATGATATGTCCAAAATTAACACAATAAAACTCATAAGCCTGTAGTCTGCGCAGTAAAATGCCATAAATATTTCCCAATACAAAAAATCCTAAATCTTATTCATTTCTAAAATTTGGAAAAGCTTATAACTAATATCAATGTCCTAAATATTTTTAACACTTTAAAGTATTTATATTTAGATGGAAAATTTTGAACAAAAATAATGTAATATGATCCAATTAAATGTATTTACTTTCTATTTCATGAGCTAAAATAATAATAAAAATAAAATTCTCTCGTATACATTTGACTTTAAGATGGCGCAAATTTAACACCTTTCTGAAAACATAAGAAACATTTTATCCGCATTTTCACTCATTCAACACCAGTAAGTAGATTCTAAATATTCAAGCGAGAGAATAAGACGATATTGTTTATGGATCGAGCCTACCGAGGGAGCTGTTCGAGATATTGCATTGCTGAACATTTTAATACATATCCAATATGGCAAATATAAAATCTCTCTTGAGAGCCATTGACGAAGCCAAAAAGTGATAACATCTTATTCGTAAAAAAAAAACAAATATCTACTTTATACATCATGACCGTAAATACTAGCATTTCATAACAACCAACTTTAATCCAACCAATTTCCGTGTGGTGACGGAGTAAGAATACAATTCACCAGCCCCTATCTTGCCCGTGGGTGATCGTAGTATCGGGTATCGTAAGACGATTAAGGGATATAATATACATATGACATCTGTGCCAGAGAAGGAAAACTCGAATTAAAACCCTATGCCAACACGTTCGACATAGCCTAGTTAAAAAAAAACATATTTAGCGTATTACCTAAATATTTATTGTTGTTATTTTAAGCTTTTTTTTATTACTAGTGGTGGCAAACGTGGTGGCAAGCAGCACACCTGATGGTAAGTGTAACTGCCGCCTATGGACAATTTGCAATACCAAGGGTATAACTAGGCCGCTGCCTACCAATATAAACCCAAAACCCACCCAATTGGGCTTCCAGCTCTCTCGCTCACCGAACGAAGCGCAATAGCACATTGCCATTACTCAGACGTCGATCTTCTGTGAGAGTGTGGTACTACTCCGGACGGACCGGCTCGCGGCTGTAGATAGATAATTGTTAACAGCGTGGTCCTACCAGTAATAGATGTATCAACAGCTTTAAGTTATTGCATATATAAGATATTAAATTAACATAAATATTCACACAGCCGTTGCCAAACGGTGTTTGCCTGGTGGAGCATTAAGAACGCCTCATTGACCATTTCCAGTCGAACATTTCGACTTTTTCTTCTCTTGCACTGACTTGTTTCATCATCTTCGCATCAGCTCGTACACGTCACAATGCTGAGCTAGAGCTACCTCCATCATAGGAGGGAAATTGACCTACTATACCAACCTAGTCAGATGGTTTTTATTATTTTAGTCCCCCGCAATACAGGGATTATTTCCTTAGAGCAGGGTGTGGGTCTTTCCACCGAAGTTAAAATCGAGTACCGGTGGTCCGCTCGCACGGCGAAGAGAGAAGGTTTTACGGTGGGTCTATGGGGTCACGCGCCGCCTTTCCGTCACCCCGGACCGATTCAGCGGGGCGAGACGCACCCATAGCCCACCAATAAAAAAAAAAAAAAAAAAAGGGTGTGGGTCTTTAAACAAAAAAATCTAATTTTTCTTCTCGTGCATAGAAATTATATGTCTACTTTTACGATCACCCACGGGTAAAATATGGGTTGGTGGTTTGTATTACCACATATACTAGAGAGTGGTGAATTGTATTCTTTCTCCATCAGCACACGCAAAGTTATCTGATTAAATCTTGAAAAAAAACAATCTAGTAATATTTTTATCCTAACTGGGAATAAAACCCATATTGCAAATATTAATCGCATACAACTAGAGCTATAGAGATAAAATTTTTCTGTTAACAATTCGTTAAATCTTCAAAATCATCATCTCGTTGTGTAATAGTATCTCTATACAAATACATGCATTTGGCGTGCATACAAAGAGTAGCCAGCAGATGCTCCATTTATGAGGTCAAGGTTGGAATCGATTCGGCAATACAGGTTAAACTATATTTGTTCCAGATGTACTTTATAATTTAATACAAAAATAATGTAGATCAATGAAAACCAGTTGGTAAATTTTAAATATTTAAGTGACTTTTTTTTTCTTTTTTTGTGAGGTGACGTTTACCTCCACCGAAGACAAAGATCGGGTACTGGTGGCCCGCTCGCACGGTGAAGAGAGGTGTTTGCAGGGTGGGTCTATGGGGTTGCACGCCGCCTCTTCCGTCGCATCCAGACCGATTTGGCGGGGCGCGACCACGTCCATAGCCCACCGCAAAAAAAATATAATAAAAAAAAAAGGTGACGCGTATCTCTTTCCTTTCTTTTGACAATCTGATCACACTATAACCATTGTGAGCAAAAGGCGTAGTGGCATAACGTATGGTACCTTAACATCAAATAAACCGGTGATCAGAACTGATTTCTTTTTAAAGTTATACTTCTTTAAGCGCGTTATGAAAAAAATTATGTGAGTGAAATTTTCACAACACGTGTTTTAGTTTGATACAAGTGCGAATTATATATGACGCTAAAAAATAATATTCTGTAGTGATTTAAAACGAATATTTAGATTAATATTATTTACTGTTCGTAAATATTAGTGATAAAAAATATCCTATCCTTTTCCTGTCTTTTTATTATTTTATTGTAATTAATTATTTGCATGAAATTAAAAACTATATTTTTAAATGATGTCAAAGAAGTATAACTTCTCACGCGCTTAAATGAGTACACGTACTCATTTTTTTTTTGTATAGACACTGCACTAAAGAACATGGATTATCCATGTATTGTGGGGGATTTTATAAACATAATATTAATGGACACAAATTACATCCAGACTCAGAACAGCAATTTGTGTATCGCACAAAGTGGGGGAATCGAACTACGGCACGGCACCATCTTTTTAGGGTGCCGTACCCAAAGGGTAAAAACGGGAACCTATTACTGAGACTTCGCTGCCTGTCTGTCCGTCCGTCTGTCACCAGGCTGTATCTTAAGAACGGTGACAGTTGAAATTTTCACAGATGATGTATTTCTATTGCCACTATAACAACAAATACTAAAAATAAAATAAAATAAATATCTTCCATAAATGGCTCCCATACAACAAACTTTATTTTTTTACCGTTTCTTGCTCGATATTAATAACGGTGACAGGTAGACGCTTTAACTATTCACAGAATATTTAGTTTTATATTCTATTTAAATATAATTATTTAAAATAAAATAAATAATTAAGGGGGCTCCCATACAATAAAAGAGGTTTTTTTTTATATATATATGTATGGAACCCATCACGCGCGTGTTACTCACACTTGGCGGATTTGTTTTTATTTTATTGCTTATATTGAGGATCGAGCGAGCAGCATACCTGATCGTAAGTATTACTGCCGCCCATGAATCTTTGCAATACCATTGGTACAGCTATACCGCTGCCTACCTATGAAAACCCCAAAAACCCACTCAGAAAATTGGGCTGCCGATTCTTTCACTCACTGAACGAAGCGAAACAGCACATTGCCACAACTCAGACTTAGATTTTCTGCGAGAGTGTGGTATTGCCTCATACGAGCCAGCCCGCTTTTGTTGACAGAAAACTGTTATATATATATACTATTATAAATAGAGCTACCACTATTAAATCTGTGTAATCAAGTCTTTATATCGTTGGTCCTTACGGCGTACTGCCTTCAGGTACCTTCCATAGATGTACCAGCAAAGCGTACTCCGTCAATAACACAAAAGATAATAATAATAATAATAAAACCTCCGGGCCAGTCGTTACCTCACCATGAGGCTAACGCAAAACTCGGAGGAACATTATATGGCTCCTTAAGTTCTTTTGATATAAAAAAAAATGTATCACAAGATTTACAGGAAAGCCAATAAACCGCAGGGCAGCTTGTGGCGAGCTGAATGTGAGTGGCGACACTGCGGTCCTGAATACTCCAGAGAGTCGACCAAGGACTCGTCTCCAGCTGGCCTTCATTGGCTGGCTAGAATGGAAACCGAAGAGTGCCCGAAGGACTCTCAGCTCTGGCTTGCCTTAAACAGCTGGTCAGAGAGGGGTCGCCAGAGCTATATGCTCGGGGGTGGAAGTGTCATTTTCAAGGGCATAATTACGGGGAAACCAAGGGTCTGTTTATCGCAGACTCAATGGTGAAACCGGCGCCGCACCGCTCGACACCCCTAGCCACTTACACCAATGTTGCCCTCTGTTGCCCGTATGACTTATGTGTCTGTGGCGACTATTTAGGGGGTCCATTCAGTGAGTTGGCGAGTCACCGTCTGCCACCGTTCATCTCTTAACATGGGTTTGAAGGCAGACGACAGTTTATAATTTCATAGATATAAGATGAACCAGTCCACTAAGCACCCACTCTCATATTCATATATTAGATACCATCATCACACAATAGTTTTACACTTAGTGCTGGCATTCCACGTATGTTATGTGCAGACGTGGAATGTCATCGGTAGGTGTCCCATCCCAATATTTAGATTAAATTTCTCTAAAGGCCTCTGCGTGTTGGATCCATATCCCCATGTAAGCCTACCAAAGGACCGGGTATCTTCCCTACGGAAGATCCCGTGCATAAATGGAGATACAATATAATAATAATAATAATAATCATTTATTTGTTTGAACATAGTATACCTACATATAAATGCAAGATGTCAAATAGCGTACAATGGTCCTGTCATGTTCAGCCTCGTGCTAAGGCGTACAAATTTGTGAGGAAGCGCTAACAGTCATTATATTAGTAGGTACTAAATTACATTAAAATTTAAATACAATTAAAACCCATACTCCATTAAATTCAAATTGTGTCAATACTTGTAACAATGTCAAATATGGAAATTGAATTAAAATTTATCACTGGAATAATGTCAAATATATAAATTGAATTGAAATTAATAATTTGAATACAGTCAGATATATAAATTAAATCAAAATTAAGGACTTAATAATGTCAAATATATAAATTTGATTAAAATTAAACTCTAGAATAATGTCAAATATAGAAAGGAAGAGTTAAAATACAGTGGAATTGGTCATGTTATTAGTAAGTAATATTATCATTTTATGAACTACATAATTATATTTCTCTTTCTAGTAAGAATTCAGAGACATTATAGTAGACTTTCACGCTTAAAAATTGCTTGAGTTTTTTTCCGAATGCTACCTTATTGAGACTCTTCCATGATTTTGGCAATTTATTATAGATAATTGGGCCCATACAGAAGATACTTTTAGTCATTAACGCTGTTTTAGCTTCTTGTAAACAAAGCTTGTTATTATCTCGCCTATTTCTTGGATAAGATATCAGTGGTCTTGTAAATGTTCTCGGTGACGCGTCTTGTTCGCCGGGACCGATGGTAAGGCGGCATCGCCACATATGCGAATTGTCCGACTGCATCGATATTTTTCTTACACATTACAATTATTAATAACTAGCGATCCACCATCGCTCCGCTTCGGTTACGTCAGTTCAGTTGTGTAGTTTACTTTCGCTGCATAGAATTTCCTTTCGGAGAAGAATATTCTTAAAATCCTACTTCATCTGACCTTTACAGGGCAGAAAGAAAGTCTACACCTAATTACCCAGTCTGTAGGAGCTATATTCCCCTTGCGGGTGGAATTTCGTAAAATCCGTTTTTAGATGACCTCTACTTGGCAAAAGGAATATTCTTACCAAATTTTAAGTTTGTAGGACTTATATGTAGTTCCAGAGATATTGTGATGAGTCAATACATATGTGGAAATCTCTTATATTATATATATAATATAGATACGAATGACGAATTGTTAAATTAAATTAAATCTCTATTTTTGTAAATTGATATTTATTCAAAATATGGTGGTGACATTATTTTTTAATACAGCAGCATGTTTAAGCGCCGCCGCTACGTCTCTGATTTATATTAACGGAAAGCTTCTGACAAGTGACGGCCTTGGCCTATTAGTATAGCCACAGTACAATAAAGTCACAGACATACCCTACCCTAATTAGGATTAGTGTGTATAGATCTTAAACTTGATTATTATAGACTATAATATATCGTCATTGCCTTACTGTGAGGGATTCAGAATACGTCGTGTTACCAACCCTTACTTGCCCATAGAAGTTGTAAAATCTGGGACACCAGCCATCAAACCAGCGGTAAAAATATGTTAATGGAAGCAGCGCTCTCTAGGAAATTAATAACACTATAATGTGACTGTGTTCAACAATCCGCCGTGTTATGCACGACATTTATTATATTTCACTTTGTCGTGAGTATTATATTTAACGGATAATGATAGGTTGCTGGAGCAGTGGATAAAAGTTCACCAATCACTATGGCCAAATTGTATATTTTTCGTTTGGATTAATCCCACCGCTCACTTCCACCGTTCCATAGTTAACTATGTAGTAGTAGGACTACGCTGTTGACAGTTTTCTGTCTGCAGCCGCGGGCCGGTCTATCCCGGGTAGTACCACACTCTCACAAAACATCGACGTCTGAGTAATGGCAATGTGCTATTGCGCTTTGTTCGGAGAGCAAGAGAGCCGGCAGCCCATCTGGGTGGGTTTGGAGATTGTAATGGTAGGCAGCGGTGTAGCTATAGCCTTGGTTATGGCAAAGGTTCATGGGCGGCAGTGACACTTACTATCAGGTGTGCTGCTTGCTCATTTGCCTCTATAAGCAATAAAAAAAGTCCTGACTTATTTCCACAATGGCCATAAATAACACCGTAGTTTGACCCTCAAGAAGTCCCTTGAAACACTTTTAATTATCTTGAGAATCACAACAAACTTAATAAAATAACAAAAACAGGAAGAGTTAGGAAAACTCCACTTCACTCCTATGGAAAGCGTTCTCGCATAAAATATAATTGCCTAAGAAGCTAATAAATAGAAGAATAAAAGAACCATAATCGATATAAATAAAAATGAATAGCTGTAATGTATATAAGCTCATAACTTCTGAACGAGTACACTAAATTAGATAATTAGAGGAAAAGATTTGTATGTGTGTATGTAAACAGAAGATTTTAAAAATCAGCCAGATTTTTTTTTGAAATCTCATGATATGTTAAATGTAATGTATGCTGTGTGGTAGCGGCTACGAATACTACCAACCCTTACTTTGCTCGTGGATGTCGTAAAAGACGACTGAGAGCCTTATAATGACATGGGCCAACTCCATCTGATGCCGTTTGATCAACAATTACATTGCCAAGGAGGGTTGACGTCTAGCAGGCGGCCGGTCATAAAACTATTGCCAATAACTTTTACAATATTTACTATGAAAGAAGAGTACATATTGTATCGACTCCAAGTAATTGGAATAAGAGTAGGAAAATGACGATGATGATATGTAAAATGAGTGAATGATTATATGATGATGAAGGTTGTGAGAGATTTTCAATATATGTAATGTTCTTTTAAGAACATTGACAGATTGAGGTATCAGTAATTGAGCCAGCAGTTCATAACTTTGAAAATATTGATAGAATCTGATTAATTTTTGATTCAAGTTCATTAATAAACTGCCAACAGATCGCAATATAACCGCTATTGAGAAGATACGGCAAGTAACTCAACGGGTTTGTATATTATTATTTCTTTATAGATTTTTTTATAAAAATAATTAGTTTTTATTAAGAGTTAGCTCTTCCAATCATGACCTAGTATAAAAATCAAATACGATGTATAAAATGATGGCTGCAGCATATCTGTTAGGCAAAAGACACCTGATCACAAGTTAACTATTATGATTATTATGAATTCCATTTTAAAATTAAATTTAATTAACATATAAAATTGAAATTATAAATTGAAATTACTGAAATTTAGCATTTAATATGCCTAATTATTTATAAAGCCGTTTATTTATAAAACCGCGCTTTTTCGCTTCATAATCGGGTTTTATAAATTATAAATTGAAAAAACACTGATGAAATTGCGCGGGTCAGTTAGTATATAATAATTATACAAATTGTACCACGCTTGAATATTCCCAAATATTGCTCTGGATGATCTCAAATCACTTTATACAATGAAAAGAACTTTTTCACTAACAAGTAGAAGCCATAAAAATATCAGTATGCTTGTAAAATATATTGGTTCAAAATTTATTATAAACGGAAGTATTTTCTATAATATAATTTTCTATTTTAAAAGAGAGAAGATTCACCTCAGCTCATTTATGTCCCAGGAGGGAAATTGATCCACTATACCCGCTGGTTAGCCGGGTTGGTATAGGGATTTATTTCAAGTTTACCTTGCCTTGCACAGATGTTATATGCGTATTATATCCTTTGGTCGTCTTTTGCGACACCCACAGATAAGACAGAGGGTAGAAAATTGTATTGTTACTCCGTAATCACACAGAAAGAGGTTAGAAGATTATTTTATAAAAAATACTTCTACTTATAATGAATTTAATTTTTTTATGGGTGACCAATTTTACGACCCATTTGTATACAGGTTAGAACCTATATACATACAGGTGTCGCACTCTTAAACTATCATCATCATCACATCATCATCACAGCCCATATATGTCCCACTGTTGGGCTCAGGCCTCCTCCGTAATGGGAGGGAAATTAATCTACTATACCACGCTGGTCAGACGTGTTGGTTGGTTTTGTTTCGAGTTTTCCTTTTCTTGCATAGATGTTACATGCATTTTATATCCCTTAGTCGTCTCTTACGATCACCCACGGGTAAGATAGGGAGTGGGGAATTGTATTCTAACTCCGTCACCACACGGATAAATGGATCTTAAACTATACACTTCTTCAAAAATAAGAGAAAAATTAATTCTAATGAATGATTTATATTTAATTCATTTTTTATTGATCTCTAAGGCCACCAACAAAGTATAGTATCTATTAATATTGACCATTTGAAATAAATTCCAATACTGTAATGTCTTTACTCAGAGTGGCATTTTATCTTTTGTCAATTTTAATAATTTTTCCTCATTTAAGTTTTCCATCTTTTGTGTGAAGTAAAATCCGCTTATCAAATTTCGATATAAGCCTAAAATAAGCTCCTGATAAATCTTTATAAGTATTTTTCTCTAAATCTTTATAAGATTTATGAGCAAAAAAGAATATAATAAGGCAACAGTCTCGAATTAAGTAATAAATCATTGTACCATAAGAGACTTTATAAATTACATACAAAATACACTTAAAATAGAAGATTTTACAAAAATAATGTCCCCAAATATGTGAATGCATCATAGTGGTAACTCATATCTCATAGTGTTAGGCCCATATTGTTGACAGTTTTTTGTCCAAAGCCGCGGACCTGTCCGTCTGAGCAGTGATAATGCTTCATTGGATGAGCGAGAGATCCGGCAGCTCAACTGTCTGCCACTGACGTCAAGTCACTCTGCTCCGGTGGTCGGCCCAACGACGAAGGCGACGAAGGAGTGTGCCGACCGTCGCCCACCCCCAAAAAAAAAAAGGGGCTCAACTGTCTGGATGGGTTTGGGGTTTTCATTGGTAGTCAGCGCTCTAACTGTACACCTAGCTGTACTGCAAATGTCCATGGGTGGCAATAACACTTACCATGAGACGTGGCTGCTTGCTTGTTTGCTACTATAAACAATAAAAAAAGAAACTATGACGTCGCCAGACGTCGATAGGCTTCTACCGAAATAAAGGAATTGGTACCGATGGTCTACTCAAAGATGATGAGGAGATGATATAGCACGTAATTAAACTTCACGCCACCCTTCAATCGCATCAGATATTTCTGGCGGGATGTGTTCAAATCAAAGTCGAAAAACAGTACATACTCAAATGATTAAGTCTTTTTTTTGGCGGCGGGCTACGGTACGTCAAACCCCGCTAATCCATCCGGGCGACAAGAAAAGCGGCGCAAGACCCCGTACACCCGCCCTACAACATACCTCTCGACGCCGTACGGGTGGGTCACTGGGACGCGTTCTTTTCTCCAGTGACCCATCTGGCGGTCTACCCTCGCGGGTATCCTCTCGGCAATGATTAAGTCTACGGTGCACTCAACGACAAATATATATTATAATACTAATTGGACAAAAGATTAATTAGAACAACTACTGGAACTGACACATTGGAAAAATATAAGCCCAGAGCCATTTATAACAATCTGATTCTAGTACTAGTAGCTCACGAATTTCACTAGGAGGGACTCATATTAAGTCAATAATATTCTATTCTTCTTCTTAGACTACATACGTCGTCAAGTGTACTCCAGTTCAGGAGAATTTTCAGGTTAACTTGTCACATTATTAGGCACATTGTTCTAATTCGAGCTTTGCTCCTCTTACAGTGAAATTTACTGCTATCATCATCATCATCTCAGCTCTATTCGTCCCATTATTGGGCTCGAGCCTCTTACTTAATAAGAGAGAAATTGACCTACTATACCACGCTGGTCAGACGTGTTGGTATAGAAGGCAAACTTGAAACAAAATCCTATGATTTTGTTTCAAGTTTGCCTTCTCTTGCATAGATGTTAAATGCGTTTTATATCCCTTAGTCGTCTCTTACGATCACCCACGGGTAAGATAGGGGCTGGTGAATTGTATTCTTAATCCGTCACCACGCGGATAAAATTATCTGCTGTGATAGTTCTTAATGACTCACGAAAAAAGAAAGACTGTTGTATTCTTCAATATTAGGTGGATTATACACCATAATAATACGATAACACATTAATATTATTCTTTAGTCTGACTTCACTTAGCTCAAACTTTCAAGATGATAGCCAGGCCGCTGGTAGGCTTTTATGAGGGGTACAACGCGCCCGTTTCCTATCCTTTGAGCGCAAACATTGGTGCTACAGTTATCTTTTTTCAATAGATTGTCTATTCTCTAGTTCCTAATGTCAATCTAAAGACATCGCTAATACTTTTTTTTTTTTTTTTTTTTTGTTGGGCTATAGATGCGTCTCGCCCCGCCAAATCGGTCCGGGGTGACGGAAAGGCGGCGCGTGACCCCATAGACCCACCGTAAAATTCCTCTCTCTTCGCCGTGCGAGCGGACCACCGGTACTTGAGTTTTGACTTCGGTGGCCACATCGCTAATACTGAGGATTGTCAATATGCTCTTCGTTATTAACCACATATTAGCAATATTACAAGCATTATTGTTGATTACTTTTCGGTGCTTTAGCGTTTGACATGCTAGGCTTATTATACAAACTTACATATTTGTATATGGAAAATTATTACGATATGCAGTGCAGGAAACCACATTTCTGAGATATTCGCTTCAACTGCTTTATAATAACGGTTAAATTAATATAGTACCTACCTACGCATACTAAACAATTCGGCGTTCATATTCTTGTCTTTACAAGAGACAATTCTTTAGGTATTAATATCAAAGCCGAGCGGACCACCGAAGACAAAGATCGGGTACCGGTGGTCCGCTCGCACGGCGAAGAGAGAGGATTTTACGGTGGGTCTATGGGGTCACGCGCCGCCTTCTCCGTCACCCCGGACCGATTCGGCGGGGCGAGACGCACCCATAGCCTACCAATAAAAAAAAAAAAAAAAAAAAAAGGTATTAATATCAAAAATATTGACGTATGATTAAGACTTTATTATTTTATTTCGTATTAATAATAAATCTAAATTTGAAATATAACTATTTTTATTAATTTAATCGCAATTTGACTTGTTCTTGAGCGAATTTGAGAAATCATTATAATTTTATTAATTTTCATTTAATTGTTTAACGGTGTTTATTCAGGGTCTATGCAATTTGAGCCCGAGAGGGCATACCGCCGCGCGGGCCACCGAAGACGAAGATTGGGTACCGGTGGGTCAATGGGGTTGCGCGCCGCCTCTTCCGTCACCCCGGACCGATTTGGCGGGGTGCGACGTCCATAGCCCACCGCAAAAAAAAAAAAAAAAGGTTCTATGCAATTTAAGTACACATTTATAGTTTATAATTTTAATTTATTATTATAATTTTCATTTATTCTGCTAAATACATTTTCTTGTCCAATATACAGACAACAAGAAATTAAAAGGCACTTTGTTGTACAACTCTGGCAATGTCAAAAGTAAAACACTATAAAAAAGTAAATACGCCTTTTTAAACTTTAATTAGTTGAAAAGGTTAAGTTCCAGATATAAAATAAAAGAACTAAATTCCTCTCAATAAGCTTGTCAAGGAACTCAGCTGAGAATTGATAGCAATATTTCTACATTCAAATCGAGATATACTCCAAAAACACGTTACGAAAGCTAGATTTTATCATATTCTTACTGTATATGATGAATGTTTATTC
Organism: Lymantria monacha; assembly: GCA_905163515.2. NCBI lineage: Eukaryota > Metazoa > Arthropoda > Insecta > Lepidoptera > Erebidae > Lymantria > Lymantria monacha. Next base: position 23,481,664 of record LR991093.1, read on the forward strand.
CAATAAAAAGTGATATTGGTAAAAATATGATATTTATACACTCTATTCACATTGCTATTCAAATCGAGTTACAGTATTTACTACTTAAAAAAGCTTCTTGAAGGTATTTGTTATTTACTTTGTAACCAATCTGTACCTATAAAGTCAGTATTACTTTTAGTTTTCTTCGTTTATTTAGAAATGAAAAATACGTAACATCATCATCATTATCATCATCTCATCTCTTTCTTATACGTCCCACGGCTAAGCTTCCAGTTTTATCTCTTAGTGGTGTTTTGCTTCGCTCACTGGTAAGATAGGACGTGGTGATTTGTATTCTTACTCCGTCACTACACAATAAATAATAACATCAGCGAAAATAGAAACATACTTTATATTAACACAGAATATACTAATTCTAATATCAAATGGTTTCTGAAATTATTTTTTTCTCAGGTGAAATAAAAAAGAGTAAATGTAATAGAATAGTAATTCTTTAGTTAGCATAAGCCACTCGTGATCTTTGATGATATTGCAGATACGATACCCCAGTACGATAAAATGCAAAAATAATGTCTAAATTTTACTACCACTAATGTTAATAGTGGAATGAGTAAACCTAACGCAGCGAATTAAAATGTGAATCTTTTTTATTAAGTATAAAATGTTTAGCGACTGTCGGGTTACAATTTAGTTTTGTATTAAAATACATACTAATTAACTGTTTTCCGTCAAAACACTAAAATTTTTGTTGAAATAATATTCATACAAATTTTTACTTTAATCATCATACATACAATATGTACTCTTCTTTCACAGTACATATTTTAAATGTTATTGGCAATAGTTTTATGACCGACCGGCTGCCAGACGTCAACTCTCCTTGGGAATGTAATTGTTGACCAAATGACATCAGATGGTGTTGGCCCAGGTCGTTATAAAGCTTATTATTAAATCTTAGTCGTCTGTTACGACATCCACGAGCAAAGTAAGGGTTGGTAGTATTCGTAGCCGCTACCACACAGCTGTTTATTAATGTGTCAAGTTAAACACATAATATTACAATATAATTCATTTATAATTATTTTATTTATTATATTAATAATTTACGAATAAAAATAATTGGCAAATAAAAAATATTTTCAAAAATTACACTACGTAGGTGGAATATGTTTTTTTTTTTTAATGTGACTTCCATACGGGAAACGCGTGACTAGGAACTATTTTCAATTAAACATTATAAATGTATATTAGAAACGGCATGGATGACTAATAACTTATATATAAAGCTGTCTTTATGGACATGGACACAGTGATTTAAGTATCAACCTCTCATGTCAAATTTGAACAGTTCTTTATGCAATCCACAATTAATAATTCTAAATCCCAGTAACGCAGTAATTTATACCTGAGTGCAGGTTGTTAACAAAAAAAAAACATATTACACTCCTAATACTCCTGCACTCGTCTCATTCTTTCACAGTTTAATTTTTATTTTCACTACTATTGAACTGCACACATTTTTGTTTTTTTTTAATAGGCTTTGCCAGATTTGCCCTTGAAGTTAAATACCCCGCTCAAAAAGTGATGAGCAGTCATACGGCTTGACATGGGCTCCCACTTTGACCTGTTGTCTTCAAAGCGGCCTAAAATCACTCTACATTCCGTCAATAAAAAGATTTAAGCCTAATTTTACAAACCATACATACCTTGCGTCAACCCTTCTTAAATATTAAACGACAAAAAGATTAATTTTGCTGTATCATACCTCGTACCAATACATTCTAGCAAATATTTGTGTAGGACCAACACCAACAATTTTATCAGAAGCGAACCTTTTTGTTTTTTGTGCCCATAATAGTTCTACATTTTTACTAAATGGGCAAAAACATGATGTATGTTTCATAAAAAGAATAAAATATTAAATAGTTATTCGGATATTTTTTGAAAATATCATTATAAAAATATGTATATTCACTTTTTACTAAGTATTAAATTTTTTTAAACCATTTTTTTTTTGGTAGGCTGTGGTCTGGCCCTGCTCATTCTGTTCAGGATGATGGAAGGGCATCGTCAAGCTGGCACCCATGATTGCGACGAATTCACGGCGATGCTCTGGCCACACAGAACTCGAGCGTGTGCTGCGCTGTGTCCTCGTCGCAATTGCAGTCGTGGCAGAATGGTATCTTCGCCCTCCTCGCGGCCGTGTATACTCTGTGCACGTACTTACCGAAGCACTCATGCCCCATCAAGACCTGCACCATTCGGAAGGACAGAACCCCGTGCCGAACATCAGCACCGGTTGGTAGGCCTCTACGGACCGAACACCAAACTGAGCCCTCTCCAGCCAGACTGCCCAATGAGCAATGACGTCCCGGCAGGCGTCGCCCCGTAAAACATTAACCCTACACTATGAAATATTTTTTGGGTCGTGTGAAATTTGATAACCATATAAATAATGGATTCATCATCATCAATTCTTTGTGGATCGCACAACCACCTAGATAGGGATAATACTCGAATCTATAATATTTTAGCACGACGACCTCTCAACTTAGGGGGCGTTCAAGTATTACGTAACGCAATTTGGGGGGAGGGGGGTCTTGTAAAATGTTACAATGCGTTACATAGCCGGGAGGGGGGCCAAACAACGCGTTACGTAATATTGTTATTTTATTAAATAAAAAACTAGGGAATTAAATTTTCCCAAGTTACCAAGCAAATTTTATTTTTTAGATGATGAATAAACAATATACACATGTATTGCGAGTTTGGAAGCCTTTTTTTTTATTTATTATTGCCGCAAATACGGTTAAAAACGGTCACTTGGGTGTTACGTAACGTTCATACATAGAAACGTTACGGCGCGTTCCATGGGGGGGAGGGAGTATCAAAAATCTTTAAAAATTGCGTTACGTAATACTTGAACGCCCCCTTACAACACTATGTGTGCATTCAAAATCGCTCATATTCACATACGTTAGTACCTATTTATTATTTTATCATCATTATTATCTCAGTTACACCCTGCTGGGGTCGAACCTCGCTGGTCACATGGGTTGGTGGTATTTCGGGTTTTCTTCTCTTACACAAACGTTAATTGTATCTATATTATATTCCTTAGTCATCCTTTACGCCACCCACGGAGAAGGCAGGCAGGTCATGAATTATTAATATTTTTACTCCTTCACCACACGGATATAGTTAATTATGATTTATAAGATTTAAAAATACTGCTCAAATTTAGTATGCATATGTGCTGTGATGGTGCTTAATAATTCCTGATACTCAAGTAAACCTAATCAATTCATTAGTATAGTTAAATATTCTCTGCTTAATAAACGACTCATATTATTTAGTGCTTATAACTCGTATTAATAGTTTTTTTTATATAAAACCCGATTACTACGTATTAATAGGTTTTTATTTCCAACTTGCTTTCCTTTGAAAGCAAATTGGAAATAAAATTCTGTACCAATGGCCAGCGTGATGTAGTAGAATAGTTTCCTATATTTGAAGGCAACCCGTGGCCATCAAACCGACGTCAACTATTAAACGTAAACCTTCCCAATAGGGTAATGCCACAATCACTACGTTTTGCAGGAAGGTTGATAATGCCTTTTGGTGTCATAAATTACTTAGAAAAAATATTGATGTATTTATTCCTGGTGATCCCTTAGCTAATTTTTAAGACTTTTACAGGAAATTAAAGGTGATAAAAGAGTTACCAAAGATGGTAAAATACACAAGAATCACCTCCTCCTCGGTGAACTCTCTTAACTCGTAACCACAGTCAGCTACTATTTGTTTTTTTTGGCGGAGGCTACTGTACGCCAAACCTCGCTAATCCGTCCGGGGCCATAAGAAAAGCGGCGCAAGACCCCTTAGACCCGCCCTACAACATACCTCTCGACGCCATACGGGTGGGTCACTGGAACGCAACAGTCAGCTATTTTAACACTCGATTGATATTGAAAATACCAAACTAATATTTATATCCTGATAATTACTACTCTTTTCATTAAATATGGCCGCGATAAGCAATGTAAGTTACATTGCTTATCTGTCTGTAAGTATTCAAGGGGCGTTTGATATTTTACAATTATTACAATTTGATATAAACTTAGAATCCATCTACATACTCAGCCTCACATTAAACATTCATAGCCTATTCGGTGTCTGATATCCTATAACCACTAGGAGACGTCAAAAGGTCTACACACCTCACTAAGCGCCTTTCAATTTCAAATTATCTTTCAAATAACTAGTTTTACAATCCATTAGACAGATATTTAAATTTAAAGCAATATTAATGATACAATAATATCTACTAAATTGATGGTTTGGTGTTATATCTGAATTAAATTGAAACTATAAACTTTCTTCAATAGTTAAAATGAACAAGCAAGCAAGTATGTATTTTATTTTTGTTACATTAACTTAAATTCTCATATAATCATTCAAAGTCGCATAAACTTTTTTCACGTAATTGCCATTATGAAGTCAGGTTTTAGCTTTAAAGTTATGTAGATTAGTTATTAAGATAGTATTTAATTAGTAATTATACGTAACAATTAATAACGCTATTACTAGACGATAAAGCCTATAAATATTTTACTTTTAATTTGTAAATAAAAGTATTTTTACGGATATTATCGCGTTCGGATTTGATTTTTAATTACCCGACATTCCGAACACTTTACAGCGTCCATGGTCACGGGGGGATTACAGTGTCTCACGTCCGAGAAGTCATCGTTATTACTGAGATTTAAATAAATTACCAAATTTCAATAACTGAAACTATATAGCTGGTAGATCCAGCTATAGTTTTAGTTATTGAAATTTGGTCCACATTTTGACACAAATTAATTTCGAATACAATAAGAAAATGATTCTACATAAAAAAAATTATACTTGGCAACGACTTCGCTGAGGTCTTGCTGAAGGTAGATGTAAATATGCATATTATGCTAGTGATAGCTTTTAATGGAGGTGAAAGATAAAATTAATAGATTCAACATCATCATTTTCCGTGTGGTGACGGAGTAAGAATACTATTCACCATCCTATATCTTACCCGTGGGTGATCGTACGAGACGACTATGTAAAACGCATATAACATCTATGCGACAGAAGGAAAACTCGAAACAAAACCCTATACCAACACGTCTGACCAGCGCTTTTTTAATATTCAGATCGTTTATTCAAAGTTAATACCCATATGGTATTTACTATATTTCGACATTACCTTTTTCTAACTAAATTCATGTATACGATTCATTGTTTTTAACTTTGGCAACAGACAAAAATCCTCCAAATCTTAGACAAAATAGTTTGAGATACTTTAGCATCAATTTTAAATATAAATTTAAAAGAACGAAAGTGACTTCAGGCATTAGCTCCAGTACGTTTTAGAGGTCTAGGTATTCGCTCAATTTCTGGCGCATTAATTTCTTCCCGCATTCCTGTCCTAAATTTCTAGAACTCAAAATTTAATTGGCAAAATTCTAGGCCCCTCTTTGCACAACATAGAAATTCCTATCTTTAATGAGGCCAGAAATACATGGTTGTTATGCAGTATTAATAAAACCGCCCCATGGACCCGTCATCTCAGCGGCAATGGGACGAACCACTCTGCGATATTGTACGGACTTTTTGATACGTGCTCGAGCTCTGAAAATTGTGTCCGTCTATTAGCTATTGGCGAGATATATATATATATATATATATATATATATATATATATATATATATATATATATATATATATATATATATATATAATACTAGCGACGCGTCCTCGCTTCGCTTCTGTTACGTCAATTCATTGTGTAATAAACTTTCGTGACATAGAATTCCTTTCGAAGAAGGAATGTCTTAAAATCCTACTTCATCTGACCTTTACAGGCAAGAAAGAAAGTCTGCACCAAACTACAAGTCTGTAGAGGCAGTATTGGAAAATACGGATTTTTTGGGTTAACACCTACGCAATCTCTTTTAGGGGTGGAACTTTTAAAAAGCCGTTCTTAGTTTACTTCTGTATCTTAACACAAATATGCCTTTCTTTTTTTTTGGGGTTGGGCTACGGTCGGCGCACTTCTCGCACCACTCCGTCCGGGGCGACAGAGGGGCGTAAGTGCGCACACCCGTAACCCACCCGTGAACCTCGCCTTCGTCGTTGGACCGGCCACCGGAGCAGCGTGCACTTGTCGTCAGTGGCCAGCCCGACGGAATACCCCCTGAAGGGTACCCTAACACAAATATGCCTACCGAAATTCAAGTCTGTAGAAGCTATATTTAAAAAATGTGATTTTACACCCCAGCAACCCTTCTTGCGGGTGGAATTTCGTAAAATCCGTTCTTAGCCGACCTTTACTCAGCGAAAGGAATATGTCTGCCAAATTTAAAGTCTGTAGGCTTTATGGTTCCAGAGACATATATACATTTTCATACAGATTATAAACATAATTTACATTCTAGAATGTGTATGTATCTTACATACACATTCTAATATATTATTTGACTTGTGCAATACAAAATCAATAAAATATGCTAAGGTTTAGTAGTATTATGACTTTCAATCTATAAATAAAATATGTAAACGACAGTTCCTCGGTATACAATGTGCCGATAAAACTTTACGATAGTCGATTTTAAGACTGAACTTTTCAATCGCTCACCATAAGAATAGGAATGAAAAGACAAGTTTAGTATAATGTTGCTATGATAAAATAAAGAAGCTTGATATTTAGGTACAGGAGATTTAATTTGGAAGGTGAAATTTGCTTTAATTAATCAAATGTACCATTTGACTAATTAAATATTTGAAAATTATTTGTGGTATAGGTAATATATAAATACAGAAGTAATATAATCAATAAATATGAGTTTTAGCGGGTACGTAAAAATATCATTATAAGGTCAATGTAATATTACACATTTTTATTACTATATCATGTAACATAAGCAGAGAAAGTGCTAAAATTATTAATGTGTGAATATTATCTAATAGTGGTTTATGTGTATTTTTGTATTGATAGCCGCTACGAATATTACCAATCCTTACTTTACTCGTGGATGTCGTAAGAGACATCTAAGAGCTTTATATCGACCTGAGTCAAGTCCACCTGATCCTGTCTGATCAACAAGTATATTCCCAATTAGCATTGCCGTGAGGCAGGTGGCCAGTCTAAAAACTATTCCCAATAATTTTTGCGATGTGATGGAAAAGGGGTACATATTGCATCGACCCCAAGTAATTGAAATAAGAGTAGGATGATGAAGATGTCCTGTTCTCCCAGAATTCCCAAAGTAATCGTAATTTGTGTGTAAGCGCTTGCGCGCCTGCACCCAAACTTATGATTTCTAACTACTTGCCTTGTTGGCGCACAATTTTTATAAATGTGGAGGGTGGGAATGTTAAAACGCCATGTGATGGTCTTGTATTATAATCAATATCTTAACGGACGTGTTGGCGATTACAGTTTAAGTTTTACAGGAAAACATTTCACCGTTATTCTTCAGCCACATTGACTACCAAGTGAAACTGAGAATTGGTGACACATTTTCATCTTAACCTGAAGTCATCATCATCATCATCTCATCCAATATTAGTCCCATTGTCTCCTTCAAAATGGAGGGAAAATTCATCTATTATACCACGCTAATCATCTAATCAGGAGTCAGAAGTCAGGAAACGCTCGAAATAAAACCCTATTCAAATCCATTTTTTCCTTCTCTTACAGAAATTGAAGGTGAATTATTTCTTGCTGTGTCATCACACGAAGAAAGTTATTTATAGTATGCCTTATAAAATATTATAGTACTTACATCCTAGTTCAACGTTCGCGTGACTAGGGTAGTTGAATTTTGCATGGGTGACTATTGAAAGGGTCACGCGTGACCAAAGGTCGCATGTATTGTGCTTCTAGCTTTTATGTATGCTTACTTGAACTTAACATTCAACTGATACGTGTGAGTATACTAAAATTTAATATTATATGAACACATGCTTTTTTTTCTTTATATACAATGCACTGCTGGGCTTGATATCACTCAAAGCAAGGAACTTAGCCTACTACACCACCCTTTTTTTTTTTTTTCATTTTTTTTTTTTTTTTGCGGTGGGCTATTATGTGGTCATGCCCCACCAACTCGGTCCGGGGCGACGGAAGCAACGGCGCGCGACCTCATATATATCCACCCTGCAATGTGCCTCTCTTCACCGTGCGAGCGGGCCACCGAAACTTGATCTTTGTCTTCGGCGGCCCACCCGGCCTACTACACCACCTTAGCTAGGATTGGCACAGATGTTTATCGATTCCATTCACATTCAGTGATGACTATCTATTTGCAGGTCTTAATTTGCAAAATACCTATAAGAGAAAGCTCTCCTACCTATTTTTCTAATTTCGTCACCATATAGTCTTCTTAGACTTAAGTAAGCATTACAACTATGAAACTAAAACATATAATTTTACATTTTTTATCATATTTCATTTAGATCTCTCTAACTCTGTGTTTTGATTATTTCAAAGCCTTTAATCTCGCTACGTCTGTAAACTTTGGCTTTATAATGAGGCTCAAAGTCGCTCAGCATGCTCATTGCTATAGGTATGCTCGGTATTTAACTACGTTATAAAATTTGGTATAAAAAAAACCATAGAAGAACGGATGTAGCCACGGGTTGAGAGCCCTCAGCGCTCACCCACAGTCCGGGTAAAGTTGTCATAGCCATCTGAGGCTAACGACTAAGTCCCACAAAAAAAAAAAAAAAAACAAAAAAAAAAAAATACGGACGTAGCCGATCCAAACAATTTGTTAAAGTAGCGAAGTGTAAATATTTTTCAATTTAGCGATTCGAAGTTTTGGAAAGATAACCCCTCCTTGTCTATGGCTATATATCCACATGTACCCATTGTCGTTTTAATTTTGTATTATGTTACTATACCACCAAGGTTGGATCAAAGGTATTTCTATAACTAACAAATATAATTAAAATAAGCTTTTAACTTTTGTATTCAAGGTAATTTAATACTTGCTTCGGAAGCTCTGCTATAATTCCATCGTCAACTAGCATATTATTGTTTTTAAGATGTTTATAAGCCAAATTAATCATAATATAACGTAATATATGGTATATTTTTAGATGAATTTATGGAAGATCAAAAAACTTCTAGTTTCTTAACAAAATATTTTCGAATAGGTGTGTGCCTTGCTATATTACGCTATTGTTTTTCCATCCCAAGCTAAATTAAAACTCTATAATATCAACTTGGAAATTTTTAGAAACGTAACATTTTTATGATAACCAAACATAGACATTAGCTGTATGGTAGCGGCTACAAATACTACCAACCCTTACTTTACTCGTGGATGTCGTAAAAGACGACTAAGAGCCATATAACAACCTCGGCCAACTCCATCTGATGCCGTTTGGTCAACAATTACATTCCCAAGGAGGGTTGACGTCTGACAGGCGGCTGGGATAAGAGTAGGAGAATGATGATGATGATGATAACTAAACATAGACAGTGATCAACTCTTTTATCGGTACCAAAAATCAAGTAAGCTTTGAATACATCCACTTTCAAATATAACATGTGGATTATTCACTGTGATACAAAATTAATTTGTTCAAACTTCCGTCTTGATTGTTTAAAAAAATACATACATACATATCATCACGCCATATCCCTTGCAGGGTAGGCAGAGAGAACAGAGTGCCAGAGAACTCTATCCTTGCATACTTCACTCGCTTCCTCAACATTCATAATTCTCTTCATACACGCTCGCCGGTTTCGGAGACTCTTGACTCGACCTTCCTTCAGTACACGACCGATCTGGTCTAGGTAGGTGAGTCTCGGTCTCCCCCGGTACCTACATCCTTCCACTTTCGCATTGTATATCTTCTTAACCAGACGTTCGTTCGGCATTCTTTCTACATGTCCGAACCATCGGAGCATTCCCTTTCGCATCTTTACACCAATGCTCTCTTTCATACCTCCTCGCTCTCTTACGTCGGCATTACGAATGCGGTCAGTCAGCCTAACTCCACAGATTTTCCGTAGAGATCGCATTTCGACCGCATTAATTTTACTTTCATACTCTTTTCTGCATACCCAACTCTCGCTTCCACACAGTACAGTAATGTTGGGACAAGCACTGCGTTATGTATTGCTACACGTGCCTTCTGGCTGAGGTGGTGGCTACCGAGAAGTTGCCCCAACGCTCCGTTCACTCTTTTTCCCGCATTCACTCTTCGCTCTATATCAGTGGTGTACTTTCCATCTCGGCTAAATTCACATCCAAGATATACAAATTCATCCACTTGCTCTATTAAAAAAATGATCCCAGAAATTTGTGAATTTTAAAAATTTTCTCCATAGTAATAATGTGAAGCACTTATTTTGTGAAATGAATATATATTATTATTATTATCATTATCATTAATTTATCAGTTTATTTGTATAATATATGGTTAGTTGTATATTTCAACTACTACTCTCTCTTTCTCTCAAACTTATCAAATAATTTTAACAAATGGCAATGAAATATTTAAAAATATTAAAAACAGGTTATTGTTCCCCGGAAGTCAGGAAAATAACAGTAAAACAACTATTTAATGGCACCGACATTAAAAACTCAAGGTTACCCCCAGGGACAACATCGGTGCAGTCAATGTCATACTGAGCTAATTCCAACAGCCTACACACGCTATACTAGTAAAATAATAATAACCATCTTACAGGGTGATGTGTGTAAAATACAATATTTACTAAACCTTTTCCTTGAGCTTTGTAAAAACAGGCTGAGGAATCACCAGAATAATGGGTAGCAATTTCTGCGTATATTTTTAATATCAATCATCATCATCTCAGCGCATATATGTCCCACTGTTGGGCTCGAGCCTCTTCCATAATGGGAGGGATCTCTCGCATAGATCTTATATGCATTTTATACCCCTTAGTCGTCTCATACGATCACCCACGGGTAAGATAGGAGTGGTGAATTGTATTCTTACTCCGTAACCACACGGATAGGTCACATTGAATAATATCAATAGCGTTTGCCAATCCATATGCCCGGCGGCGATTAGCATAAACCACCTATGGCCTGTATACAATGATAATCGCCTAGGCTGATGAAAATGACAAACCTATTATGAAGAATACATTTAGAACTGCATCAATAGATTTTTTTTTTAAAATACAACACTACTATGAATTTTGTTTTTCGAAAATATAATTAACGTCAAACTTTCAATCAATTGACATAATTGATTCTAAATTTTAAAAAAATATTAATTCGCAATCAATTCTTACTTTTGGAATCTACGATCTACGAAACCACAGAGAAATATAGAAAACAAAACCGTATAACAACTCTTTTTTTTTAATTTGCTTAAAAATGAACCGTTATTACTTAAAGAATTTTCTTTGTTCTTTGTTTTAAATTTTGCGTAGTTACTTCTTGACAGTATAGTGACAGGCTGAAATAAAATATTACCTTTAACTTTAAAATAAAAACAAATATACGTAACAGTTTATTAATTTATGCAAAAACGAAAAATCTGCTTTGGCAAAGATTAAGATAGCTTATTTTCTTTACAGTAATGAAATCTAAGTAAACCTTGTCTTATCCTTAGACTTAGGTAATGGGTTATTGACATTTCATTATTACGGTACGCGAGTTTGCGCGAGTGTGTGAGATTGCGTAGTGATTAAAATTACTATTCTATATACACTTATATAGAATAGTAATTTTAATCACTGCTTTGCTCGAGCCCATACAGATCTTTTAATAGGAATATCAAATTGTTTAAATTAAACTATACCATTCTCAAGGTGACGAGATCAAGTATAAATAAGCTTAAAAATATCCGAACCATTTTCTTTTTATTGCCTTTTGTGGCAAGCGAGCAAGCAGTACACCTAATGGTAAGTGTTACCGCGCCCTTGGACCTTTGCAATACCAAAAGTATAGCTAGGCCTCTGCCTACCAATATAAACCCCAAACCCACCCAGTTGAGCTTCCGGCTCTCTCGCTCACCGAAGGAAGCGCAACAGCATACATACATAGCATTGGCATTGCTTAGACGTCGTTCTTCTCCAAGAGTGTGGTACTACCTCCGACGGACCGGCCCGGCCGGCTGTAGACAGAAAACTGTCACCAACGTGATCCTACCACTACTAAAGCGTAGCTATAAATAATATTACGGCAAATTCGCTCTGCAACATGAAATGAAACACAAATAAAGATTTATTATTCGTGCTTCATTTCGTATTAACTATCCAAGAGAAATTGAATACGTAAAAAAAATACACATATTCTGACAATTATATGATAGGTATACTTAAGTATCATCATTCTACTGCTCTTATCTCAATTACTTGGAGTCGTTGCACTGTCTATTCCTACATATTCCAAAAAATACTGACAATAGTTTTATGACCGGCCGCTTGCCTGACGTCAACTGTTCTTGAGAATATAATAGTTCACCATGCAGCATTAGGTGGAGTTGAACCAGGGTGATATAAAGCTCTCAGTCGTCTTTTACGTCATCCACGAGCTAAGTAAAGGTTAGTACTATTCGTAGCCGCTACCACACAGTTATATATACTTAGGTATATATAGCCGCTACCACACAGTTATATATACTTAGGTATATATAGCCGCTACCACACAGTTATATATACTTAGGTATATATAGCCGCTACCACACAGTTATATATACTTAGGTATATAAATACATGCTTTGAAGAACAATTATACCCAGAGATTTAGGATAATCTAACGTCAAAAAGATATTATCCCTACTAATATATAAATGTGAATGTAAGTTTGTTTGTTACGCTTTCACGCTAAAACTACTCAACCGATCATCATGAAACATTGTACACATATTCTTGGAGGTATTAAAAGTAACATAGGATACTTTTTATTAAAAAAAAAATGAAAATTTTTATATAAAAAATAAAAAAATTGTTTGTCAAAAAATCTCAAAATCTAGCTTCTTCAACGCCATCTAGCAGTCCAGTAATGAAGTTCCAACCGTGAGTATTGTAATACCGTTGCACTGTATTACCGACGGTCAAAAATAAAAATAGGGGATCAAAAACTTTAAGAAAGTAACCTTTTACGCGGACGAAGCCGCGGGCAGAAGCTAGTAAGACCATATATTAGACACGCAAATGCAAATTGTAAATCCGTGAATAAATTATTTATTAAAAATCTATGTTATATCAAAAACCATATCATCATTCTCCTAATCTTATCTCAATTATTTGATACAATATGTACTCTTCTTTCATAGTATATATTGTAAAAGTTATTGGCAATAGTTTTATGACCGGCCGCCTACCAAACGTCAACCCTCCTTGGGAATATAATTGTTGGCGAAGCGGCATCAGATTTAGTTATCTCAAGTCGTTATAAGGCTCTTTAATCGTCTTTTACGATATCCACGAGCAAAGTAAGGGTTGGTAGTATTCGTAGCCGCTACCAAACAGCGATGATTATATGAAAAACGATAATAGAACAGTAATAGGACACTATTTTTGCAAGAAAGTAATATCGTTCAGAGTAACAGGTGGCTGAAAATAATACACCACGCCTTATATTAATATTGATAATTATGAACTCATATATTGATGTCATCTTCCGCTAAATATTTATAGCTCATAAATTATTATATATCCAATAGATCGTTAATATTTTATTACATAACATAATATTTATCTATTAACTGCATATGTCAGGTGTTTATTTACCTAAACTATATATTTACAGTAAATAACGTCGTGAAAAAAAAAATATTTCTGATGAAAATAAAAGTTAGCTAGATTACTAGTTTACATTAGGAGCCAAGAGTCTCTGAAGCCGGCGAGCGTGTATGAAGAGAATTGTGAATGTTGAGGAAGCGAGTGAAGTATGCAAGGATAGAGTTCTCTGGTACTCTGTTCTCTCTGCCTACCCTGCAAGGGATATGGCGTAATGATATGTATGTATGTGTGTACTAGCTTACAGTGTTGTCTTTATACAAAACACTTTTATACGTAAAATTTCATTATTACATCAAAAAAACTTTGTATCTTAGACTATATTTGCCTCAAATAGTTACACTAAGCGTAAATATCTTTTGTATTATTATATTGTGCTTTTATAACGACCTGAGCCAACTTCATCTGATGCCGTTTGGTCAACAATTACATACCCAAGGAGGGTTGACGTCTGGCAAGCAGCCGGTCATAAAACTATTGCCAATAACTTTTACAATATGTACTATGAAAAAAGAGTAAATATTGTATCGACCCCAAGTAAGTGAGATAAGAGTAGGAGAATGATGATATTGTGCATATGGTAACATGTCTACCAAGGTCTCTTAAATAACTAGAAGTAAATACATATTCGCACAAAACTCATACTAGTGCTACTAAATAAACATTACATAAATGCCACTAGGTATTTTAACAATTAGATTATAGTTAAATTTATACTCAACTAGCTTCTGCCCGCGACTTCGTCCGCGTAAAAGATTACTTTCCTAAAGTTTTTCATCTCCTATTTTCATTTTACCCCTTAAGGGTAAATTTTTACAACACGTTAATGTGATATTTATTTATATTTAATCAATAGCCTAAAAATAAGGTTCAAGCTTCTGGTTTTAAAAGTGTCAATACTTCGCTACAACTTTTCATCCCCCTTTACAACTCTTTTTTTGCATTAAAAAGTAGCCTATGTCCTTTATCAGGCTCCAGACTATCTGTGTACCAAATTTCATTTAGATCAGTTCAGTAGTTTTGGCGTGAAAGAGAGACATACAGACAGACAGACAGAGTTACTTTCGCATTTATAATATTAGTAAGGATTAAAAAAAAATATGCTGCCTTTTATTCTAGAACTCTATTTCCCAGGGTAATTCGAAAGAACAATACAACCATTCCCCGATTGAAAACAACCTATAGAGAAGTCGGTGTAATAAATCTGAAGCGTGAATATACGAGAAAATAATATACCCGAATATTTGTTTAGATAGATTTGTGATTTAATAAGAATAGAATAGTTCATTTCGCGTTTTACAAGTAATTGTTTCAAGTCTGGTTATAATTTGTTTATCCATTAATTGTAGATTTATTTTTAAGATTTCTTGCAACACGGATTTATTTCGTACCTAGTAATAAAAAAAAAAACAAATCAGAATTTGTTCAAAAGTTTTACTTAAACTTTACAATCAACCGCATGTCTGACTTTAACCCATTGTAAAATATTTATATTATTACCGTATGTATTACTCAGAGAGCAATAGAAATTTTGGAGGAGTATAAAGAGAACCTAAAAATGTCATAATTTGCTGAATAATGAGTTCAAAATCAGGAATAACAAAATGTACGACACGAATTATAATGGCAAATATATATGAGTAGTGAATGAATGACAATTTCAAGTGGCAAGCTGCCAGCATATGTTCTATTTATTATTATAATTCCCAGTAGCACATTTACCCACTTGCTGACTATATTAAATATTACGTCATCCTATCATTCCAAAAATACTCTTACTTTCAAACAATGTCTATAGTGGTAGAGCCACATTATTGACAGTTTTCTGTCTACAGCCAAGGGCCGGCCTATCCGGAGTAGTAACCACACTCTCGCAGAATATCGACGTCTAAGCAGTAGCAATACACTAGTGAGAGAGATGAGGTATTCTGGGCTCAGCGCCAACTAAGTGTCAACGCCACTACCTGCTAAAAACCACACGATACTTCTACCTCCCGGTTATGGCGGTTAAGAATCCGTTTTTATACAGATCTGACCCAACTCCATCTGATAAGGTCTGGTCAACAATTATATTCCCCTTTGGGAATGTAATTGTTGACCAGACCTTATCATATATATTCCCCTTTGGGAATATAATTGTTAGTTAAAATAGTTGAGATCAATTAAGCAGTCTATCTGAAACTATTAATTAAACTATTAACCACACTCTCGCAGAATATTGCCATTTGAGTGATGGCAATGTGCTATTGAGCTTCGTTCGGTGAGTGAGAGAGCCGGAGCTTAACTGGGTGGATTTGAGGTAGGCGGCCTAGCTATACCCTTGCTATTGCAAAGGTCCATGGGCGGCAGTGATACTTACCATCAGGAGTGCTGCATGCTCGTTTGCTACCATATGCAATAAAAAAATAAAAAAAAAGGAAATTCAGAACTTGAACAATATGTGCGATAGAAGAAGTGTACATATTACGTCGACCCCAAAACATAAATCAAAATTAGCTAATAAGCCTATAAATAAGATCACGTACAACTACGAGTAGTTCAATTAAGCCTACGCATCAAGAAACATAGCTGATAATCTATCTTAAATAACTAGTTTACAACATAACAGTAATACCACTAAACGAATCCCCTAATTTCGAAGGTCAAATATTTACTAAATCTTAACACACGCCCTAAGCGGTATTCTATTTTAGATACATTTCTGTCATAATATTAACAAATAAAGTAATATTAAATGGTTGTAAACACAATGTATTGAGTAAATAAATAGTTAATATCATGTAGGCCACAAATAACTCGGAATAATAGTAAAAAACTTTATCACCATCTCAGCTCATATATGTCCCACTGTTGGGCTCGAGCCTCCTCCATAATGGAAGGGTAATTGACCTACTATACCACGCTGGTTAGACGTGTTGGTATAGGGTTTTGTTACGAGGTTTCCTTCTCTTGCATAGATGTTATATGCGATTTATATCCCTTAGTCGACTCGTACGATCACCCACGGGTAAGATAGGGGGTGGTGAATTGTATTCTTACTCAGTCATCACACGGAAAATATTTGATAAAAATCTTTGATAAAAATCAAAGTAATGAGAAAACTTATTATTTTATTAGATGATGTTGGATGATAATGGAGTCCGAATATAGGAATGATAGGATTAATATGCCTATCATTAAAGATATCGATTTAGCTCATACATTTCTGCTGCTAGGCTCGTGCCTCCATATTGTAAAATAGGAGGTAAATTGACTTACAATACTATCTTAGTACTTAGGATGAAAACTATACATACATACTTATCATCACGCCATATCCCTTGCAGGGTAGGCAGAGAGAACAGAGTGCCAGAGAATTCTATCTCTGCATACTTCACTCGCTTCCTCAACATTCATAATTCTCTTCATACACGCTCGCCGGTTTCGGAGACTCTTGACTCCACCTTCCTTTAGTACATGAATGAAAATGAAAAATAATGAAAACTATACAAGGTAACTAATTAAAAATTAATTATTTCAGCTCATATACAACCTACTACTGGGTTCGAACCTCTTCCACAATAGGAGAAAAAATTACCTAATATACACCACCTTGGTGAGATGGGTAGTTATAAATATTTTTTTCGAGCTTTTAAAAGGTATTATTAAAAATATATATATTTTGATTACTTAAGACTTATACAAAAAAAAAACTAAAGGCAATAAACAACGACCAATATTATCTCTTGTATCTAACAAGAGATAATATTAGAATATTTTATATGCATGTCAATAAAAGTTGCGACTCACAGAGGGAATTAGAGAAAAGCAATTTACATATAAAATTTAACTTTTTTTTCTGTTCAGACTAAAAAAAACAACAATCATATCCTGTTTGTATAGATATTTTTTTATAAAAAAACTGCTTCTACAAGCATCTATTACAAATAATGTTAGACAAAGTCCTTCTTACAAGAAGCCCACCTTTTAATCGTTCCTATAACGTTTTTATCATGGCTTGGGCACACCTTGTTTAAACCATCAAGGGCGGGGAAATGCTAGCATGCGTCTTTATAAACTGCCGTTTCATATTTCACTGCTATTTGGGCGAGTCACTGGATTTTTGACTTCGGATATGCTATACTGGCTGCAATCAATGATCGCTTACGACATTCTCAATTAATGGGCCCGTCTTCAGTGTATTATCCGATTCGAAACCGCCATTTGAGAACAACAAGTCCAACAGTTTAGTAGTTGTACTATTTGGTTCGGCCATTTCCAGTTCAGTGAGCTAATGGGCTGGGTTTATTTCAGTCAAGCGTGTAGTGATGGAGTAAGAATACAGTTCACCAACCTCTCATTTGCTCGTGGGTGTCATAAAAGACGATTAAAAGATATGATATGCAGATAACATATATGAAAGAGGAGAAAAACTCGAAATAAATATCTGTTGGTATCAGTTTTCATGTGACCGTACAGATGGCGTAGTGGTTAAGATACCGACCTCCGCGCTAGTGCCGTTAGTTTGATTCCCACGCAGGACAATACCTTGTGCGATCCACAAAGTGTCGTTCTGAGTCTGGGTGTAATTTGTCTACGTTAATTGCATGTTTGTAAAGTCCCCTGCATTACAACTATTATTTCCTTAGTGCAGGGTGGTGGTGATTTGCCGGGTGGGCCACCGAAGACAAAGATCGGGTACCGGTGGTCCGCTCGCACGGCGAAGAGAGGTGTTTGCAGGGTGGCTCCATGGGGTTGCGCGCCGCCTCTTCCGTCGCCCCGGGCCGATTTGCCGGGGCGCGACCACATCCATGGTCCCACCTTGCGGAAAAAAAAAAAGAAAAAAAAAGGGTGGTGGTGATTTGCCGGAAAAAAAACATAGTTTAGTAAGTCAATCTTACTCTGGCTATGGAGGAGGCTTGACCATTTGAACTGAGACGATGATGATGTCAAAAATACATGTTCTACGGATTACCTAAGACTAGATTTTATTTGTTACAGATATCACGCGCGACCCTCTAACGCTTAAACTTCTTAATTTGAAAATTTGATTTTTTTTTATGAGGTCAATATTTAGTAATCACATTCCAGTGCCTTAAAACATTGCTAGTAATAAAATATAATCATAAATATTTATTTTTTGCATGCTTTACATAGTATTTTCTGACAAACGACACATTCCTCTCAATGCAATCCGATTACAAGGAAAATGCCCAAAGCAACCAAACTTACCACTGTCGTCTATTTACGTATACGTGTACTAATGAAAATCTATTATTTTTATACTCCTACGACCCTTGACCCATTTTTGTAACCTTTGTATATAAAAGAAAACAGCAATGAAAATAAATAAAAGATCAAAATTAATGTAATTCTTAATTGATATATAACTGCATTTATCAATTCAGTGATTTACTTTTTAATTAGTAAAAATAAACAAAATAAACACAAGTTTGTTAGGTTTTTTTTTAGTAATATTTATACTAATTTATGAAAAATTTATTTAAATGTAATAAAATTATCAATAAATTAGCAACGATCATTATAATAACTCTGTAAAAAATATAAGTTGGAGATTTTTTTTTACTAAATATCAATCATCATCTCAACTCACATATTCCCCACTGTTGGGCTCGGGCCTCCTCCATAATGCAAGGGAAATTGACCTACTATACCGCGCTGGTAAGACGTGTTGGTATAGGGTTTTATTTCGAATTTTCCTTCTCTTACACAGATGATATATGCATATTATATCCCTTAATCGACTTTTACGATACCCACAAGTAAGATAGGGGTTGGTGAACTGTATTAGTATTAACTTACTCCGTCACCACACGGAAAATTAATAATTAATTAATTACTGAATATGTTTTTCGTATATTTAAATTTAACAAAATACAAGTAACGGTCCCTATTTAGATATTTTGCCTATAAATTCCAACGGGTGCCTTGGTAAAGTTAGTTGTGCCTTGGTAAACCCAACTCTTAGTGGTAAACATGGCAATTAAAGATGTGAGATTTAAAAAAGAGAAAGACAATCATATTTTGCCGGTGACCCGCTCGAAGGTCAAAGAAAGAATACGCTGTGGATTAAAAAGTGGGCCTTGTTGCTATCGAGACGTCTGAGTGGGATATAATTAGGCTATAATGTTCCATTAAAGAAAATACATAAAGTTGTCATACTTCTATTGTAGATGTCACTATGTAAATTAAAAAAAAAACGTTTTGTCTTCTTATATCTACGGCCTCAGTTGGCCTTCAAAAAGGAAGGTAATGCCATAAATATTGCATTCGCAGGCAATGGACGATCGCAGTTGGTGTTATAAGTTTAACATGAAAACGCTACTGCCTCATCTCTTAGTGATTCTTTAGGAAGTTTTTACTACTCCAAAGGTAAGAGTCACTGTCTCTATAATACATTATATTCTTAACCTGTCACCCCAGGGAAGGAAAAATCATATTGATTTAATGTTATGAAAGTGAGTATTGGTGTAATGATGCGAAAGGGAATGCTCCGATGGTTCGGACATGTGGAAAGAATGCCGAACGAATATCTGGTTAAGAAGATATACAATGCGAAAGTAGAAGGACGTAGGTACCGGGGGAGACTGAGACTTACCTACCTAGACCAGATCGGTCGCGTACTGAAGGAAGGTGGAGTCAAGAGTCTCCGAAAGCGGCAAGCGTGTATAAAGAGAATTATGAAGGTTGAGGAAGCGAGTGAAGTATGCAAGGATAGAGTTCTCTGGCACTCTGTTCTCTCTGCCTACCCTGCAAGGGATATGGCGTGATGATAGTTATTCTTTTCATACTAAAGAATCTATTTACCTGAATCCTCGATCTATTCGCAAAGTGTTCAAGGATTTCTATATTTATGCCATACATTGTATGTGCTAAATATATAAGATAAGGATTTAATTTATCATAAGCAAAGGACAAATATAGTAGCAATTAAAGAGACAATATCACAAATTATGATGTTATACAAACTTGGCAAAGTCTAGACAAAGGAATACATGTATTTGTAGTAAATCCAGTATTGTAAAATTGCCAAATATTAGTGCCCTGTAACCTTCGAAATGGAACAGGCTGACCTTACTGTGAAAATATTGTACGCACAATTTCTGCGTGCTCTTTGTGTATCTAAAGTAATTGTGAAATAGTTATCTAAAACAATGTGATTCAGAGACTATAAAATCATATGTATATTTTAAATAATTGAACATTCATATCTAAAATGATATATGTAGCCATGCAAATACTTCACACAATTACAAAAAAAAACTGTTTTTTTTTTCTATTGTTAACTATTTGCTTACTTTTCAAGTGAAAATCATAACGCTTATTAAGATATGCTAATAGATGAAAAACTATTTTCACAGTCATTTTTGACTTATGCCGACAAACAACATCCAGAATCAGAAAATCACAATCAAAATTATGGATTACACAAAATATTGTACTCCACCGTCATCGAACTTACAATACTCCCGACACGGGAGATCGGTATTAAGACCACTCAAATTCATTTATAAAATAAAAACTCTACGAGGGCATTTTGATATTGTCTGTTTCAGCATTTTAAATTAATCGAATAAACTATTACTGGATCGGAACGTAACCACTACTGAGAAGATCCGGCAGGAACCTCAGCGGGTTTGTCTGTTATTAGTATTTTTTTTCTTTATTCCACCCTCTATGCAGCCAAATACAATAACAAGCACTATATAAGAAATCCTTTACAGTCTTTGTTACTGTCAAAACAAATAACACTGAGACCTCAATAACAATAGCGTAAAAAATCACATCAAAGTTCTAAATCAAAACATAATTAAAAAATTAATTAATCGTAAGGTTAAAAGAAAATTGATTAACAAAAGCTTACAATGAGAAAATGTTTTTGCTTTGTTCAGCATTTATCAGTGTGCTTTCGTATTTTCTATTTTTAACAATACTTGACCCGTCTGACCAGCGTAGTAGGTCAATTAACTCTCCCAATATGGACAAAGCTGTAGTCCGGCATTGAAACGTATACGTAGATGATTCGTATATTAGTTTCATAGCGAAATTTAGTTACAACATTTGACCACTAACAAGTTCATGTACAGTTTGTTAAATCGATCTTATTTAATTTTAGAATCATGTTATGTATTCGTGAAACTATCTTACAAATGTGTAAAATTTCAAAGAGACCCGCTGTTCATAAAATATTTTATAGTTACCACCACCGATTTAATGAGTACTTCGACCAAGTGTTTATTTATGGAGCAACTGGAAACTAGTTATTTCAAATATTTGTAGTTTATTTCTAAGTCAATATTTTATTTTACTAGTTTCTCAGCAAATGAAAATTAATGTTCCGAATCTAAGTGCAATTTGTATTCTTTAATTGTATATATGTAAGTAAGTCGCTGTGTGGAGACTGGTTAAAATATAATGTGTAGGTAAGTGAAAGTAGGTACATGTACTTTAAACTTTTTTTTGCGGTTGACTATGGATGTGGTCGCGCCCCGTCATATCGGTCCGGGGTAACGGAAGAGGCGGCGCGTAACCCCATAGACTCACCCTGCACATGTATTTTAACCTAACCTAACTTATCCTTGAGAGTCGTAGATATCGTCTAAGGCTCCCTTAACCGATTTTATTTTTCAAGAGAAAAGGTAGAAGAACCTCTCTGGCTAAATTTATAATACCAAGTACGTCACTTTCCTGCCAAGCATGGTGATTATCTATTATCGAAGAGGCTTATATCCTATTCGAATATTTCATAGGCTAATGATAATTGAGCCCACGATATAAGAATGTAATGCAGTATTTCTTAATATTACGAAAAAAGAAAAATATATGTAAAGAAAAGTAAAACTTCTGTACTGTAGTTTGCGTTCAGTTCAATATTTTCTATAAAAACATAGAGTTTTTGATAACTTTTTTTTTCTCTGCCATGACACACCCCAACCAATTAGTGGTTGGAGCGGCTAACTACGTCCCATCAAAAATATCCGCGATCCGACGTCCTCGACATGTCCTCGACATGACTCTGACGATTCGATAACGATCGCTCAAGAAAGAGCATACATGGCCCGCGCGGCCATAACACATAGATATCGCGCTTCCGCCCCCGCCACTGGGGACGTAAGACGCGACGCGTAATAGTCAATAACTCAAACGTGGACACGCCCACTTTGCTATCAGCGACGCCCCGAGCCGAGGTCCGTTCTCCACAGGGTGAGCCCTCGGGCGTAGTCGCTTAAAATTTTTACCAGGTTAAGAGCCCTCAGCGCTCACCCATAGTCCGAGTTAAGCCGTGACAGCCATCTGCGGCTAACAGCTAAAAGACAGGCACAAAAAAAGATAACATTTTTTTCGTGTGGTGACAGAATAATACGAGTAATACGATCCACCTCTCCCTATCTTGCCCGTGAGTGTTGTAAATAACGACTAACTAATATAACCCCTTATTAATATTTCGATAACATCTAGGTAACAAAAAGAAAATCTTGAAATCAAATGCCGTACTGACATGTTTAACTAACGCTCGCTATCGCTATTCCGTATTACCATCCCGTCTGACTAGCGTGGAGTAGTAGGTCAATTTTGCCTCCTAGTCTGCAGGAAATTGGAGCCCAGCAGTGGGACATATACGAGCCGAGATGATGACGATGATAGTACTAGGATAGGGTAGAAGTACCTAATATTTTTGTAAATAATACAAAAGTATACACTTCTTCATTTTCTGGCAATTTTTCTCAAAAAAAAAATTTATCTTTTAAATTATTTACTTTAAACGACTTTATTTATATATTGATCTTAATAAAAATACCAACATATTTATAACATTTGTTAATTTTTTTTTAATATTATATTTACTATGTTCAATAATATGCTGCCTTTTTTTGGGACCTGTTATGTTCCGCCCACATCTCGCCCTAACCGCCTAGGGCGGCGGAAGGAACAGCGTAAAACCTCATAACCGGTCATGTACTACCTCTTTATCGCTACACGGGCTGGCCACCAGTACTGAGTCTGCAGCGTATTACGCTACCTTAAAATATTTAAAAATATTATATATTAAAAAACTTATGATAATTTATCATCACTCTAACTTCGATTACACCATACCAAAACGCAAATTAAGTTATTTGGCGCTACGTCTTAAGAGAAGAGATTAAAATACGCGATCTAAGACCAAGTGGTAGGACCACGCTGTTCACAGTTCTCTGTCTACAGCCGCGGGCCGGTCCGTCCGGGGTAGTACCACACTCTCGCAGAAGATCGACGTCTGAGTAATAGCAATGTGCTATTGCGCTTCGTTCGGTAAGCGAGAGAGCCGGAAGCCTAATTGGATGGGTTTAGGGTTTATATTGGTAGGCAGCGGCCTAGTTATACCCTTGGTATTGCAAAGGTCCATGGGCGACAGTGACACTTACCTTCAGGTGTGCTGCTTGCTCGTTTGCCACAATTAGGATTAAAAAAAAAGTACTACACAGATATCTGTTCAATCGCTTTAACAACTCTCGAGCTGTAGAAACTAGTGGTGATCAAATTATCTCGGAACTAATATTATAAACGCATATGTAAATGCATTACATCGATGTAGTGACAAAATAATGATATAATAACATTTTCTCAAATATGCTTGGAAATTTGAGCATTATTTTAACAACCTTCTTCGAGATAAATCAATATTACTGTACCTACTGACCAAATACACGCGAGCAGCGGCCGGCATAAAATGTATGAAAATCCATATCTGTCGTATTTTAGCGACCAAATAAATATATAATTGTAAATTCATATCTGTCGTGTATTTTAAAAATGGAACGATTTGTTACTTAAAAAAATAGCCACCGAGGAGACGACTTATCAGAGTTTTATTTAAATTTCGAACTCGCTTGAAAAAGAAAGCTATTTGATAATGAAAAAAAACAAATGAACCCTTTAGCACGTGAAAAACGTTGTTGGTTGTTTGTTCATGTATACAGTTCTACTTAGTACAACTTAGTTTTAATTTCCGCGCATTCTTTGAGAAAAGCACTATACAAGCCTTGGCCACAACTAGGAATTGATGGACTTACGTATATGTGCTTCGGCTACGCCTCGGCCCACATTTACACGTTCGTCCATCAATCCCTGTTTCGCTGGCCGCTGCAGTAATGTACTATTACAACCCTCTTCCATTGAAGATGCTCACAATAAAAGACGACCAAGAAAGGCAAGCAGATAACATCACTATAAAAGAAAGTAAACTTAAAATAAAACCTTATACCAATCCAATCTGGGTCATACTGGCGTGGCATAGTAAGTTAATTTCCCTCGTATTGTGAAGGAGCCCAACAGTGGGACTTATGTGGGCTAAGACGAGATGATGATTACGTATTTGTGAATAGATGAGTCATTTCAGGTTCAACATTCTTTAATATAAAAAAAATAAAATTTGGGACTCTAACCCAGCACTGAAGCGATTTGTGTGCTGCTCTCCATCAGGAGATGATGAGTTTAATTAACGTTTTCATGCTATAACTACTTAACTGATAGTTTTATAACTTCACATACAAGAATACAGAAGGAAGAACTATTCATATATGCAAAAACCATTGTTCTCACTAAAAACATTGACTGTCAAAGTCTACATTAAAGCGACGGAAGCTATAGATACAACTAGTACTTAACTCGTTGATTTAATAACTACTAACAAATATATATTACTAATGTGTCTACCCTCACAATAGTTTCAACGCGATAAATAAAAAGTAACACTTTATAAAAGTTCTTCAATATTTTATTGTATTTCAACAGCACTATAAAACTTCTTTCAATACCAAGCATCTATATTTAGAGTTATATTTTTAGTAATATACAATGATATACAATGCGAAAGTGGATGGATGTAGGTACCGCGCGAGACCGAGGCTAACCTACCTTTTTTTTTTTTTTATTGGTGGGCTATGGATGCGTCTCGCCCCGCCAAATCGTTCCAGGGTGACGGAGAAGGCGGCGCGTGACCCCATAGACCCACCGTAAAATCCTCTCTCTTCGCCGTGCGAGCGGACCACCGGTACCCGATCTTTGTCTTCGGTGGTAGGCTAACCTACCTAGACCAGATTGATCACGTACTGAAGGAAGGTGGAGTCAAGTGTCTCCGAAACCGGCGAGCGTGTACGAAGAGAATTATGAATGTTGAGGAAGCGAGTAAAGTATGCAAGAATAGAGTTCTCTGGCACTCTGTTCTCTCTGCTTACCCTGCAAGGGATATGGCGTGATGATATTTATGTATGTATATTTTTAGTAAAACTTTAACATAACGAGTATACTTATCCTGTTGTAATGCTGGTTTATAGTGGTAAGGCTGTTGATAGTTTACTGTCAACAGCCGCGGGCCTGTCAATCTGTGGTAATACCATACTTTGGCAAAAAAATCGACGTCTGAGCATTGGCAATATGCTATAGCACTTCATTCGGTGAGCGACAGAGCCGGCTGCCCAACTTTCTGGGTTGGTTTGAGATATTTATGGGAAGGCAGTGACCTAACTGTACTTCTGGTAATACAAACGTCCATGAACGGCCACCATAAGCAATAAAAAATAATAATAGTTTATGTTTGTCTTGTATTAATTAAATGATAGTAATTCCTAAGTTTTTAAGTAACCAATAAGTTATTTACAGCTGATCAACAAACGTATCATGAATAACCATTTTAGTTATCAAACTCTTTCATTACGAAATATCCTTAAATTCCTATCTGTATATTTAGGGATTTTTGGCATATTTACTTCATTTTTAGATTACCAACGCTTTTCTCGCCTAGGCAACAGGAATTATTATCTTTATACCAGATTGAATATTAACAAAGATACAGCCTGTAAGAAGTCACAAGAAAAGTCGATAATCTTCTCAGAAAACCGCGCTATGCAGATTTAAGTAGTAGTGCTGGGCGAAGGGAGAATTCTATTCTAATGAACACAAATCTCACATGAGCGAAACATAGATTTAATCCAATAAAATACAAAATAATAGTTATAAAACAAATATACAATTATGTAGTTATTTATTTCATAAAGCATCTCAATATTTAGAGAACAAATCTAGTTATCCTTTCAGCAGTCGCAATATGAAATATCGTTATATAAACAGGGTAAAGGGTTGCTCAGTTTTAATTGTATTTAACAAATGTTTGCCTCTTCCTCCTACTACAGTTGACCTGAATGAAAGCAGTTACACTTCGGAAAAGCATTACTTGGGAACAAAAACAACTTTATAATACAATATTTGTAAACTTAAACATTTGTAGAAGAAGTAATCAGACACGAGGAATATAAATACGGATATAAAGCTGCGATTGACCGTACTGCAAGTAATCACGATTACCTTCACACCTATACACCAATCACAACTCACACTTTAAGTGAGCTCACAGGACAGACTCAGGCAATCACCTTTGTACAAAGAACTATATGGTATGGATGGATGACACAGGATAGTCTTGCCCGTGCGACCACGGGACAAGACCACAACCAGCGCCACCCATTTACCTGCTCGTGGATTCCTCAGCCAAATCACCTAAGGGTTCATTAAGAGAACGAGCAACAGCTCTTCTCCGGAGAACGTACAGCATCTACCGCTACCGCCAGTCCACCTGCCAAGCGCAGCAACCATGACACCACTCTCTCATAAGTGACAACATGAGAGAGGTCCACCAAACTAGCGTGAGTATACGATATGCGACCAGTGCACAGCGTCACTCGCGGGCTCAGACTGCCGAACGGAGGTCAGTCGTTTAGTTTTGTTCGTCTCTTAAACAAGCTTGCGCTAGGTGGCGCGATTAGTGAATACTTTGTTAACATGTTTCCGCTTAGCACGTACGATAAACGGAAGTACCGTCACATTCATTTATCATGTAAATATTATTAGTAGTTTTCTTATCCGGTTTGACAGACCTCATTATTAACCCACAATCAGAACAAAGGTGTTAAACAGCTAATAACACAACAAATATTTAAAAAAAAACTTAATTATGATTGGGTTAATGTAGATGATAATCTCCACTTTCGTGGATCCCACTACTTATACTCAAACCTTCCCCATAGCGGGCAGAAATTAAAAACTGCACAGACAACGTAGTAGTTAAGGTACTGACGTAACGTGCCATTTTTATAGGTTCGATTCCCAAGCAAGACAATACTTTGTGTGATCCATCCATTATAAGTCTGGGTGTAATTTATTTCCGTTAATTATATATTTGTAAAGCAATACAATACCCGTGTGGTGACGGAGTAAGAATACAATTCACTACCCCCTATCTTACCCGTGGGTGATCGTAAGAGACGACTAAGGTATATAAAACACATATAACATCTATGCGAGATAAAATGCGGAAAACTCGAAACAAAACCCTAAACCAACACGTCTGACCAGCGTGGTATAGTAGGTTAGTTTTCTTCCCGTTATAGAGGAGGCTTGAGCCCCGCAGTGGGACATACGTGGGATATTTGAGCTGAGATGATAATGATGAAATTAATACAAAGATTATTTCTTTAATGAATGGAGACTTTAAAAAAATATTTACTATAACTACGCCGGTCGTACGAGTTGAAATGTTGAATGACTGTCACTAGTGTTCACTTGTGTCTATTAGTGATTTGTACGTTCACTCGCTAGAAAGAAAGGAGTAACAACTATTCTTTTCTTAATTCATCACTACACGGATAATTACAATATAATAAGAGTATAAATACATCCTTTTCGTCGTCAGACGCTATTAAAGAAATGAAACCTATGCAAATTACTCTCCCAGTTTTGGAAGTATCTTACGACTAATAAAACAATAAATACGTGCTATGAAGCAAGAGACTTGTTAGTCTTTTACTATCCATGCTAATAAGCATATAAGAAGGAGGTAATGATCAATTACTACATACTTACCACAGAAGGTGTATGTAATACCTTGCTTAAAAAGAGCACTTGTTGGCACACACAATTGCATTTGATCCGGACGAAATGTGCTCACTCCAATAAAAAACGGCAAATAAACACGGGGCGTGTGACCCTATAACACACCTCATTCCCTCTTCACTGGGCCGGCCAAGTGGCAATGGGGAGGAGAATACGGTATATACTCTGCGAGTGACGGACTATTTCTCGGTCTAGTCATCCACGGCTAGGGCGGCATGCCGACTCTGTGGGACATCGGGTACGACTGGTCGTTGAGAGGGAGTCTCCCCCCCGGGCTGAGCGTTATTTGCTATGCTGACGACACGCTCGTCACAGCCGGGGGCAAGACATTCGAAGAGGCGGCGAGCCTGGCCACTCTCGGCACCGAGGAGATGGTCAGGCGAATTGAGGCGCTGGGGCTCAGGGTGGCCCTAAACAAGACAGAGGCCCTACTATTCCATGGGCCCGTGTGAGGCTGCCCATCGGCGCCTCGTTAGTCGTCAACTCCATCCACATCAGTATCCAGGCCCATATGAGGTACTTGGGTCTGGTGCTCGACGGGCGATGGTGGTTCCGGGAGCATTTTCGTCAAATTGCTCCCCGGCTGGTCGGCGCGGCGTCCGCCCTTTCTCGGCTCATGCCGAATGTGGGCGGACCCAGTTTCGAGGGCCGACGGCTGTATGCGGGGGTGATCCGCTCAATGGCCATGTACGGCGCACCCGTGTGGGCGAGGGCTCTGAACGCCCAGCTCAGGGCGGTGCTGTAGAGGCCACAGCGAGCCATGGCGGTCAGAGAAATTCGCGGGTACCGCACGGTGTCTACCGAGGCGGCATGCCTATTGGCCGGGACACTCCCGTGGGACCTAGAGGCGGAGATGCTTTCCGACCTCTACCGGCGGGTTACCTCAGTGCGCGATGAAGGTGGCTCCCCATCGTTGAGCGAGATAGCCACCTGGCGCGAGGACGCCCGCCGAGACGTCATCGCCCGTTGGGTTACGCGGCTGGAGAGGCCAAGACACGGTGTCGTTACCGTCGAGGCCCTCCGGCCCGTACTGATGGAATGGATGGAGCGGCGGCACGGAGTCCTCTCCTTTCGGGTGGTGCAGGTATTGTCGGGGCACGGGTGTTTCGGTTTGTACCTGCACACGGTCGCGTATAGGGAGTGGACTCCGGCCTGCTACCATTGCAGCAGTGACGAGGACACGGCGCAACACACGCTGGAGGTGTGTCCGAGTTGGGACGGGCAGCGCCGTGACCTCGTCGCTGTTATCGGTGCCGACCTGACGCTGCCGGCTATCGCGAGGGCGATGATCGACAGCGTCAAGAACTGGGACGCGGTCGCCGCCTTCTGCGAGGCTGTCATCTCGCAGAAGGAGACGGCGGAACGAGTCCGGGAGGATTCCCGTGACCCGGGCCGCCGTCAGCGGCCGGGGCGGCGCAGGCGCGAATACCTGCGCCTGATGCCGCCCTAACTGATGCTTCGGGTGATCGGACCGGGGAATTGTCCGGTCACCCGACGTGAGGCCACCGCGTGAGGACGACGTCTCGACGGTGAAAGCTGTCGGGGCGTTGACAGGAGAGGAGCCCGAGAGGGCATACCGCCAAGCGGGTCACCGAAGACAAAAATCGGGTACCGGTGGCCCGCTCGCACGGCGAAGAAGAGGTGCTTGCAGGGTGGGTCAATGGGGTTGCGCGCCGCCTCTCCCGTCACCCCGGACCGATTTGGCGGGGTGCGACGTCCATATCCCACCGCAAAACAAAAAAAAAAAAAGGCCGGCATCAGGCGCAGGCACTCGCACTTGCGTTACCCAATACGCCCGTGGCGAAACGTCTCACTGAAAAATACTTCTCTTGGAGACCTCCCGCCGCCTCCCTCTGCGAGGCGACTATCTCCCAGATGGCGGTAACGCGTCCTGACACTATCGAACATCGTCATAGAGATGTTCAGCAGCATCAGGTTGGCACCAATGATTGCGGCGAGTTCACGGCGCGGCTCTACCCAAGGCCCGCAGACTCTGAGCGTGTGCTGCGCGATGTCCTCGTCGCAATCGTAGTGACGGCAAGACGGTGTTCTCTCACTCCTCACGGCCGTGTGCAAGTACTTGCCGAACCAACAATACTGCACCCCGCCCGCATCGCCGACACCCGCTGGTAGAGTTCGCCGAGCATCTCCACCTCTAAGTAATTATACTTCTGCTAACACAATGTTCATAATCACCTATTGTATGACTACAATGTTGATAATGTATAATAATAAAATTTCAGTAAGACTAAATTACATTTTCACCGTAAAATTTGTAAATATTGTCTTTCGCTTCTACAATTTCTATCACCTTGAAATCTATTTGTTTCCTACAGTCTTAATATGCACGGTCACATTTGTATTACTTCTATCAGCACTTTTATTTTTAACTAAGGTCATATAGTTGTAAAGAGATGATTTGATTCCAAATAGTTGTAAAGAGATAAGCAGAGTGAGAACCGTTGGAGGGAACCACTGGATGTAATTCAATTTGTATTAAACTATTTGAGGTGGTGTTCTCGTATGGAACACAAAGGTGGAAATTGACAAGCTAATAGGTGTATCATCATCATCTCAGCTCATATATGTCCCACTGTTTGGCTCGAGCCTCTTCCATAAAGGAAAGGAAATTGACCTACTATACCACGCTGATCAGACGTGTCGGTTTAGGGTTTTGTTTCGAGGTTTCCGTCTCTCGCATAGATGTTATATGCGTTTTATATCCCTTAGTCATCCTTTACGATCACCCACGGGTAAGATAGGGGGTGGTGAATTGTATTCTTACTCCGTCACCACACGGATGTGTAAATTGGTGTATAGATGACTATAAGCAGAAATATAATAAAAGTATATACAAGTTTCCATGTAATAAAACCAGCTACCGTTATCCTACATAATAGAAACAGGTCACAGTTCAAACTTTGAACGTGCAAGTAGGAATTTTGTGACAACTTCGTCAAAAATCGAAGCGTATCTGTAAGCAGCCCTAACGATAGACTTTTCCCTTTACCCGACCCAATAATAGAAAGCATTCAACGTCGTCTGATTTGATGTTACCACTCAAAGACTGTCGTTTTGAAGAGCAATGTAATCTGCTCATGGCTAATTCAGTACCTATCTTAATGTGTAAATGTTAATTCGTGGTGATGGAATAAGAATACAATTCACGACCCCCTATCTTACCCGTGGGTGATCGTAAGAGACGACTATGGGATATAAAATGCATATATAATCTGTGCAAGAGAAGGCAAACTCGAAACAAAACCCTATACAAACACGTCTGAACAGCGTGTAGTAGGTCAATTTCCCTTCCAGTGTGGAGGAGGCTCGAGGCCAACAGTAAGACATATATGAGCTGAGATGTTGATGATTATGATACGGGTTGAGAGCCCTCAGCGCTCACCCACAGTCCGGGTAAAGTTGTCATAGCCATCTGAGGCTAACAACTAAGTCACACAAAAAAAAAAAAATAGATTATGATGATGAAATAAGTATATAATTCACCATCCCTTGTCTCGCCCGTGGGTGTCGCATAAGACTACGACTAATTATTAAAATATGCATATAAAATTTAGGATATACAAAGAAAGATCAAAATAAACCTTACAGGTCAACTTCTTTCCTATTCTGCAGAAAGCCCAAACCTAACAGTGGACTTATGAGCTGAGGTAGTGGCAGTAGGCTTAAGTAGTGGTAGGACCACGCTGTGTACAATTCTCTGTCTACAGCCGCGGCCTGGGCCGTCCGGGGTAGTACCTCATTCTCGCAGAAGATTCTCCTTTGCCGCCATAAGCAATAAAAAAAAATGAGGTAATGAATTTCATCTCATTTGAATTCGTTCAAGTCACGTTCATTAATAATTATATACTTAGCTAACTGTTTAAATTCCTATTAAAACTATATAAACAGACCCTATGCTTAATAGCTGACTCGTTAGGATTTCAGTTAACGACCGAATTAGTATTCCTCGACATACCCACTAGCGATTTTATAGGTCATACGTATAAGAGCATACAATATTCTCAATAGCTGTAACCGTTCAAAAAGTTCACGGACTTTCTAGCACATATACGAAACCTTTTATGTAAATTTTATATCATTTATCATTCATCCGTATGATATATTAAGAAAATATAGTTAGGACTGTATCTTATTCTATATTCTTCTATAAATTCATCCATCCATCAGCTCTTATAAGCCTATTGTCGACATAAACCTTACCACGAGAATGCCACTGAGAACAGCTCTGTATCATCATCATCATCATCACAGCCCATAATGTACCACTGTTGGGCTCGGGTCTCCTCCGTAATGAGAGGGAAATGAACCTACTATACCGCACTGGTCAGACGTGTTGGTATAGGGTTTTATTTCGAGTTTTCCTTCTCTCGCATAGACGTTATATGCGTTTTATATTCCTTAGTCGTCTCGTACGATCACCCACGGGTAAGATATGGGGTGGTGAATAGTATTCTTACTCTGTCACCACACGGAAAAGCTCTGTATCATTTGCATCCAATGGCTTCCTGAAACTTTTGAGATGTGATCATCAGTCCACCTTATAGAGGTTCGATTCATGGTCGCTACTCGAAATCCTTTCTTCCTCAATGGTTGTTGGTTCTACAACCGTTGTGGCCTCCTATTGCCACTTCAACAAGCTAAACCTTACGGGCTATGCCAGTTACGCCCGTTTTTCTACAGATTGCCGTATTGCGTACTTTATCACGTAGAGAAATACTGAGCATAGCACTCCATATAACAAGCTGAGTGGCTTTGTGCCTTTTTATGAGGCTGGCATGTAGAGATTTAGAGACTATGGTGGTACACTTTGTGTAGTAAACTTTAGGGTGAGGTTTAGAATAATGTGTCCACCTATCTTTATCTGTATTTTTTTAATTGCTTATGGTGGCAAACAGCTAAGCAGCACACCAGCCCGCGGGCTGTAGACAGAATATTATCGATAGTGTGGTCCTATAATAATTGGTAATAAAGTTTACTAAAACTTTTAGTAAACTTTATGAAAGAATGTCATAGCTAATTTCGAACTTTGGACGTCCATTAGAGTTTGATATCAGGTTGACTAACAAAATCAAGACTACTAAAATACTAGTTTTCCCACGTGATGGAGGAGTGAGAATATAATTTATCTTACCTGCGAGTGTCGTAAAAGGCGACTGAAGGATATTATATGCAGTTAACATGTTTATAGAGAAGGAAAACTTAAAATAAAACCCTATACCAACCCGACTGACTAGCGTGATACAGTAAATCAATTTCCCTACTATTTGTATTATACTTATAAGTGAAAGATCTTTTTCTTAATCTGGCACTACATAAACAGATTTTATTGTTATATTATTTGTACAAGTTTCATATCATTTTCAAATACAAATAGTCCAAACATTTAGATAGATAAGTTTCATTTGTGTTTTGATATTAAATATGTATAAATAACGCAAGACTATATTTGGAATAGAAAGGGCATTCCTTTTGTGAATTCTTAAGTATAAACACATTTCTATATTAATGAGCTATAGTGGTATGCCCAATGTAATAAACCATGCAAGAATTTAGAATATTTTATATAGTACAAACATTAATGTTCGTTGGAATGGTCAGCGTCTTAAAGTTAAATGAACTTTCACATCAAGTACAAGCTATTGTTAGGATTTATAGTGATTAAAATGTATTCTAAAGTAAGTCTAGCATTTAGATTAATAGTCAATAGAGCCACCTTTTTTTTTTCAATTTACCTTTTTTAAATTACGGCAATTTAGCATTTAATATACTTGATTATTTATTAAAACCCGATTACTAGCGAAAAATCATTGTCGTTATTGGGATTCGAACCCACACCTTTTAATACAATTCTACCTGCAAAGTGTGAGTATTAAGTCTGTACAATCTGTAAACAATATCGGGTAGATGGCACACATCTCCTTAAAGACGAAAATATAATACGATGCAAGAATTGAATGTCCTTCTTTTTTTTTTTTTTTTTTTCTACGGTCGGCGCACTCCTCGCACCACTCCATCCGGGGTGACAGAGGGGCGTAAGCGCGCATACCCGTAACCCACCCGTGACGTCGCCTTCGTCATTGGGCCGACCAACGGAGCAGAGTGACTTGACGTCAGTGGTCGGCCCGACGGAATACCCCTGAGGAGTACCCTCTCCTCGACCGACATCCCCCCTTCGGGTAGGATGTCGGTCTTTCCTCACGCGGTCGGCCTCTCGGCGGGTGACGGACTAATTCCCCGATCCAGTCACCCGCGGCCTTGGCTAGGGCGGCATCAGGCGCAGGTAATCGCGCCTGCGTCGCCCCAGCCGCCGGCGGCGGCTCGCGCCGTCGAGGAGATGCTCCTCGCGCACGCGCTCCGCCGCCTCCTTCCGCGAGACTACTGTCTCGCAGAAGGTTGCGACCGCGTCCCAGTTCCTGACGCTGTCGAGCATCGCCCTGGCGATGGTCGGCAGCGTCAGCTCGGCACCGATGATTGCGACGAGTTCACGACGCTGCTCTGCCCAAGCGGCACAAACCTCGAGCGTATGCTGCGCCGTGTCTTCGTCGCAATCGCAGTGGTGGCAGGACGGTATACTCTCCCTCCTGACGACCTTGTGCAGGTATTTGGCGAAGCATCCATGCCCCGTCAAAACCTGCACCAGTCGGAAGGAGAGCACCCCGTGCCGCCGTTCCAACCACTGCATCAGCACCGGCCGGAAGGCCTCTACGGTCCGCACACCGAACCGAGGCCTCTCCAGCCGGACTGCCCAACGGGCAATGACATCTAGGCGGGCGTCAACGCGCCAGGCGGTGAGTTCCCTCCCACGACACCCGCCGATACAAATCGGCGAGCATTTCCGCCTCCAGGTCCCACGGGGGACTCCCGGCCAACAGGCACGCTGCCTCCGTCGCCACCGTGCGGTACCCGCGTACAGCCCTGACCGCCATGGCCCTCTGTGGTTGCCACAGAAGAGCCCTGAGTCGGACGGTCAGGGACCCCGCCCACACCGGTGCGCCGTACAGGGACGGACGGACCGGACGACTCCCGTGTACAGCTGTCGGCACGTAGCGCTCGGTCCGCCCACATTCGGTATTAGCCATGAAAGGGCGGACGCCGCGCCGACGAGCCGCGAAGCGAGCCTGCGGAAATGCTCCCGAAACCACCAATGCCCGTCGAGCACCAGGCCCAAATACCTCATATGGGCCCGGATGCTGATGTCAACCGAATTGACGGTGATCGAAACGCCGATGGGAGGGCCCATGCGGGGCCCATGGAACAAGAGCGCCTCCGTCTTGTCCAGGGCCACCCTCAACCCCAGCACCTCAATCCGCCTGACGATCTCTTCGGTGCCGAGAGTCGCCAGGCCTGCCGCCTCCTCCAGCGTCCCACCGCGGGCTGTGACGAGCGTGTCGTCGGCGTAACAGATCACGCCCAGCCTGGGTGGGAGGCTCCCTCTCAACGCCCAGTCGTAGCCGATGTTCCACAGGGTGGGTCCGAGGACCGACCCCTGTGGGACACCGCACGTCATGGGCGTTCGCACAACGTCCCCTACTCGGTTGGTGTAGAGGACGCTGCGCCCCTCCAGATAGTCTGCCACTAGCCGCCTCAGGTAAACTGGCACTCCGTGGTATAGAATTGAATGTCCTACAAATAGTTCACGGTGGTGTAAGTGGCAGCACGATTGTAACGGATTTCCAATAGGCGTGGGTTCGAATCTCAACTGTGACAATCATTTTTCGCTCGTAATCGGGTTACCTTTTTTATATAAACCTTTTTACTTAAGGATGTGTTATACTGCTATCTGACCGTGTGGTTCAAATACTACCAACCCTTACATTATTCATAGGTGTCGTAAAATATGACCAAGAGATTTACATCAAAATGTGTCAACATCATCTAATGCTGTCTGGTCAATAAGGGTTGACGTCAGGCTGGTGGCTAATGATAAAACTGTTTTCAATAACTTTAATAATATGTGTGATGGTAGATGAGGTACATATTCGTCGACCGTTTACGACCGACAGACCGTCGATTTAATAGTGGTAGGACCACGCTGTTGACAGTTTTTTGTCTACAGCCGCGGGCCGGTCCGTCGGGGTAGAACCACACTCTCGCAGAAGATCGACGTATGAGTAATGGCAATGTGCTATTGCGCTTCGTTCGGTGAGCGAGAGAGCCGGAAGCCCAATTAGGTGGGTTTGAGGATTTTATTGGTAGGCAGCGGCCTAAGCTATACGCTTAGTATTGCAAAGGTCCATGGGCGGCAGTGACACTTACTATCGGGTGTGCTGCTTGCTCGTTTGCCACCATAAGCAAAAAAAAAACCTAATTTTTTTTTTTTTTTACCTCCAGTAATTGCGATAAGTGCAAGATGATATTGATGATGTTTTATTCTAGGGGATAGAAAAAAGTTCTAGCTATTATTAATATATTTTTATATATTATTGTGTATAATTAATTTTCTTGCAAACAGAGACTTGATCAATAACGAACTGAGATGACTTCTATGAACAAACTTTACATGGCCTCTTATAAAATTAGTATATTTTGTCCTTCTACCCACGCCAATACGTACGCGTACATATCTATGTATAATATGACTGCATAGTCCCTCTATTTTGACCAAATATAGTCAAGTAATAGGCAAAAGGTATAACAGAGTATGAACCTTTCTTACTGGTGAATGACCAAGTGACAGTCTAAGGCTCTCCGCATCAAATTGGTTGCTACAGGCGAACCTCAAAGACTTTAAGCCTATTTTTACCAAAGATACCTAAATTATTGTTTTTTTTTTTACTGAGACTAATCCCACCACTGTAACTCCTGTAAGTCAGGATTCCTAATGGTCTCCGTATAAGACACCGAGGTTTGACCCTCGGGAAGTCCCGGGAACCGCTTTTAAATATCTTGGGACCCGCAACAAATTTAATTAGAAAAGAAAAACAGGAGGAGTTGAAAAAAAATTAACTAAATGATTGTTATTATTAACGTTTATATTATATTGTCATTTATATTAAATAAGTGTATTTAATATAAATGACAATATAATATAAACGTTATATGTCATTTCTATCGCTTGATCATCATCTCAGCTCATATATGCCCCACTATTCGGCTCAAGCCTCCTCCATAATGGAAGGGAAATTGACCTACTATCCCATGCTGGTCAGGCGTATTGGTATAGGGTTTTGTTTCGAGTTTTTCCTTCTCTTCCATAGCTGTTATGTGCGTTTTACATGGCTTAGTCATCTCTTACGATCACACCACGGGCAAGATAAAGAGTGGTGAATTGTATTCTTACTCCGTCCCCGCACGGAATTTCTATCGCTTTTCTATATATAAATTTTCAAGGTTATTTCACATCGCTTAACATAAAAAAAAATATTATTATCATTGTTATCTGTCATTTCTATTGCCTTAGGTGTTACTCAAAAATTAGGGGTTTTTGGTGAAAACTATTAGTTCAATATATCACGTTAGTATGGTAAATTACTATTGAGATTTATTTCCAGTTTTCTTTACATGATAAGATATAAACGTACATCCTAAGTCTCATAGGTCACTTGCGGACAAAGATAGAATAGACATACATTAAACTCTTACGTGCTGCTACTACTATTCTTACTACTCTTACTTACATATCCGTGTGGTGACGGAGTAAGAATATAATTCACTACCCCCTATCTTACCCGTGGGTGATCGTAAGAGACGACTAAGGAATAAAAAACGCATATAACATCTATGTAAGAGAAAGAAAACTCGAAACAAAACCCTATACCAACACGTCTGAACAGCGCGGTAGATTAATTGGCCTCCCATTACGGAGGAGGCGCGAGCCTAACTGTGGGACATTTATGGGCTGTGATGATGATAATGAAACTTTTACAACATCATCACTCTAAAAACAGACTGAAATAGAATATTACTAAAGGAGAAATGTTTAGTAATTATATACGGTGTTCCTGTGTAATGACGGGATAAGAATATAATTATCTTCACCCCTTACTTGCCACTGGGAGTCGTAAAAGTCAGCTAATAACCTATAACACCTCACCGCTATCGTCAACCTGCCAAGCATAGCGTTTACAGCGCTATCCCTTCATAAATGAGGGAGGCTTACATCCAGCAGTGAACTGCAAAAAGCTGAATGATGATGTAAAAGCAACACTAAATATTTTCATAATATTCTGTTTTATTTAATATTATAAATAATATTTAAAAACAACAAAGGCTAACAAATAATAATAAATATGTACTACAGTCAAATATATAAAAAATGCAATAATCCAATTGAAGGCTCTTTCAAATTCTCTTCTGACCAATAATTTTTTCTAAGAAGAAACGCTTATTCTCGAAATTGATTTATATACTCTAAATTCTAAAACTTCTAATATTTTACAAGATTGATGCCAAATTACTAATAAGCTTGTTTCTACTAAAGTATTAGGTACATTAAAAAAAATCCAACTAACGTCCAGCTTTGAAATCTTGTATAGCGAAGGACTACAAATAAATATACAATAATTAGACATAAAGACAAACCAAACATGAAGCGCGTGTTGGCGATAGCATTTAGTATAACACCAGTCCTGGAAAAGCGCTGCTACCTGCTTCCCTCGTACTACTTTAGCCAATTTTTCACATCTCACGGGCAAGTAAAGGGGGGGGCTGACAAATTATTTTCTTAGCCTGAAGACACTGCCACCGAAGACATAGACCGGGTTTCGGTGGCCCGCTATCTTGGCGAGCTGCATTATGTATATTCATTTGTGGCCCCGGATGGGATTAACGGGGTGTGACCATTCTATAGCCGGCCCCAAAAAAAAAAGCTTGGAGACACTAATATACCCGAACTCAAAATAATAATTTACGGATTACACACAAAGGATTATCCGGCTTGTAAATCTATACCATTTACATTCAGTAATTAGAGGCTTAAAATATTCCTGGCGTAAAAATTCAAACAATGAAACATAGAACCTCCTCCTTTTTGAAGTCGGTTAAAAAGAAAACTGAAATCAAAACGTGGTCAGTTAAATTCGCATTATTGAGGATAATTCAAAAACTACTATCAGATCTTGATCAAATTTAAATCAAACAATATGGTAAACACTAGTTCTCAAATTAAAAAAATATATATAAA
Organism: Lymantria monacha; assembly: GCA_905163515.2. Classification (NCBI taxonomy): domain Eukaryota; kingdom Metazoa; phylum Arthropoda; class Insecta; order Lepidoptera; family Erebidae; genus Lymantria; species Lymantria monacha. Next base: position 23,521,495 of record LR991093.1, read on the forward strand.
AATCGGTTAAAAAAAAGACAGGGGGGGCATAGTCCGGAGCGTGCTCGTTCGCGTGCCCTGCCAGTCTAATTAGACTGCTAATCCGGCTCGATATGCGTACCGCAATGCGGGTTAGGGCGTCCCCCGGAGGCGACGCGTACCGACCCGCCCCCGTCGGTACGAACATCGGCAGTTGCGGTGATGGGGGCCGCCACCCATCACGCCTTGCCCAGTTAGGCGAGTCGAGGAGAGCAGAGTGCCGGGTGGGCACGTGGAATGTAAGAGGTTGTGTGGAAGGTAAGTTGCACGAGCTGATATCCGTCATGGCGGACAAACAGCTAGACGTGCTCTGTGTAACAGAGACCAAGCGAAGAGGCAGCGACGCCTGCGATCTTCCTGGTGGCGGGATGGCTCTGTGGTCTGGTGTACCACAGAGCGATCGAGCCAGCATGGGGGTAGGAGTGCTGTTGTCCTCTCGCTTGGCCTCAGGTGTGAAGGATTACGGAATGTATGATCCCAGACTTCTCTGGGTCCGTATAAAACTAGGTGTCACCAAGGTATTCATGGTTGTAGTATATGCTCCCGTAGGATCCTCGGTGGCATCAGACCTAGAGAAGTTTTGGGATAATGTTAGGGAAGTTCTGGATATGGCAGAAACCAGTGAACGCGTGATTGTATGCGGAGATTTGAACGGATGGGTGGGGACCAAGCGTCCCGACTATGAGGACGTACTTGGTCCATTTGGTGATAAGAGAGTGAACGACGCAGGTAGGCTCATAGCGGATGTATGCATGGAGAGAAACCTTATTGTGTCAAACACATTTTTCCAACATAAGGACATCCATATGTATACATGGAGAAGGAATGAACAGAGAAGCATAATAGATTTAATTTTGGTAGACAGTCGCCTCCGAAGCAAAATATTGGACGCAAGAGCCTACAGGGGCCCCACAGTCGATACGGACCACTATCTCGTTATTGCAGGATTTAGTGGTCTGTTCAGAAAGTGGAGGCACTGGCGAGAGCGTGTCCACTTCGGAGGGCTTGAAACAATAAAGGTTGAAAGGTTGCAAGAAGAGTGTGTAAGAGAAAAGTATGCAGAGGGTGTCCGAGAACGGCTGACGATGGCAAGCCAGCCGCAATCGGACATTGAAGAATGCTGGAGAGTATTGAAAGAGAGTATGGTAGATACAGAGAAAGAAGTATGTGGAAGTTCAAAGAAGCATAGAAAAACAAATGGTGATGCATGGTGGGATGCGGAAGTGGCAGCTTCCGTAGAGCAAAAGAAGAAAGCGTGGCTGGACTATGTCTCTTCTTTGAATCTAAATGACAGTATGACTGAACAGAAGAAAGAAATATATCGGCAATGTAAGAATGACACCAAGGCCTCAGTGAAAGAGAAACGTGATAGAGCAAGTATGAGTGCAGAAGATAGGCTGACTAAAAACTTCGAGGGTAACACCAAACTCTTTTGGAGGGAGGTGAAGAAGTCTCGGGGTGGTTGGTCAGCCTTCAGAATGAATAAAATAAGGTCTAAAGGTGGTGACATTCTTACACAAACACAAGACGTGTTAAGCCGATGGAGTGAATATTTTGGCGATATGTATGCGGATGCTACGGTTGGCGCCGGTGTTGGACGTGGTTTAGTAGATCAACATTCGACAACGGCGTTCTCCGATGGCATCAGTATGGATGAAGTTGAATGGGCGATAAGAAGTTTGAAAAATGGTACGGCAGCGGGCATTGATATGGTGTCTGCCGAGATGATCAAGCTTGGTGGCTCTTGTGTCTGGGAGGCGTTCCTGTTGCTCCTCAATTTATGTTGGAGCTCGGGAATGGTTCCCAGGGACTGGAATAGCGCAGTCATCGTGCCTTTGTTTAAAAACAAGGGTTCACGTTATGACTGCACAAATTACAGAGCCATAAGCTTGACCAGTTTGGCAGCAAAAGTGTATGGTAAAATTATTGAGAGGAGAATGAGGATGGTGTCCGATGGTTTACTGTGTGAGACACAAGGAGGTTTCAGGAGTGGAAGGGGATGCATGGATCAAGTGTTCTCTCTGCGCAACATTGTGGAGAAGCATCTGACTCTAGGTCAGAGGGTTTTCTGCAGTTTTGTGGATCTGGACAGAGCATTTGACACGGTTGTACGAAAGGAACTTTGGGACATTTTACCGGAGTATGGTATTAGCGGTAAACTGCTGCAGGCTGTGCAGTCCAGTTACATGGGCTGTAGAGCCTGTGTGCGGCTGGATGATGGAATGTCGCCTTGGTTTGACGTCAATATCGGCGTTAAGCAGGGGGTGCGTTCTGTCAGCCAGGCTGTTTATCATATATCTGGATAAATGTCTCCAAAGGTTGAACGATATGAATGTGGGAGTCCAGATGGGCGACTCAGTGGTCACTGCTCTGCTTTATGCAGATGATGCAGTCCTGCTGGCACAGTCAGCGACTGACCTGCAGACCCTAGTCGACACAATGACAGAAGATTGTAAGAAAAGGGGTCTACGCGTGAATGTGAGCAAAACCAAAATAATGGTCTTTGAAAGAGATAAAACCAGAACATCTGTAAGAGTAACAATAGGTAATGATGTACTAGAGCAAGTGGATGAATTTGTATATCTTGGATGTGGATTTAGCCGAGATGGAAGGTACACCACTGATATAGAGCGAAGAGTGAATGCGGGAAATAGAGTGAACGGAGCGTTGGGGCAACTTCTCGGCAGCCACTACCTCAGCCAGAAGGCACGTGTAGCAATACATAACCCAGTGCTTGTCCCAACATTACTGTATGGAAGCGAGAGTTGGGTATGCAGAAAAGAGTATGATAGTAAAATTAATGCGGTCGAAATGCGATCTCTGCGGAAAATCTGTGGGGTTAGGCTGACCGACCGCATTCGTAACGACGACGTAAGAGAGCGAGTAGGTATGAAAGAGAGTATTGGTGTAAAGATGCGAAAGGGAATGCTCCGATGGTTCGGACATGTGGAAAGAATGCCGAACGAACGCCTGGTTAAGAAGATATACAATGCGAATGTGGAAGGATGTAGGTACCAAGGGAGACCGAGACTAACCTACCTAGACCAGATCGGTCATGTACTGAAGGAAGGTGGAGTCAAGAGTCTCCGAAACCGGCGAACGTGTATGAAGAGAATTATGAATGTTGAGGAAGCGAGTGAAGTATGCAGAGATAGAGTTCTCTGGCACTCTGTTCTCTCTGCCTACCCTGCAAGGGATATGGCGTGATGATATGTATGTATGTATGTATGGTTAAAAAAAAAAAATTAAAGTCGGTATAAAAAAAAATATTAAAAAAAAAAATTAGATTCGGTTTCGTTTCGTAATCGGGTATTTATAAATAATTAAGCATATTAAATGCTAAAAATTTTAGTAATTTAAATAAGAAGATTGTGTCATCGTTTAATACAATTCTAACTGTAAAGTTTGAAGTATTAAGCCTATACAATGTTTACATTAGCGAAATTTGCATATCCTAAAATAGTTCACGATGTACACCATCGTGAGTGGTAGCACGATTGGGCCGGATTCCCAATAGGCGCGGGTTCGAACCCCGCTTGTGACATCATTTTTCGTTTCGTAATCGGATATATATAAATAATTAAGCATATTAAATGCTAAAAATTTCAGTAATTTGAAAATCGGTTCATTTAGAAAAAAGTTCTGAGGTACACATAAAAATATATAGTTGAATTGAAAACGTCTCTTCTTTTTTAAAGTCTTTTAAAAAAATATATCTATCCTAAACCTGACTAAGCCACAAGTAAATAAAAACAAACTGAAGGCTTAAGCCTTAAACTTTAGTCTTACCTATGATATGCAATCGTGAGGGATTTAGGCGCTTTCGTGCTTTTATCCCCACAAAGATTACTCGTATCTCTCAGAAGATTTCAGTCGACATATATCTTATGTATACCGAGGCTCTTTTTATCGCAGTTTTATTATGACCCAACTGCAAAGCCATTTTTTTTTAGTTGGGAACTTCGTCGAATTCACGCCAGTACTGCTTTGATGACCGCTGGTGTTCTAGCCGTACGTTGTTATCCATTCTTTTTACAGGCTTCCATTGCATCGCTCGATAAACAAAATTAAAGATTATATTAAAATTTTGTAGGAATTTGAAAAAATCTTTGGCGCGTAACCGTAGTTATATAGTGTAATAACTGTGAATTGGTTTTAATCTAATTTGTTTTCGGAAGGTGCGAAACTTCCTTTTTCAAAATTATTCAATATGTTTCTGGCCAGTTCAAATTATAATTTAAAAAAGTGTGACACAACTTATGACCCGACTATGTATCTTGGTGATTATTATGTTATCGGGTTCATCATGTGGTTATGGTTGTATAAAAAAAAATTATTAAAAAAATCAAAAACCCGACTGCGTAAAAAGTCACCAAAACTACGTACATAATAAAAAAACTGAAAAGAAAAAAACAAGCACTTAGATGTCCGGTGGTCTAGAATTCTAAAATATATTATTGAATAAATACTATTGCAGAAAATGAAATATATTTTAATAATGGAACATGACAACTGAACAGTCGGGATCCATTGAAAAATTAGATTTGCTGTCGAATAAAGGATCCCGACTGTTCAGTTGTCATGTTCTATTATTAAAATATATTTCATTTTCTGCAATAGTATTTATTCAATAATATATTATAGAATTCTAGACCACCGGACATCTAAGTGCTTGTTTTTTTCTTTTCAGTTTTTTTATTATGTACGTAGTTTTGGTGACTTTTTACGCAGTCGGGTTTTTGATTTTTTTAATCATTTTTTTTTTTATTTTATACTTTTTAGTTATAAATACCTAGGTAGCTATAGTTATCTTATTTATTAATAAGTAGGTAAGTACCTAACTATATATAGTTTTTCGACTGAAGTTGAGTACTAAATCGTTAGAAATTGGAGATGGGCGACCGCGTCAGACATTAGATACTTTAGGTAGGACTACCTATGGTATATTGGACAATATATCTACTAGATACTTCAGTATATGTCCAACCACATCCAGTTATATGAATTTTTCGTCTTTTCATCGTAAATTTCTACTGTCTAAAAAACCTATATGTGAGAAAGGTTGTTACGAAACTTTAAATCGATATAGATCCTAAACGACCAGTCAAATCGAAAAATGTTGAGAGAAAACTAATAATGATTTTTAAATACCTATTCAACGATACCCCACTCGACATAGTTTGTTGACTTTATTTTTTTAAATTTTCACAAAATGGCGTCCAGTAGTCGCCATATTGAATTTTCATTAACCTCATGTCTTTAGTGACACTCGCCGGATTAAGAGGAGTCGATTGACGTGTGAATCATAAAAATCGGCCCAGGCGTTTGGTATATATAGTGCTTCAAAGGAACATACAAACATACATACATACATAGACTGTTAAACACAATACCACTCCTTTGCAGTCGGGTAAAAACATCCTACTTCGCCATGGGAGTCGTAGACACCGGCTAAGGGAACATTATGGGCAGCCCCATTCGCGGGCAGGTATATTACATATATTCTTTATAGTTCTATTTGCTTAGATTACAGAAAACTCTAGGAATAAATATAACCATACTCTATAAACGTGTTTGCTTTATTTTTAATAAGCTATGGTTTGACCAAACCCGACCAAACTGTCCGGAGCGATGGAAGGTCGACATGGAGACCGATTACTTATCGTTTAACCCCTCTCCGAGGATTTAGCGGCAAATGTGTATTTTACACATACATTCCTGCAGCTTCTTTTCCTTCCTCCCGATAAACTATGATTGGACAAAAAAAATCACTGGATTTTGCGCTATCTTAGCAAGCAATAACTGCCAGTTTTTATTAGCTCGATCAGTGGATATTACATAAATCTATTAAATTTCTTTCATGTCGTGTAATATACGCTCAATATGTGCTTAATATTTGATAAAATACAAAATAATTGACCTCTCAGTATTAATTACATAAATATTAATGTAAAAAAAATCGATCGATTACAGATAAAAAAATTACTTCTATTATAATATAATAAATTAAAAGGTTGATAATCGACTCGGCGGTTTGAAATTCGTATCGAAACATCAGTACAAAATTGAGGTTAATATTAAAATCTTATTTTATCAGCTTTTAAAATGCCATTCCCGTATTAAAGCATAATCCTTTGTGTTACTGTACATTTTACAACCTTCAATTTACGGACTCGATAGTCAAATTTGTCGCGCATGTACGCTCTGCTTTAAAATGAAAATTTTGTTAAAACCAGAAACTTGCAACCACTTACATAGTGGTTGTATTCATCCTATAAATCATTCGTTCTAAGCATTAAATACCTTCGGTCCATTTACAGTCGATTTTCAATGTTCCAAATTCAAACATTTTGAAATTAAAATTTATTTGATATTTTTAGCGTAGCAATACACGCCGGTTATCCTTCAGAAATCTATAAATTTTACTACCAAATGAGAAGCGCATGCTTAATTCTACTAATGTACTTTACTGCAAGTACAGTGCAGCAAGTCAAGAAGAGACCTCCAACGCAGAATATTCGATCGACGAATAATTATTCTGAGTGTGGAATCGTGGATATATAGCCATATATAGCCAATAATTGGTGTATCAGTTAATTTACAATTAAACTAACGTTAATGATGACGTCAGACTGATGGATAAATTGAGCCGTTAATTTTATTTTTGCAAAGTTTGACGACACAAAAATTATTAATTAGTCTGAATGTTATATTTATCTTTAATATACAAATATTTTATACAGTATATTTTTAATTATTACTTCTTCATATTGTAAAGTTTACAATTTGAGTAAAAATTGCAATAAGGATAGTTTATATCTTGGCTGAATATTTAAGTTTTATAAGGGAAAGTCTACAAGATGCAAACACTAAACGTGATCAATACAAAATAAAGAACGAAATATTCACTCACTTATCTATAATGTTTTATCAACAAATGCTAAGTAACGATTATCTAAAGGTTATAATCAAAGAATAAAATGAAATCTTAAAGCGGAATATGTTATTACTGTCAAAATTATACTTAAGTAAACGTAAGTGCTTTTTATTTGGGTATAAATATAGGTACGTTGATTTCAAAAAGGGTTAACGCAAATTAAACTAAACCTAAACCCTAAGGATTAAATCTTTGTCTCGTGGAGGAATTTACAAAATATAAATAACGCTGAATCATTATTAACTGATGCTATTCTTTATTTAAAATCTAAGTAAAACTTTTAAAATTAATTCAAGAATAGCAAACCAACATTACTTCGTTCATATGTCCAATTGAGTTATTTAGAAAAAAGTTTGTTATCTATAATTAATGAACAATCAATTTTGTAGCTCTTAGTCATTCTTCATTCACTAAAATTTATAGTTATGGCTGTCAATTAAGTCCGTAATGCAGTATCGACAGTTGACGTCAAGAAAGGGAGCGGAAGTTTTAATGATCCACAATATTACCTTAAGAAACAAATCTCAGTTACTCCAACAAACTCGATAGTAACTCACACAAAGTATTTGTCACTTTAATTATTCACCACAATCTAATACTCGTCTGTAATGAGTCGTTAAAAACTTTTTTAATTTTGACTTTCGCTAGTAATGTTCCGCGAGTGTATGACACGCGAGACTGGGCGGGCGGAACGACCGCCCACAATGAACCGCACAGTGCGACTGAGCCGAAATAATACACCTATAGTTACAGTCTTATCAACTATTAATAGACTTTTTTAATACTTTTTATTATAATCACTTAATACAACGTAGTGACATAAATACTAATCAAGCGTAACATTTGTTGTTGATGTCGTAAAAACAGAGTTCTAAATAAACTTGTACCAATTTCATTTAATGATATGTGCTCATCGAAAGTATTTCAACGCACAATTTGCTTCAGGATAACCGCCAATCTTATACAAAACCCTATGAAGCATATTTTTATCTTATTCATCTATGTTAGTGCAAGAAGACATAAAATTTTGATCTATAACATATTCTACAAATGAATATAAGACAAAGATTTTTTAAAGACTATCCAGACGCTATTATAACATTATATTTTATTCTATCCATCCTGAACTGTGTGGCAGCGGCTACGAATACTACCAACCCTTACTTTGATCGTGGATGTCGTAAAAGACGATTAAAAGCCTTAAATCGTCCTGGGCCAACTCCATCTGATACCGTTTGGTCAACAATTACTTTCCCAAGGAGGGTTGACGTCTGGCAGGCGGCTGGTCATAAAACTATTACCAATAACTTTTACAATATATACTATGAAAGAAGAGTACATATTGTATCGACCCCAAGTAATTGGGATAAGACTAGGAGAATGATTTTGCAGACATCCAGTGTTAGACAAAGGTGACCCCACAACAATGCCGTTTAGAACGGTCCTTTGCCACTTGCATTTAAGGGTTGTTCCATGTGAGTTTCATAATGTTGTCAGTCTACCTAGTTGAAAGTCATCCTACGCTGCGTCGTTCGATTCGTGGTCGTCAATCGAAAACATTTTATATTTTGTTAAAAAATCCTAATGGAAATATGATATATATAAATGGAGGATATTACAATGATGAACTTTCCGTGTGGTGACGGAGTAAGAATACTATTCACCACCCCATATCTTACCCGTGGGTGATCGTCAGGACGACTAAGGGATATAAAACGCTGTATGCGTAAACATCTATGCGAGAGAAGAAAAATTCGAAACAAATCCCTTTACCAACACGTCTGACCAGCGCAGTATAGTAGATTAATTTCCCTCCCATTACGGAGGAGGCCCGAGCCCAACAGTGGGACATTTATGGACTGTGATGATGATGAAGTTTGTAAATCGGCATACAATATGTACTTGACTTAAGCACTTTGTACGCAATTTATATATAACAACGTGCAAATTTAAAATAAGACGGCATGTCTGGCTTGACGAATTTCTTTTGTATTTTTTTAGACGAGGTCACTCCGAGCTTCATTGTTAAAATGAATTTTAGATATTATTAAAAAAAAATACGTAAGTGCCTCTACGAGACTTATAGTTTGAGGACCGGACGTTTTCAAGCGAAATGATTGAACTACTACGCAGCCAAATGGTACAGTATTGCAAAAGTGACAGTGGTACCAACTCAAGCATTCTCATACCCGACTAGAAAAAAAGTATGGTTCAACCAGATCATGTATCTGGACCCGATCAGGATAGAATGAGGCATGCCGGATCTGGCAAACCTGATCAGGACCAGGTCTGGTCCTGATCAGGATAGCCTGATGTGAAATAACATCAAGTATGGTAAGGCATACCGGATCAGGACCAGATCAGGACTAAATAAGGATAGCCTGATGTGAAATATCATTAAGTATGGTAAGGCATACCGGATCAGGACCAGATCAGGACTAAATAAGGATAGCCTGATGTGAAATATCATTAAGTATGGTAAGGCATACCGGATCAGGACCAGATCAGGACCAAATAAGGATAGCCTGATGTGAAATATCATTAAGTATGGTAAGGCATACCGGATCAGGAGCAGATCAGGACCAAATAAGGATAGCCTGATGTGAAATATCATTAAGTATGGTAACTGGTCCTGATCAGGCTATCCTGATCAGGACCAGATCAGGACCAAATAAGGATAGCCTGATGTGAAATATCATTAAGTATGGTAAGGCATACCGGATCAGGACCAAATAAGGATAGCCTGATGTGAAATATCATTAAGTATGGTAAGGCATACCGGATCAGGACCAGGTCAGGACCAAATAAGGATAGCCTGATGTGAAATATCATCAAGTATATAGTAAGGCTTGTAGTATATCAGAACTTGAAACAGTTTTCGTAACACAAAAAAAATATCAATCAAAATTCAAAAAAGTGACATGATTGTCATATTTATGCCACGGCGAAATTGTATTTGCATTAAAGGAGATTAATCTGAAATCTTTAATTAATCATATGTATTTAATAATAATAATAATATTTAATTAATAATATAAAAATAATTTATATTTAAAGTAAAAACAAAAATAAATAATATAAATATATATATGAATGTACCTAACATTTGAAAACATAGATAGATAGAAATATTATATTGTAACAACCATTCTAACATTTAATGTTTTGGGTCATAATAAATAGATGGCGTTAGTAAAATGACGTCATTATTTGAATCGCGGTGTTAAGATTCTCCGTGGCGTAATGACATGGCCTAATATTAAATGAGTTGTTATCGAATCAGATTAAAACAGGTCGATCAGGTCATGAATGAGAAATTCAGGCGACAGTTGCAGTCGTTAGCATCTGGTGGTTGCGCCATAATCGGAACGGCTCACTGGGACTCTCTATGATAAGAATATAGCACTGCATTCGGTGCCTACGTCATATATTAATTTATATTTTTACCTATTAAACATGTTCTTTAAGATATTCATGTTTTTTAAAAGGACCGGACTGGGCATACTCGTTTTGGATCAGGCAAGATATATAACGCAGATGATTGATTTGGTTCCAATCAGTAAAATTTCATCCGGACCCGATCAGGAACGCCTGATCTGGACCCGATCAGGAATGCCTGATCTGGACCCGATCAGGAATGCCTGATCTGGACCCGATAAGGTTTTCCTGATCGGGTCCAGATATATCTTCTGCGTTACATACCTTATCTGGTCCAGATCGGGCATGCCCGGTCCGGTCCTGCTAAGGAAGACGAAAAAATTTCTAGTCGGGTAGCTCTCCCCATGAAAGATCTGATAGAGTCTCTCTGTCACTCATATTTTTGTAAGTATATCTACTTAAAACACTGCTAGAAAAGAATGACTCAAAATAAAACCCTTGGCCAATCCATCTGGCCACCGTAATGTTGATTAATCTTGGGTAATATACGTCCCACTACTAGGTTCGATCGTCCGCTATAGGGGAGAAATTGACTTACTATACCAAGCTGGTCAGACGGAATGGTATAGAGTTTTATTACGAGTTTTCCTATTCTTGCGCAGACCTTATATGCATATCAGACCCTCAGTCATATTTAAGACACCTACAGACACAATAGGAGGTGGTGAATAGTATTCTAACTCCATAATCATATGGACAAGTGTATTGAACTATTTTCTCCCATCTGAATAAGGTTCTAAATACAACTGTGGAACAAAGTTAAGCTGTGAAAAAGCCGATGTACCTATATGTACCTATATACTTTTCAAAAAGAAAGTATAATTTTGTGAACGTGTTTATTGTCCCTTTCACTCCAATTGTCTATGATTGTATGTCAGTATGACATTTTGGACTTTATCTGTGCGCTATAAAGAATTTGTAAGAAATTTATTTTCCTAAGTTTTGTGTGATATATTGATTTTAATAATAAATGAATATAATTTACATGAACTTGGTAAGTTGCTTATAATAAACTTTACTTGAATTATATGCTATGCGGCCAAGTAAATTAAGGTAAATGTTTTGATAATTTTTTTTAAAACGTTCCCAGTGATACACGGTGAAGTAATTTTGTATGTGGTAAAAAGTTTACAAGCATTCAACTGAGCCCAATGGAGCTATTATCTAAAAAGCTTAAGTAGCTATTGCTCGTTCATGGGCTGTAATAAGGAATGAATGATAAGAAAATCGTGATAATTCTAAATATTTTTTGTTTTTCTAACTTCTAACTCTTTCTAACTTCTTTTCTAAATTATTTTTATTTTTTATTTGTTATATTTTTTTTTTGTTTGGGACTAATCCCACCACACATTCCACACACCATTGTAACTCCTGTAAGCCAGGATCCACAATGGTCACTATAAATGACACCGAGGTTTGACCCTCAGGCAGTCCCGGGAAATGATTTTAATTGTCTTGGAACCCGCAACAAATTTAATTAGAAAAGTTAAAGAGGAGGAGTTGGAAAGAGTGATTCTACTTCCCTCCCAGGCAAAGCGGGCGACAGAAAGCAATATTGACTAGTCAGCCAATAAGTAAAGGGTTGTACAGCTACGATAAGCGCAGCAGTACGGCACCACGAATACGGGATAATTTAACGGGGCCTATATGTGAGCCTTAAGATTGGTTGCAGTAGTAGGTATGGCAGAAACGCCTAAACGCACGCAGAATTTTTCTCGAGTTGCTACAAGATCCGTATAGTATACTAGTCCAGATGTGACTTGCAAACTGTCTAACATAAGGTCGCGCTCGTTACGCCAGAGATCGCACTCCCAGAGAATGTGATGTGCTGATGCTCGCGGTTATGTGTAGAACATTGACATAGTGGTGAAGGTACGAGTTCAAAAGAAAGTAATTTACTTTTAAAGTTGCCATGGCCAGTTAGAAATTAGGCTACAAAATGGCCAACCTCCAGCCACACTCTCTCTAGGCGCTCGCGGACGCATGGGAATAATAGATAGAGGTGACGGCCCTTCGATTATGAATCCCATCTTTCTTGCCATTCAATTAAAAGTTTTTCATAGACAACGGATTGCGGTGCAAACAATCGAGCGATTTTATTACGGTCGCGCGGTAGAAGGAAATCTGTGTTCATATTTTCCCTTGTCGTGTAATACATTGATGCCCGTCTCTGAATCTCCAAGTCAACCGAAAGTACACCCGCGAGTACACTGGCAATGCTTCGGTACTGACCGTCCTGTAGGCTTTACACAAGAATATTAAGGCCAATCGTTGGCTTTGTAATAATTTAAGGCGAGCTGCCGCTATGGTAGCCATATCAGCCCAAACGGGTGCAGCGTAACAAATACACCCCAAATATGTGGCCATATATATATAGTTTTCTGTGTATTAAAACGAAGGCCACAGGTAGACGTTGATATTCTAATAAGCGCATAGAAATTTCGTTTCGCTTTTTCACCTACAGTTTTAATATGCTCGACAAATGAAAAATTTTATTCTAAGAGTAGACCAAGATAGCAAACTGAATCTTTCTTTTTGACTGTCATATTATTGAATTTTATTATCTGATTACACACCATTTATTATCTGATTACACGCCATTTATTATCGGATTACACGCCACAGAACCATCCGCAATTATAGCAAGACGCTAGAGAGCTCCCGATATGTGACCTCTTTCCGCTTTTGTGTGTCAAACTGACAACGTTACGTCATATAGGTGTCGCTTGTGTCCCGCACGACGTGTCTTCCGGGTTACTGTGAATGTAACAGAACATTTTCGGCTGTTTTCATTGGAGCATTCATAATAGTAACATGACGCCTGATAAACGAATCTATGAATCTTCCTTTATTATGTATACCTAAGTTTAAAAAAATGTGTACATAAAATATTAGTCTATTATAATCTGACATAGCTTTTTCTTGTAGTAAGCTATGGACTGAACGTAACCAGCCTCTTTTTATTAGATACAATGCTTCACACATTTTTTATGGGACGGGCTATAATTCTGCCATACTCCGTCAAACCACATGGTGAAAAGCTTGGCGTGCATCCCCATAACCTGCTGCACCGTACTTCTCTATCGCCATTTGAGCGAACCAACGTTTACAAGTTCTTGTCTTCAATGACAATGCTCTACACTAAATACTTATTCTTTCCGTGTCGTAACGGAGTAAGAATATAATTCACCATCCCCTGTCTTACTCATAGGTAAGAGATGATGAGAGGTAGATCGTAAGAGACGACTACAAATATAACATCTATGCAAGAAAAGAAAAATTCGAAACAAAACCTTATGCCAACACGTCTGACCAGCGTATAGTAGGTCAATTTCACTCCCATTATAGAGGAGGCTCGAGCCCTACAGTGGGACATATATGAGCTGAGATGATGATGATGATGAAATATTTATTTGGCGAATTTTACAACTACATAATAAACACGCACAAATTATAGATTTTGCGTGGGATTTTATACGACTTTCCATGTGATGATGAAGTAAGAACCATCTCATGTCGTAGAAAACGGTTGAGATATTTAATATGCATATAACATCTATGCAAGAGAAGGAAAACTCGCAATGAAATCCTATACAATCCCGTTAAATCAGCGTAGTGTAATAGGTCAATTTTCCTTTCTGTAATGAATGATGCTCGAGTCCATTAGTAGAACTAAACTACAGTAATCGCTATTGGAAGTTACTATTGAGATCATGGTCATTTTTCCATGCATAGCGTAATTAAAGTAAAATTTCTTTACGCACGCTTGACTTGGAGAGTAATCTGGTGAATGCGTGACGAGAGCGTTACGAAAATTGTGATTGGGCAAAGCGAACGGCAGTTGAGAGGGAAATGTAAGTTAGTGAAGATAGGGAGAGAGAGAGTTACGTTTCGTAAATTACTGTAGGGGTAAGAGAGAAGTGTGAAGTGTGAACACACATTTTCCTTCTCTCTTTCTCAAAAATATGAATTTATCAATGAACATACATACATATCATCACGACATATCCCTTGCAGGGTAAGCAGAGAGAGCAGAGTGCCAGAGAACTCTATCCTTGCATACTTCACTCGCTTCCTCAACATTCATAATTCTTTTCATACACGCTCGCCGGTTTCGGAGACTGTTGACTCCACCTTCCGATCCCCATCTCGGCTAAATCCACATCCAAGATATACAAATTCATCCACTTGTTCTAGTACATCATTACCTATTGTTACTCTTACATCTGTTCTGGCTTCATCTCTTTCAAAGACCATTATTTTGGTTTTGCTCACATTCATGCGTAGACCCCTTTTCTTACAATCTTCTGTCATTGTGTCGACTAGGGTCTGCAGGTCAGTCGCTGACTACGCCAGCAGGATTGCATCATCTGCATAGAGCAGAGCACTGACCACTGAGTCGCCCATCTGGGCTCCCACATTCATATCGTTCAACCTTTGGAGACATTTATCCAGATATATGATAAACAGCCTGGCTGATAGAACGCACCCCTGCTTAACGCCGATATTGACATCAAACCAAGGCGACATTCCATCATCCAGCCGCACACGAGCTCTACAGCCCATGTAACTGGACTGCACAGCTTGCAGCAGTTTACCGTTAATACCATACTCCGGTAAAATGTCCCAAAGTTCCTTTCGTACAACCGTGTCAAATGCTCTCTTCAGATCCACAAAACTGCAGAAAACCCTCTGACCTAGAGCCAGATGTTTCTCCACAATGTTGCGCAGAGAGAACACTTGATCCATACATCCCCTTCCTCTCCTGAAACCTCCTTATGCCTCACACAGTAAACTATCGGACACCATCCTCATTCTCCTTTCAATTTATCCTCATTCTCCTTTCAATTTATTAATGAAAACCTATAATAAATTTAAATATTTGTACTTGGTCACTCACACTCACATTTTTTTATATATATAGAAAGCCATCATTAAAATATTACAGTAGCACTAATGAGATTTATTTCCGCGTGCTCTCTGGCAACAATAAACAACATCGACATACTTTCGAAAAAACATGTCACGCAAAGTTACTTTAACATAGAGTGCCATTAAGTATGTTATTTAAATAGTCAAACAAAAGCGACGGTTTTCGCCGGCCGTGTCACTTGGGGAGCATACCAAATGAGCCGTTTTATACGAATACAATACTCAGGGTCTCTTCATACATGATTTATTTGAATTTTTGTTATACAACAAAGCGTTGGGACCTGCATGCATGTTTTGTGACGTTCGATTTAAATAGGCGAGGATAAAAAAATATGTACACATCAGTATTCGGTTAATATACATAGGTATATACCTACATATTATCATACATATTAAAGAACGTATACTCCATTATCTGTGTGGTGACGGAGTAAGAATACTTTTCACCACCCCATATCTTACCCGTGGGTGATCGTACGAGACGACTAAGGGATGTAAAACGCATATAACATCTATACGAGAGAAGGAAAACTCGGAACAAAACCCTATACCAACATGTCAGACCAGCGTGGTATAGTACGACGTGGAGCCCAACAGTAGGACATTTATGGGCTGTGATGATGATGATGATACTCCAATATGTATTTTTTATACGACTAGATTTTGTATTGCCCTAAGGAATAAATCATCCTTGTCTCACAGTGACATTGCAAACATATAATTACCTGCACAGATGACGTAATGGTTAAGATACCGACTTACCGTGCCAGTGTCGTTGGTTCGATTCCCACGCTAGACATTATTTGTGCGATCCATTACATGCATTTCTGAGTCTGGTTGAAGTTTGTGTCCATCAAATTATATATTTGTGAAGTCCCCCACAGTACAAGAACACACCAGTCGACCAAAAGATAAGGATATATTCGTTAAGTGCCGGGAATGGTTTTCTAAAAAAAAAACAACAGACACAAATTACACCTTTTTTTTTTTTTGCGGTGGGCTATGGACGTCGCACCCCGCCAAATCGGTCCGGGGTGACGGAAGAGGCGGCGCGCAACCCCATTGACCCACCCTGCAAGCACCTCTTCTTCGCCGTGCGAGCGGGCCACTGGTACCCGATCTTTGTCTTCGGTGGCCCGCTCGGCGGTATGCCCTCTCGGGCTCCTCTCCTGTCGACGCCCCGACAGCTTTCGCCGTCTAGGCGTCATCCTCACGCGGTGGCCTCACGTCGGGTGACCGGACAATTCTCCGGTCCGATCACCCGAAGCCTCGGTTAGGGCGGCATCAGGCGCAGGTACTCGCGCCTGTGCCGCCCCGGCCGCGGGCGGCGGCCCGGGTCACGGGAATCCTCCCGGGCCCGTTCCGCCGCCTCCTTCTGCGAGATGACAGCCTCGCAGAAGGCGGCGACCGCGTCCCAATTCCTGACGCTGTCGACCATCGCTCGCGCAACAGCCGGCAGCGTCAGGTCGGCACCGATGACAGCGACGAGGTCACGGCGCTGCCCGTCCCAGCCCGAACATACCTCAAGCGTATGTTGCGCCGTGTCCTCGTCGCTACTGCAATGGTGGCAGGACGGAGTCCACTTCCTCCGCACGACCGTGTGCAGGTACTTGCCGAAGCAACCATGCCCCGACAAGACCTGCACCAACCGGAAAGAGAGGACTCCGTGCCGCCGCTCCATCCACTCCATCAGTACGGGCCGGAGGGCCTCAACGGTAATAACACCGTGTCTTGGCCTCTCCAGCCGCGTAACCCAACGGGCGATGACGTCTCGGCGGGCGTCCTCGCGCCAGGTGGCTATCTCGCTCAACGATGGGGAGCCACCTTCGTCGCGCACTGAGGTAACCCGCCGGTAGAGGTCGGAGAGCATCTCCGCGTCTAGGTCCCACGGAGGTGTCCCGGCCAATAGGCATGCCACCTCGGTAGATACCGTGCGGTACCCGCGAATGGCTCTGACCGCCATGGCTCGCTGTGGCCTCCGCAGCACCGCCCTGAGCTGGGCGTTCAGAGCCCTCGCCCACACGGGTGCGCCGTACATGGCCATTGAGCGGATCACCCCCGCATACAGCCGTCGGCCCTCGAAACTGGGTCCGCCCACATTCGGCATGAGCCGAGAAAGGGCGGACGCCGCGCCGACCAGCCGGGGAGCAATTTGACGAAAATGCTCCCGGAACCACCATCGCCCGTCGAGCACCAGGCCTGCGCGCGAAGCTTATTCAGCGACGCGCGATACGGGCAACCCCAGGGGTCACGGTCGAGACCGTCCAGCATCTCCTCCCAACTCGCGTCCTTGGCGGACCAGATGGCCAGCCGAAAGGTGGTACGCGCACTGCGGTACGTCTCGTACAGCTGGCCCTCCCGCTCAACATCGCGGCGACGCCGCCGACTGCGGGTGTAGGACCTTCGGGCACTAATGTACGCCGCACGAAGGTCCGCCAGTCTTGGGGACCACCAGTAGACCCCCTGCCTCGGAGGTAGACGCCGCACCCTGGGCATGGCCGCATCGCAGACCTGCACACAAAGTACACCTAGACTTGGAACACTAATTTATTGATTGCACAAAAGAGTAATGGATCGATGAAAATTATTAAGCATTTCTCTGTGGAATCAGTCAAATGAGTTTCAAAAAAAGAAAAAATGTGTCTGTCATAAAAAAAAAATTAAAAAAGTATGCCATGTGTTCATTTATATTATACTAGATAGCTGTCCTCCTCCCGTTTCTCTTACTTCCGGATAAGAAATCACCAACATATGATATGTTGATACTAAAACCTTCTCCTTAACAGGCTGAATCTTATGTTATAAGTATTATTTAGATCGGTTCAGCAGTTTTCGCAGTATACACGAACAAAAAACCGGCTCTCTATTTATTAGTATAGATAGAAGATAGATTATAACCATTGTGTATGCCAAATTTCATTTATATTGTTTCAACTGTTTTAAGTGATTGGTTAATAATGCGAAAATTTGTATTATCATATTTAGATCTTTTCATAATGGAATAAAAATGCAACCAAATTTATTTTTCACCAGTAACTTAGGATTCCGTCTGGTATTGAACTGTCACTATATAAAAAAGAGCAATGACCATAGATAAAAACTTGTTTTGATAAAAAAAATCATTTTCAAAATCTTATTATTATACCAAAGCTTTTAAGAAATTTGGCCCTGGGCCATTCTCGTCATACAAATAGATCATGAAATCGAGATAAACATTCGAATTTAAACTTTGATCCTTCGAGAACGGACCAATACCGTTTGAGTAAAGTTTAAATTACTAGATCGAAATAAAATTTTAATGACGAGAATTC
Source organism: Lymantria monacha (assembly GCA_905163515.2). Classification (NCBI taxonomy): domain Eukaryota; kingdom Metazoa; phylum Arthropoda; class Insecta; order Lepidoptera; family Erebidae; genus Lymantria; species Lymantria monacha. Next base: position 23,540,131 of record LR991093.1, read on the forward strand.
AACAGGCAAAGTTGATAGACTAAATGAATGGATGATGCACATATAAATAATAATGAACCAGACATCATAGTAATAGATCGGCTAGAACGTCATGCAATGATTGTCGATGTCACTATTTCTCATGACAGCAATCCTGTTAAGGGTGAGAATGATAAACAAATAGTTTATCGATATGTTGGATTTCATCATCTCAGCTCATATATGTCCCATTGTTGAGCTCGAGCCTCCTGTATTCTGGGTGAGAAATTGACTTACTATACCACGCTGGTCAGACGTGTTGGTATAGGATTTTATTATGAGTATTATTTCTCTTGCATAGATGTTATATTCGTTTTATATCCCTTATTCGTCTCTTACGATCACCCACGGGTAAGATAGGGGTTGTGGATTGTATTTTTACTCCACTACTACACGGATTACATGTCGGATTTGAATTAGAATTAGGTTTTTATTTTGTTGCACATGTGGGCAAACGAGCAAGCAGCACACCTGATAGTGTAACTGCCGTCCATGGACCTTTGCAACACAAAGGGTATAGCTAGGCCGCTGCCTATCAATATAAACCCACCCAATTCGGCTTCCGGCTCTCTCGCTCACCGAACGAAGCGTAATAGCACATTGCCATTACTCAGACGTCGATCTTCTGCGAGAGTGTGGACCCCAGACGAAACGGCCCGCGGCTGTAGACAGAACTGTTAACAGCGTGGTCCTATCACTGAATAAATTTCTACTTGTTATTAGTTCACCAGATTATTGGTATGTGGGATGTAGACTCAATGGTAGCAATAACCATATCTACGAGTACCAACGGTCTAATAGCCGAGAGCCTTAACCAACACTAAACAGGTTCGCATTAAGTAATTACGTAGGAGGTCTGATTCAGAACACGATGTTACTAGACACGGTATCCATTGTGAAAAAGTTTCTCTCTTAGGCCATAATATCTGTAAATCCCTATATTTACTGTCGGTGGATCAACATATATTTATATTTTTTTTTAAATTTATATTTAGTAGTAGTATTTTATCATTCAGCCTTTTTTCATCCACTGCTGGATGTAGGCCTCCCACATATTACGCTACAAAGTGCGGTCTTGTGCCACCCACGACCAATGCCTCCCAGCAACCTTCACCAGGTCGTCGGTCCACTTTGAGAGACGATCAACACTGCGACGTCCGATACGTGGTCGTCACTCGAGAACCTTTCTTGCCCAACAGTTGGCCTGGGTTATGAGGGGATATTAGGGACCACGTTTCTGTGCCATAAGTCATCACTGGTAACACAGTATTATTTTAAATATGTAAAAATAATCATTTATTACCGGTAACATTTCTAGCGATACTAACAATAATCTTAAACGCTAGTCTTAGTAGATAATAGTGGAGTTTCATCCATTGACGCTGCATTGGAGGCAACCTGTCTATTCCCTATCTTACCTGTGAGTATAGTAAAAGACAATTAAGGGATATATACATATAACATCTATGTAAGAAAAGAAAATCTCAAAATTAAACCTTATACAAACTCATTTGACCAGTGTGGTATAATTTTATTTTATTTATTTTATTTATTTATATAAGGCTCATCTACGACATAAACACTAACATATGCTAAGATCATTCCAGTGCCTTAAAACTAGTGTTTATATCAATTACAGATGTGCACAACATTTAGGAATATATTACAATGCGTAAATTAATGTTAGAGATAAAAAGAAAAGTATTAATTAATTATCTAATAAATAAAATAACGAGTCGAAATAATTAGAAGGTAAGTAAAATCTAAGATAAGTATGTAGTTAGTTATATAGAAAAATAATTTATAATATAAGTAAGATGTAAGTAATGCGTAAAAATTAGCTACTACAATTTGTAAAACATGCATAATACGTCAATTACTTTGAAAAGAGTCTCGAGCCCAGCTGTGGGACGTATGTGATCTAACTATAAACACGTCCAGATTAGTTTAATTGCTGCTGGAGACACTCGTGAGTAGTGAGGTGCATATTTTACGTAATATAGCGCTAACACCTTATATTTTTTTCTCGGAAAATTCTAGTCGCACTATTCCACCACGGCAATCATAACAGTGTCTAAACGCGTTATTATCCGTCACCCGTTGAGAGGCTGACCGCTTAAGGGCGACGACGACGGGGGATGGTACCCGTAAATGTAACTCAACGGGCTGGCCACGGATGTCAAGGAAACGGTACCAGTGACCGGCTGAATGGCAATGAGGTCGGAATTTGATAAGTTATGGGTCCGTCGTCCCGGATGAAATGGGTAGCCTGCCAAAAAAAAGTGCGTTATTATATATGTCAGCGGGAGCTGCAGATCTCAGCGCGGAAGGCGTCAGATCTTCATTTTTTTAGTTCGTCTACTTAACTTTTATCACAAGATAAATCAGGAGGCTCACAATATTATCACCAACACCATATAAAATAATAACATGGAATGCAGTGAGGTTAGTTATGACTCGATACAATGGATCGCTACTAACGCTCACAGATCAATGATATGAAGTCACGTCTCACTTCAAAAATAAACTATCTAACGGTTGTTTATTTTTTAAATACCCTCTATCGTATTCAATCGTGTCACAACTAAACACACTCAAGCAACGATCAGAATTAATAAACTAAAGGATAACTAAAATAATGAAACTGATTGCTTGACTTTCCATTAATATCGTCCTTCAAATATCACGCTCTCCGACATATATATAAAACTTACCTAACTTAATCAAAAAATGTCTCCTAGAATATGATACTTGATCACTAAATAAATAGTGCTAATATTGCAAACAGTTACCTGGCTTCAACTAAATCAGCTTTCATAATCCTATTGAATTTCGCAAGCATTTAGTTGGTTTTACGGATTAATTGTGGCTAACTATTAATAATATAGATAGCCGTAACACTGCTTACGTATGTGCTAATCGATTTCTTTTCTTCAAGCCATATCTATCCATACGTCAGTTCAACGAAATCCACTTGTCGCCACATTTGGTAGACGTGTTAATATATCTACTAGTTGGAGTTATATCCTAAGAAAGTGCTACTGACCATTTGCCTGACAATGCTTCAGTTAATGGGGGGTTTTAATACATAGTATTTTTATCCTACCATCATGTGGTATAATCATCAGGCCATACAAGTCAAAAACTCGTTCTAAAATGGAGAAAACTTGATCTACTTTACCAAAACCAAACCTAACCAAACCATCGGCAGGCACATGATTATGGCTGTATATATATTCTTCAAACAGTGTAAGGAAATGATCTTCACAAAATTTCATTTAAGAACGTCGATTAAAACGTTTTCTTCAAAATTTATGGGCAAATCTAATTTACAAAGACCACAAAAGTATGTCGAGATCTTGTTTTTTTCTGAGTAAAACACTTCGCCTCGAGCACACATGTTATAATAAAGCAGAAAAAACCGTGAGTCTGTAATAGATTTATTAGAAATTAATGTGGGCAATAATAAAATAAAGTTTTAGTGATAGTCTACGCTTTTGATAGTTTTTAAGCTACAGCTTTAAATAGGTCAACTCAACCGAAGTATACTACGAAGGTAATACCACATTCTCGCAGCAATATGTAGTAGAAACTATATATATGCAATATGACAATGTTTTTTTTATACATACATACATATCATCACGCCATATCCCTTGCAGGGTAGGCAGAGAGAACAGAGTGACAGAGAACTCTATCCTTGCATACTTCACTCGCTTTCTCAACATTCATAATTCTCTCCATACACGCTCGCCGGTTTCGGAGACTCTTGACACCACCTTCCTTCAGTACATGACCAATCTGGTCTAGGTAAGTTAGTCTCGGTTTCCCCCGGTACCTACATCCTTCCACTTTCGCATTGTATATCTTCTTAACCAGACGTTCGTTCACCATTCTTTCTACATGTCCGAACCATTTTTTATAATTAGTATTATTGCATATTGGCAACCCAGCGTAGCTTGCTGCAGCACTGAATACTAAAATTCTGGTGACAATTTTCAACCCATTGCACCTCTGAGAGCGCTTTCCTTTGTAAAGAATTCTCACGACATACCTGGCCATGTCAAATAGAAAGTATTCGTTATATCAAGTATTTGTACCAGTGTGGTTCGTTATATAAAGGTTAAGCTAATCTAATATTCTCAATATTGCGTACCTAACTACTTATCTACTTATTAAACATAACAATGCTCATCAATATCATCATCATCATCTTCATTCTCCTGCTCTTATCCCAATTACTTGGGGTCGACGCAATATGTACCTACTCGTATATATTGCAAAAGTTATTGGCAATAGTTTTATGACCGGTTGTCTGCTTGACGTCAACCCTCCTCGTGCATGTAATTGTTGACCAAACGGCATCAAGTAACCAACTCCCCAAATTGATGTAAACTTCTTAGTCAATTTTTACGACACCCACGAACAAAGTAGGGGTTGGTAGTATACGAAGCCGCTATCACACAGCACAAAGATAACAATATTCATTAATATATAAAACCACATACTAATGAAAACAAAATGGAATTAAAATTAATTACTTGATGTTTTAGGTAGGGTATGTGGTCAACGGACTTGTATCAATTTCGATCTCTAGCAACGCCGTCGTTTATATAGAAATGTAGATTTTAAATATTATTATATTCCTCTGCGTTGGTAACTTTGGGCACCATTTTTTGTTTTTTTTTTGTAATTGCAATTTTGACAATAGTGATAAATTTTAATATATAAGCTATATATTCGTCCGGAATAATAGTGACATCTCTAAAAATTACAATTTTCATTATACTTTAATTTTTGGTTGTGGAGGGGTATTAATATTATAAGTTCTTCATGTCAACTCTTCTTCGTCATTCTTAAGGAAATTATGCCAACGTTCGTGCATTTGCATCGCTGCTGAACCAAGCTGAAGAAAAGGAAATACTTATAGATACCCCTGAAAAATTTAGATTTAATTTAGAAGAAAAGATGGATGGACTGCGTGCATCATGACATGGATAGACAAGGAGTGACCACAGAGATGACGTCTGATAGAGTTGTATGAAAGGAGAAGACATATTGCATCGACCCCAAATAAATATATAGGATAAGAGCAGGTTGATGATGATGACCCCTTTTTTTTTTTTTTTTTTTTTTTATTTTTTTTTTTTTGTAGGCTATGGCCCGGTCACACGTCGCCCGTACCGGCCGGGGCGACGGAAGGGCAGCGCGTGGCCCCATAACCCACCGTATTATGATGATGACCCCTGAAAAAAAATTTTTTTTTTTTTTTTTCATGATGATGACCCCTGAAAAATTTAGCTTTTTTCACTATTCTTGCGGACCAGCGATATGTAAAATACCGTTTACTTTACATCAAACAACAATAGCTTGTGATAAATTCAAAGTATCTGAATCTGTTGAGACGTTAATTGTTGCTGTTATTAAGGAATTCCATTTAATGTTCGGTTGAGTTCGTTATATAAGAAGAGTTAGGTAAAAAAACAAAATTGTAAATAATTGTAAATAAATTGCACTTCTTATTTACATACATACATACATAGCCTCACGCCTGTTTCCCAGAGGGGTAGGCAGAGACTACGGATTGCCACAAACTACGATCCTGACATACCTCCATCGCTTCATTCACACTCATCACAGTCTTCATGCATGCTCTACGGTTACGCGTACTCTTAACCTGACCTTTCGCCAATACATCTTCAATTTGATCCAGAAAGGTACGACGTGGTCTTCCCCTTGTAAACGTCCCACTCACACTCGCTTTGTATACTTGCTTAGTCAACCTTTCTTCTCTCATTCTTTCCACGTGGCCAAACCACCTCAGCATTCCCTTTTTTATCTTTGCCGCTACTTCTTCATTCACACCACAGCGCTGTCTTATAACACTATTCCTAATTCTATCTTTCAGACTTACACCACACATACTACGAAGAGCTCTCATCTCTACAGCATTTATTCTACTTTCATGTTTTCCCTGCCAAATCCAACTTTCACTACCATACATGAGAGTGGGCACTAATACTCCCCTATGTACAGCTAGGCGTGCCTTTTTAGACACATTCCTACTCTTCATAAAAGCGTACAATGCCCCATTCACTTTATTGCCAGCATTAACTCGTCTTTCAACATCATCATCATTTTTACCATCACTAGTAAACAGTACACCCAAGTATATAAATTCTTTCACCTGTTCCAATCCCTCACTATTTATAGAAATATTACATTCCGTCATACGTTTATTCTTTTCAAAGACCATTACTTTCGTCTTACTTACATTTACTTTCATACCTTTTCTTTCAAAAGCATCATGCATAGTAGTTACCATCGCCTGCAAATCTTCAGCCGACGATGCAAGTAAAACCTGATCATCGGCATAAAGAAGACATTTGACGAGTAACTCAATCATTCTTAAACCACATTCATTATTTTTCAAATCTTGCAAACAGCTATCCATGAATAGGTTAAACAGCCACGGTGACGCTACACATCCCTGTCTAACACCTTTATCAATGTTAAACCATTCAGTGTAGGACCCGTTTATCCTTACGCAGGCTCTGGAATCCTTATAGATGGATTTCAGTGCCTGAATAAGATGGCCGTCTACCCCATACATCGATAGTACTTTCATCGATAGTCGTTCTTATTTGCATTTTGTAATAATTTAGAACTATTGATATATATAATTTTTTGACAAAAGAATTCGTAATTTAAAAATATATTTTGTATTATCTTACGCAAAGTTTTAAGAGAAAATACATAAATCAAAGAAAACGTTATTATTACGATGTTAAAGTTAACACTGTAATAAATAATTTTACAGAGTTTTAATAGTATGCATTTGCGAGTACATTAATAACGAGCATATAAACGCACTTGTTCATATAGATAGTGAATAGAAACACAGTTTATCAAATCTTCTTCTCCTACGGTAGACTTAAGAGACGACTGGGATGTGAGTAAATGAAATACTACGACAGAAAGAGAATACAAAACGTATGTCAGCCCATCTAACCAGCTTTGGAATTTGCCCTTTTTGTTGTAGAAGAAATACACGATCAGTAATTACGATATAGTATTATTTAAGGATAAAAAATAAATCTTTATTTGGTTATATATCTATGCTTAACACTGGATTATTCTAGTAGCATATACATGGCTACAAGCGTTCACACCATATTAAATGTTATTGCAGTAAGTTTAATGAAATTAATGTAGGTTACATAAAAAAATATATGATATAGTATTATAATTAGTAGTGGGGCGAATCCCACTTGTGGCGACAGCTTGCTATGTAGTTTAACATAGGCGCTTCCGATACCATAAAAAAAGCTTCATAAAATGAAAAGTATTAAGCAAAACTATCTTAAATTTTTATGGAACTAAATGGCAGCTATTCCGCATTAAACTAAGGAAGAATCACGTAAATCAGATTATAAATCTCAGTGTAATCGGTGTACATACATAAAAAACAACATGCCAATCAAATTGAGAACTTCCTCCTTTTAGAAGTCGGTTAATTACCATCACCATATTAAACCATTACTCGCCGTCATTCTCAAAGGTAGCCTTAAAAATACTCGCATTATCACCCCAAACTATAAAGTATTTCCTTCTTTTTGATTAAAGTTTATGTTGTACCCTATAGTAATGATGTATACATTTCCAGATAAGAAGAAACTGCAGTGAATTAGTCCCCGAGTAATAATGCTCCAAACTTCGCTGCCGCTGTGCTAAATGAAGTATTGTTATGTGCTACATATGCAGCTGCTTTTCATTGACTATCGACTTTGTGCAAAGGTACGGGATTACTTTATTATTTTTAAATTCAATAAAGGCATTGAAAATACAAGGCCATTAAAGAATGGTAAATAGCAGTGTTGTCATTACAAATAGTAATATAATAATCGTTTAAACTATAATAGGCAACACATAGATCAATAGTTGACAAGTATTGCCGATAGAGAGCGATTTGCGCCCATATATACCTAGGACTAGTTTAAGATGTGTGTGTGTTTCATATCATAGTGAGAAGTAAGTAAAGACTGATTTATTGATTTCACCTCGTATATGCTATATATGCTTTTCTTACGAATTTGACTCTTCTGGTAATGACGTTATCTGTTCATATCTTGCGATATTATATCACTCGTGAGAAAAGTGTCGATTGTTTTATTTTTCATTGCCTATGGTAGCAAACGAGCAAGCACCGCACCTGATGGTAAGTGTTATTGCCGCCCATGGAGGACCTTTGTAATGCCAAGGGTATAGCTGGGCCACACAAACCCCACACCCATCCAGTTTGACTTCCGGCTCTCGTGCTCACCGAACGAAGAGCAATAGCATATGGCCATTACTTCGATCGTGTCGGTGTCGATCTTCTACGACAGTGTGGTACTGCCCCGGACGGAACGGCTCGCAGCTGTAAGCAGAGAACTGTGAAGAGAGTGGTCCTAACACTAAAAGTATTGTATTCTTAGTGTGTTAACAGAAGAATAAGTTGGATTTTTATTTTTGTCTCCATGAAGTACTTTACTGTAAATCTTAGCTAAGCAAGTTCAAGCACTAAATTCGATGTTATTAAAAATCCATTAGAGAATGCTTGAAAATGTATAAGAGAGTTAGGGATAAGAACAGGATGGCTTATTGTAGTTATTTAGGATCCTGATTCGCAACCCGAGATTCCATACCAATAACGTTGATGACGACTGATGTTATAACAAGATTCAAACATAAAATATAAATCGGTAGTAATAAATAGAATTCCACAATGATTCCATGTATATATTGTTATCGTGGCCACGTTAAGTATTTCGCCATGCATATAAGAAAAGTGGAAAGATGTAGGCACCGGGGGAGACTGAGACTAACTTACCTAGACAAGATTGGTCACGTACTGAAGGAAGGTGGAGTCAAGAGTTTCCAAAACCGGCGAGCGTGGATGAAGAGAATTATTAATGTTGAAGAAGCGAGTGAAGTATGCAAGGATAGAGTTCTCTGGCACTCTGTTCTCTCTGCCTACCCTGCAAGGGATATGGCGTGATGATATGTATATATGTATAAGAAATTGCGCCCTTTCTTGCTATACTACACAATACAAATATGTAATATTATCAGATATTCGTGGAAATAATGTGGTTTGATAGTCACTATGACAACATTTTCCGTGTGGTGACGGAGTAAGAATATAATTCACCACCTCCTTCCTATCTTACCCTTGGGTGATCGTAAGAGACGACTAAGGAATATGAAAACGCAATTAACATCTATGCAAGAGAAGAAAAACCTCGAAGAAAACCCAATACCAACACGTCTGACCGGCTATACAGTAGGTGAATTTCCCTTCCATTATGGGGGAGGCTCGAACCCTACAGTGGGACTTATATGAGCTGAGATAATGATGATTATGATGACAACATTATGACAGATTTAAGTTTACGAGTAAAGAGCCGAGGTGAGATGTGGTTGCCACCTTCTTTGAGACAGTTAAAAGAGAACCGATAGAGAAACTCTTTGAATTGGGGATTAGTCCGCTACCCAAGAAACAGACCGTATGAAGCTGATATTACATTTATTTAAAAAGACACCACGTTGCACTAAAGAAACAATTCCTGTATTGAGGAAGACCCCACAAACATACAACTAACGCAGCACACCTAGGTTCACAAAGTATTGTCCTGCGTAGGAATCGAACCCACGACACTGGCACGGAAAGTCGGTATCTTCACCACTACGCCATCTGTGTAGTCAAACTTGCTGCTAAGATATTGACGTGGTCATGTATGTGAAAGATCCGTCGGTCACCAAAATTAAGGAATCGCTTATGATGTAATCATTCAATTGGACAGAGAGGAGGAGAATTGCTGCAAATTATGAAACTTATAAGATTATATACTCTTTTTCGTCCGTGTGGTGATGGAGTAAGAATACAATTCACCACCCCCTATCTTACCCATGGGTAATCGTAAGAGACGACTAAGGGATATATGTAAAACGTATATAACATATAGATGTTATATGCATTTTATATCTTGCATAGGCAAGAGAAGGAAAACTTGAAACAAAACCCTATACCAACACGTCTGACCAGCGTGGTGTAGTATGTTAACTCCCCTTCCGTTTGGAGGAGGCTCCAGCCGAACAGTGGGAGGTGTATAAGCTGAAATGAATGAATGAATACTCTTTTTGGACCATCTAGTTCGTTATTTCCCTATTGTGTTGATAACTAAGGAAGTAATTATTCGCCGACGAACCAGCGAGATTATATTATGAATAACAACTAGCAACTAATATATTCAACAAACTTGTTGCTATCATTGCCTTTGTTGCTTGTTTATATTTATATGGTATTGTTTATTTTTTATGATGGAGTAACAATAATCATCAACCGCTCTCTTACCGTTAGGTGTAGTAAAGGATGACTTAAAAAAATGGTATACAAATAATTTCGACATAAGAGAAGGAAATTTAGTCAGAAAACCTTTTATAAGGTTTTCTGACACGTTTTGACCAGCGCCGTGTAATAGACCAATTGCCATTTCATTGTGATGCACGCCCAAACCCAATAGTGCCAATTATGTGGGCAGAAATTATGCTGTTTATACTGTAGGGTAGCATAGCTGCGAATGGAGCGACACCGTCTTGCCACAACTGCGATCAAAGCATGCTGCTGCTTCGTATCCTCGAGGTATATGTGACCTAGACTGAGCAATGCCCTCAACTCATTGCAATAATCGGTACCGATCTATTACCGCCGACCGTTGTTGAAGTCACGGTCGCCAATTTCTGCAAGGCAAGTTGTCTTGCTTAAGGAGGCAGCGAAAGCTTGAGCCTTTTCATCATACTTGCGTATCTGCTTATGATGTTGCTGAAGGATAAGCCAAACTGAGGTTATAATCTATCGTGCAATCTCTCTACGCCCTATAAGTGGATAGGTAAGGATATCTAATGTGTACGCGAGTATTACACATTTGAAATAAAACTACTTTTACGGATTCTGTGTTTGTATTTGATTTTTAATTTCCCGACGTTTCGAACACTTTACAGTGATCATGGTCACGAGAGGACTAAGGTGTCTTACGTCCAAAAGTCATCATTATTACAGAAATTTATATTTACCCGCTATAGTATCAGTTATTAAAAGTTTGGATAGGTATGACTGCGGTATCCCGCTTGGCATCGAAATAAAATCATAGTTCATACAGTTGTGAATCTATTAAATAAAACAAAGTAATAATACCATAAATAGTATTCTCGTTCAATAAAATTATATAGTTACAAAATCTATATTGGATACCACGCGCGAGTAACTAACGTAATTAAACTAGGTCTTCTCCTCCCCGACCAATTTGAAAGCTGACAAATTACTTCGCAATTAAGACAATATACCTAATATTACTGGTTATGAACTAAGAAATTCCTTGCGCGTCGTGCATACCAATCTACTAAGGAATTTCTGTAAAGCTTTTAACCTCGATCCCACGCAATGACAAGAAATACTGTCTGAAAACGATTTCATACAAGTCGCTTCTAAACACGAATGGAGTAACTTTTCACAGTCAATTTCTCATGGAGTGTACGTGCGAAAAGTCAAACGACTTTTGCCCAAAGTTTCCCCTTTAAGGTTCGATGCGTATTGAGATACGTGAAAAGGGTCCCAGAGGGTCTTTCCCGATGGGACTTTCTAAAAAGTTATCGTGTAATTAGTGATATTTTAATACAGAAAATAATGTATTGAAAGTAAAGAGGAAAAGTTTGAAAGTAAAGAGAAATACTCTGTTCTTTTATTTATTATACGTTAGATATGTAAAGTTTCCAGTATGGTACATTTTATTTATTTATTATCGAGAAAATCTCCTTAGGGTTTAGCTATTTTCTTTACCTTAAAGGTATATCATTCATTGTTTGCCTGGCCTTATTTCTATTTTATACGAGACCCTATTTTCTTTTACTCATAGATGTTTAAAGAACAAAAGACACTGCACGATTTCGGCTATATTTTATAACTGATTATCTGCTTAAGGTAACTAACCCTCTTAGAAAATATAATCGTAGACCTCCAAGTTCTAGATCGTAGAAGGGATTCAGGTTTATATATACTTACTAAAAGGTCTACAACGGCTTTGAGCTTACTTTGAAAATAATGTTATTAGTTAATTAAAAACATTATTTTAAAGGTACTAAATATTTATAAAATATCCAATTTTACTCGATTTATAATAAACCAGGCCATGTAGAAACAAATATTGGACATATAGATTTTCCACAATAAGACTAAATTGGCCTACTATACCATGCTAGTCAAACGAATTGATATAGGTACTTTTTTTTTCGACATCGCCGTTCCTTGCAGTGATGTTTCCTTCGATGGTCGATAGCATCAGGAACTGGGACGTGGTCGCCGCCTTCTGCGAGGCTGTCATCTCGCAGAAGGAGTCGGCGGAACGAGCCCGGGAGGAGTCCCTCCATGCGGACTCGGGCCGCCGCCGGCGCCTCGGGCGGCGCAGGCGCGAATACCTGCGCCTGATGCCGCTCTAGCCGAGGCCTCGGGTGATCGGACCGGGGAATAGTCCGGTCACTCGACGTGAAGCCACCGCGTGAGGACGACGCCCTACGGCGAAAACTGTCGGGGCGTCGACGCGAGAGGAACCCGCGAGGTTAAACCACCGGGCGGGCCATTGAAGACAAAAATCGGGTACCGGTGGCCCGCTCGCACGGCGAAGAGAAGTGTTTGCAGGTTGGGTCTATGGGGTTGCGCGCTGCCTCTTCCGTCGCCCCGGACCGATTTCGCGGGGCGCGACCACCTCCATAGCCTACCGCAAAAAAAAAGTGATATTTCCTTATGTGATGTGTGTGATGTATAATTCTATATAATAATGTTTAATTATTTGGTTTCAAAAATGTATCTACAACGAAGATATGGTATTATTTCAAACCACATTAATAACTTTAGTTGCTATTAATTACACTTTTAAGGTTATAGTTACAATAGAAAATTATTTTTTATTTTCTTCAGCCTATCCGTGTTCCACTATTAGCCTAGAGCCTTCACCAAAATGGGATGAAAATTGTAAAAACCTGCTACACTACGTCAGCTAAACGGGTTAGCATAGGGTTTTGTGTCGTATTACTTCTTTTGTATCAATGCTATCTACCCATCATATCCAACAGTTGTCTTTTGCAACACATACTGCCAAGAAGAGAGTGACTTGTATTTCTACTGCGTCACTACATAGGAGTTGATAACAAAAATGATTTTTTATAAAAAGTTATTCGCAAGGTTTTTATGATGAACATCTACTCATATGTATTAAAGGATTGTATGTTCTGAGAAAAACAAAATAACACTGACTATATATACAAAAAAAACTTAAAATAATAAAACATTTAATGGTGGCACCACACTTCGCTATGTGTTATTCGTTATGCGCCTTATTGGCCGCATGCGACGAAGTGTGGAGGTCTCATTCGTCTGTATTTGCTTTACGCGCACACATAACGCATAAGCACGAATAGCAAATACGCGTATCCATCCACTTGTCGGTTTTTGCACACTTCAAAGGACACAAATAAGCCGAATATGTGTGTCGATTGCCCACACTTCGTTCATTCATTCGTTATGTTCACTCGCTACGGCGCGGTCATGTCTACACGGTCTTATTGTAACTTGGTACTTATACAACAGGTATTGGTCAGATGCATTGAAGTAAAAATAAGCTGCCGCCACAGTCAACACGTCCATTTTCTATTTATGTGTCGGCGTGCCAAATATTTGGCATGATGGCACGAAGTGTGGAGTAGCATGTTCGTAATAATAATAATAATAATAATAATAATTTTTATTTCAGAGTATAGAGCTCCATATTTTGTTAGTAACAATAAAAACTTAAGAACTAGTGTTAGTAACATTGACATAATTACCTTATAATCTATGAACAAAACTAACATAAAACTGTTGGTCGTCCGAACCTGAGGGTGTCTACTTAACTGCATGCAGTCGTATCCAACGCCTCAGGATCGGCGATTCCCACCAATCAGCCAAACCCTTTATTATGTTATTGGGGCTGCCGCGCATACGACGCAATAGCGAGGCGCTTCTCTTGCGCATAACGGCCGAAAAACTATCTACGTTCGCGTCAGCAAACATGCCGGACGCGCTACAAAAACGCGACAGCCCCAACAACACCCGGAACGTGTTATTGTATTGTACACGCAGGTCACTGTATGCCTTCTGCGTAAAGTTCACCCACAGGCTGCACGTATAAAAACTTTGACAATAAGCTTTGAAAAGCGTGACCTTTACTGGGGTAGTGCAGTGAGCGAACCTGCGGGCCAGCATACCGCTTCGAACAGCCAGCGACCTGCGCTCCCGTTCCAAATCTGTATTATCCTTGAGGTCCGCCGAGACCCAGTGGCCCAAGTACTTAAATTTGTTAACCATATTCAGAGCTGTACCACATAGCATGACAGGTGGTATAGTACTATAACATTTATTGCCTGCTTTAAATATCATGAGCTCACTCTTGGTTGCATTATATTTGAGCCCGTGTGCCCCGGCGTAGGATTCACATATTCTGACCAATTTCCTCAGGGCCTTGATTGATGGGCTTAGCAACACCATATCGTCAGCATAACTTATATTATTAACACATATACCATTAATGTGACACCCTATACCTGTGCTGCTGAGCTCCCCGATCAGACTGTTCATGTATAGGTTAAAGAGTGCCGGAGAGGTCAAGCCCCCCTGCCTCACACCGCACTCCAACCTATACTCTGTCGAGTATGTGTCTGCCCACTTCACTAGATTTATTTGATTATCGTACCAATATTTAAATAACATTATCACCTCAGCGGGTACACTTGTATCACGTCGCAATTTAGTCCATAGAATGTCATATGACACCATATCAAACGCTTTCGATAAATCAAGGTAACAGGCATATACTGGTGTTCTCCTAAGTGTGTAATACTGTACAGTCTGCTTAAGGCAAAATATAGCACTGTCAGTAGAAAGACCAGGCCGAAATCCAAACTGTGCGTCATTAATTAACACATGCTTATCGAGTACACGCACAAGCAGACTGTCCAGTACCTTAGCAATTACAGTTGCCAATGAAATAGGTCTATAGTTCGACAGCATAGACGAGTCACCAGTTTTGTTTTTAATAATCGGTACGACAATAGTGCGCATCATTTTTGCAGGTATATAAGAATGCCTTAAACACAAATTAAAAAACATACATAAAACTCGTGGTAGATGGTTACCAGCGTGTTGCAAGTGTTCGATGCTGAGACCATCGTGCCCAGGAGACCTACCTCTCATCATGTTTTTAATAGTAGCATTAACCTGTTCCACGTTAAATGTTGCAAACTGCTCGCGGCATACGGTTTCAGAATCGAACCCAGGCAACGACGTCACACGTTCTAATGGCGATTGAACTCTAAAGTGCTCACAAAATAGGTTAGCAATATCACCCTGGTCATGCACACCCGCTATACTCACGGGAGGACTCGGTCTATAATTTAATTTATTGGTAGATTTTAGGTAATAAAGTGTTTGTCAAATATTTGGGCAAATAAATAGTAGCCGCATAACGAATAACACATAGCGAAGTGTGGTGCCACCATAAGGATTTATAAAAAAAATGTTGTGTGTTTAATGGACATGGACATGGAGAGTGACTTGTATATCTTAAATCTATAGAATTTCAAACTGTCGTCTTCTACCTTCAAAATCAAATTAGGAAATGAACGGTGGCAAGTTATTATTATTAATAATAAAAAATAACTAATTTATTAATCTGATTATTATTTAATCTTGTATTATATTTCCAATTAAATTAGGCTTTCAAGTAGGTATAATTCGAAACATCACATTATTAATTTTTCAACAGAGCGATTACATTCATATTTAATGTATTAATAATCAGTTGTAACGAATGTAAAAGGAATTATTAATTATTTTGGCTGTTGTTTTCGAGCGAATACAAAGTTTGCTATATATTTATTATATCACTAGCATATTTAAACGGATGATAATTAATTAGATCATTATTTGTATATACAACATAAGATAAGTATATAAGGTAGGTGTGGTAGCGGCTACGAATACTACCAACCCTTACTTTGCTCATGGATGTCGTAAAAGACGACTAAGAGCCTTATAACGACCTGGGCCAACTCCATCTGATGCCGTTTGGTCAACAATTACATTCCCAAGGAGGGTTGACGTCTGGCTGGCGGCCGGTCATAGAACTATTGCCAATAACTTTAACAATATGTACTATAAAAGAAGAGTACATATTGTATCGATCCCAAATAATTGGGATAAGAGTAGGAGAATGATGAAGGTAGGTGTGTTACTTAACTGTTTGATACCGTCTGTGTTTCATCTCAGTTCATATATGTCCCACTGTTAGGCTCGAAACTCCTCCATCATTATGGGGAATTAATCTATAGCACGCTGGTCAGACGTGTTAGTATAGGGTTTTGTTGAAAGTTTTCCCTCTTGCATAGGTGTTATATGCGTTTTATATCCCTTAATCATCTTTTACGATTACGCACGGGTATGATAAGAGAGTGGTGAATTGCATTCTTACTCCCTCACCACACGGATTACCGTCTGTGTTTAGGGTTTAGGGTCTGATGTGGAAATTGAAAGAATAATACTGGTTGCATAGAAGGCGTAATAGCAAGTGTCGTGGTTCATACCAAGGACAGTACTTTGTGCGATCCATAACTTGTTGTTCTGAGTCTGGGTATAATTTGTGTCCGTTTATTACATGTTTATTAAGTCCCCCGGAACAAGTATTATTTCCTTAGTGCAGGGTGGTTACTTTTCGCCCCGATGGCGAAATCTGTCGGGGCGTCGACGAGAGGAACCCGCGAGGGCAAACAGCCGAGCGGACCACCGAAGACAAAGATCGGGTACCGGTGGTCCGCTCGCACGGCGAAGAGAGAGGATTTTGCGGTGGGTCTATAGGGTCGCGCGCCGCCTTCTCCGTCACCCCGGACCGATTTGGCGGGGCGAGACGCACCCATAGCCCACCAATAAAAAAAAAAAAAAAAAAAAAGGGTGGTTACTTTTAAAAAACATGATAAGTAAATAAAAAGTACTAATACCTACGTTTATATCTTGTCTTTGTTAAGTAAATTACTTTAGTCCACCTGGGCATTCTTGATACAATGTTATTAAATGCTAAGAATACTCTCGCTTACATTCTCGTGGGAGATGCAAAATCGGTGGATTCACCAGAAGAACGAGCAGCAAAATTCTTCTGGGAACGTGTGATGCCAACGCGATTGCACAGCATGGTGATTATGGCACATTCTCTTCACGGGAGGACCTATGACCACGAGTAATAATAGATGTGTTTTGAAATTTCTGTACCACATCACGTATAGAGAGTTGAAATAACATTTTTTTATTCCTCTTGGTGGCAAATGAGCAGTGCACCTGATGGTGTTACTGTTGCCCATTGACCTTTGCTATTGCAAGGGGTACAGGCAGGCCGCTGTCTAACAATAATCCCAAATCCACCCATAAAGATGGGCTTCCGACTCTCTCGCTCACCGAATTAAGTACAGCGCTTGAGCAGTGGTGCTTGACCACTGCTCAGACGTCGATTTTTTGTGAGAGTGTGGTGCTATCCCGGACGGACCGACCTGCGACTGTAGATACATAACTTTCAACAGCGTATTCTAAGAAACATAGAACCTCTTTTTTTTAAGTCGATTAATTATAAATAAGCGTTACAGAATATTACCATACACAAAAATCGGCCAAGTGCGAGTCGGACTCGCGCACGAAGGGTTCCGGATCGTTATCTATAAGGAGCAAAAAACACGTTTGTTGTATGGGAGGGACTTCCATACATTAAATATATGTGTTTTATTTTAATTTAAATATTTATTTTTAAACTGAATGTATAAGTAAATATTCTGTGAATATTTCAAACTATTGTCGTTATCAATATCGAGCAAAAACGAGCAAAAAATATCACGTTTGTTGTATAAGAGCTCCCTTAAATATTTATTTTATGTTGTTTTTTTAGCATTTGTTGTTATAGTGGCAACAGAAATACTTATATATATAAAAATTTCAACTGTCTAACTATCACGGTTTATGAGATACCCTGGTGACACGGACGGACAACAGAGTCTTAGTAATAGAGTCTTGCTGTACCCTTTGGGTACGGAACCCTGACATACATTTGTACCATTATCCTAAGGCTATATAATTCATGGCATACCTAAAATCTCTCCTTTGGGATACATTGATTTGAATATTCTGTAAGAGTTCTTTTGATCATATATTTATTTCCGGCAAGGTTACATAACCATATCTATTTTACATACGTCACGTCGACGTGAATTGACATCAGGTAATATTTTAAACAACTCTCATATTTCAAAGTTTCATTTTATTTTACAAACTATGCTGACCTTTATTATGTCTTTTATGCTTTGCCATTTTTGAAAGCGCACACGAAACAGTATGTTTTGCATTTTCCACAACAAACCAGTTTACATAGCATTAATGCAAATTTTATAACAGTAAAATACTGGTCTTTTTTTAATCCGTATAAAAGAGTTAGAATACTGGCCTCCTATTGGTGTAACGATTTAATTATAAGATTGCTTCGGTTCTCGGGTAGGACAAAGCGTTATTATTTTTTTAATTAAAATTCTGACAATTATCTTTTATTTTTTTTTTGTTATGCGATCCATTTCCGGCCATTTGTTTTTCATTAATGAATCCGAATGTGTCTTTAATGCCAGATATTATGACCAGTAGATATTATTGGATGGGAATAAAAGAGCAGATAAATTATTTTTAAAGTATTTTTTATTTATTTTAGTTCCTCGGTGTTTTTGAAAGTGGTCTTTTTTAGTTAGAAGTAGTTTATTTTTGCTTTTTATTGGTTACACCATATTATATAAAATGGATATCAATTTTAGAGGCACACTATAGGAACCGGTACCCAAATAGTTTCAAGTACGCATATGAAATTTGGAGAATAATCGACGAACTGAGAACCGCCTCCCTTTTTGAAGTCGGTCAATAAAACATTTTACTGTTTTGTTATTATTTATTCAATTTTGATAGACACAAGTTTAAATAAGGAAAGCTCGCCATGTGCTACCAATTCTTTGTTCTTGCTTTTGATTATGTTGATAAATTAAGAATACAGTACGAGTATATAATATGGAATATGTTATGGATGGTCCTTGAGAACATAAGGGCACAGAATTAAAAAATTAAAACTAGTACATAGTCATAAATCTACAACTCTTTTAGGTTATCTTAATTGCAATTCTTCTAGAAATTTCATAATATCAACTGTGATCATATGCCAACTGTGAGAATTATGCCGTTATCTTCCTTATAATTCCAGTCAAGAATCGTCTTTATATCGAAATGGCAGGTTAAATTTAGGTTCGTCGCGAGTAGGGTGGTGTCGAGCACTGAGTCAAGAGTCAAATCGAAAGCTGCATTGTGAAATGAAAAATCCCTTTTTATCACATACCTGTCTACTATCTAATTCTCAAGTCTTAGTTAATTACTCTGTGGGATGATTCATCATCATCATCCTTGCTTTTAATTCAATACTTGGAGTCTATCTATGTACTATTTTATTAAACGGATTAAATTTAAATATGACCCACGTAGTCTGCGTTATAAGAATTAAGGGTAATTAAATAACAATTACCTTACTGTGAAGACCTAGTAGTCTAACTAGTCTTATATACTCGTGCGTTTGGCCATCGAAGACTAAGATCGGGTACCGGTGGCCCGCTCGCACGGCGAAGAGAGGAGTGTGCATGGTGGGTCTATGGAGTCACGCGCCGTCTCTTCCGTCACCCCGGACCGATTTAGCGGGGCGAGACGCATCCATAGTCCACAGCGAAAAAAAAATATACTCGTGCGTTTCTTTGCCAAATACCACAATTCTTCGAGTAAACCACAAATGCCTTGTTTGTTAAGTTTACACACTGACACAAAAATGTATGCCGCTTCTTTGATGAAATATGTTTTAATCATAACCCGCCCAAAACCATCCGGTGCACCTAAAGGGTGAGGTCGCCTCTAACATGGCGTATTGCATCTATATGATTGAAGGAGTCACTTTAGTGAGAAATTTATGCCTTAAAAGACACTGTTTTGACTGTTTTCTAGTAATGTTTGATTTAATTGTTTAAATATTATGTAAATGTTCAAAATAAAAACTATTAGCATTAATGTAATTATTTGTAACCATATTTAGTTGTTTTTACGCAATAAACATTTCAATTTATTTCTACCCACAGCGACATTTGTTGAACCATATGTAAGAATAATATTTCCTTTAATTACTCGAATGTAAATTGCGTAGACTATTTAGAAAATATTTGTCATTATTATTTAGCTATATTTGGATAAATACCCGATACGAAACGAAAAATGATGTCACAAGCGGGGTTCGAACCCGCACCTATTGGGCATCCGGCCCAACCGTGCTGCCACTTACACCATCGTGATAGTTCACGACATGTAGTTTAGGACATGCAATTTTCGAATCATATTATATCTTACGTCTTCAAGGTGACGTATGCCATCTATCGGACAATGTTTACACATTGTATAGACTTAATACTTCAAACTTTACAGTTAGAATTGTATTAAACGATGACACAACCTTGTTATTCAAATTACTGAAATTTTTAGCATTTAATATGCTTAATTATTTATAAATACCCGATACGAAACGAAAAATGATGTCACAAGCGGGGTTCGAACCCGCACCTATTGGGAATCCGGCCCAACCGTGCTGCCACTTACACCATCGTGAACTATTTTAGGACATGCAAATTTCGAATCATATTATATCTTACGTCTTCAAGGTGACGTATGCCATCTATCGGACAATGTTTACACATTGTATAGACTTAATACTTCAAACTTTACAGTTAGAATTGTATTAAACGATGACACAACCTTGTTATTCAAATTACTGAAATTTTTAGCATTTAATATGCTTAATTATTTATAAATACCCGATACGAAATTTGCATGTCCTAAAATAGTTCACGATGGTGTAAGTGGCAGCACGGTTGGGCCGGATTCCCAATAGGTGCGGGTTCGAACCCCGCTTGTGACATCATTTTTTGTTTCGTATCGGGTATTTATAAATAATTAAGCATATTAAATGCTAAAAATTTCAGTAATTTGTATATTTGGATAATTATTTTATATTAGTTTTATTCGTTTGTTACAAAAAGTAGTTGTAGTTACTAAGACAAGACCGTTTCATTGTAGAGTTGGAGGGTATAAAAGCGTTGTAAAATTGGAATTGAATTCAGTTTACTTCGCTCACTTCTCTGGCAGTAATTTCTAATAAATACAGTGATTGAATATTCGCTATTTTATTACGGACGCCCAATTTCCTCGCGAAACGCCGACATACACCTCTTTTAATTTGCTCATTAATAAAAAGTCTATCTACCGTACCTATTCCGCTCCAACCACCTCTTTCCGAATAACAATCTATCGAAGTCTCCGAGTATACCCTTGAATATCTATCTGAACGCTTTATTGTAAGTAATTCTCCAATTCCCTAAAGTAGATAATTATTACAGAGAACCAATTCAGTCTGTTTACTCCTCGTGCGATATTAATGACTCCAATTTTATGGTATTAATTATTTTATTTGATTTCAAAGATTTTAATTTTTAAGAATACCTAAACTCTACTTTTGAATTAATTATATATCCAAAATAATTATGAAAGAATTAATAATCTGTTTCCATTTTTTTTGTATATTAAAAGTAAATTTAAAATTATACTAGTAGCTATTTTCATACCAACTTTCAAGTCATAAGAAATTATTATTTGTAGCATATTATATTTAGCTATTGCAATAAGTTGTTTAGAATCAAATTACTGAAATTTAGCATTTAATATGTTTGATTAATTATAAAAATCTGATTACGAGTGAAAAGTTATTGTCACAAGTGGGATTCGAACCCACGCCTATTGGCAATCCGTCCCAATCGTGCTGCCACTTATACCGCCGTGAACTATTATAGGACATTCGCATCGTATTATATTTACGTATTTAAGGAGACGTGTGCCATTTATCCGACAATGTTTACACATTGTAGAGGCTTAATACTTCAAACTTTGCAGTTAGAATTGTATTAAACGATGACACAACCCTGTTATTCAAATTACTGAAATTTAGCATTTAATATACTTGATTATTTGTAAAAACCCGATTACAAACGAGTTATTTAGATTCTAATAACTTAATATACATTTGTGTTCAACTCAGAAAGCTGATCTACCAATAAATCTCGGGAAAAGTAAAATTAACTACTTAGAACATTTAAATTAATAGTCTTGTAGCACTTTAAGAGATTGGGTCCCCAATATTTTAGGTCAAACTGAAGTGTGACTTAATGTGATCAGAATAATAATATATTTTGACCAAAACATCTTGGTATTATTACTACTATTTTTAAAATTCCCTAACACAATCTATTTAAAGTGAACAAAATAACGCTTTTATAGAACCCTGGTCTTTTTAGATCTGCAGGTTTTAATACATGTTCAGTCAATAACGTCTTTACTAACACTGCTATGGTCACAAGTAGTGTTTAGCCACTTGTGTTCGCTATAGCTTACTACTTTGTTTATCCAGATTTTATTCTGAGAATTATATTAAAAAAATCATGGTAGCAGAGATATTATGACAGAGATGTAAATAAATCAATCAACTACTTTTATTCAACTACTGCAATCTTAGCATTCCAATTTAACTCAACAATATAAAGATTCTATATTCTATTCTCTCCTTCTTTTGAAAAAGATGGAATATTATTCCTTCATTAAAATAAGAAAGAAAGAAAGAAAGAATGCCGAACGAACGTCTGGTTAGGAAGATATACAATGCGAAAGTGGAAGGATGTAGGTACCGGGAGAGACCGAGACTAACCTACCTAGACCAGATCGGTCATGTCCTGAAGGAAGGTGGAGTCAAGAGTCTCCGAAACCGGCGAGCGTGTATGAAGAGAATTATGAATGTTGAGGAAGCGAGTGAAGTATGCAAAGATAGAGTACTCTGGCACTCTGTTCTCTCTGACTACCCTGCAAGGGATATGGCGTGATGATATGTATGTATGCATGTATGCATGCATTAAAATAATATGAATATAAATATATCCGTTATATAGAAAAAAGTTTAGAATAAAAATGTTGGGAAATGTGATTGTCTATGTGATTGTCTCTCTATATATTATTTCTATTATTTTTGTCGTACGATGCACGGTTAATGGGATATGTAATGAAACGCTTTTTCAAGATGGCGGCTGAAGCTCGCCAACCATCGCATTTCGCTAACTTGAATTTACATACGCGGGACACTGCTGAACCTTTTCCAAAAAAAAATCCGTTCTGTAGAACATTGCAAAAACAGTATTTGTTTTGTTCTACATAACAAAGGCGAAAATATGATAAGATAGTCGATGCGTAAGGTAATGTTTTATTTTTTAATAAATTAGTAAAAAATAATGAATATGTTAGATTTTGTATTGGAATTAAAATTATTTGAAATTGCTTCAGTTATCGAAATAATAGCCCACATATTTTATTAGTGGTAGGACCACGATGTTAACAGTTTTCTTTCTACAGCCGGGAGCCGGTACGTCCGGAGTAGTACCACACTCTCGCAGAAGATCGACGTCTGAGTAATGACAATGTGCTATTGCGCTTTGTTCGGTGATCGAGAGAGCCGGAAGCCCAACTGGGTGGGTTTGGGATTTGTATTGGTAGGCAGCGGCTTAGCTATAACCTTGGTATTGCAAAGGTCTATGGGCGGCAATAACACTTACCATCAGGTGTGTTGTCTGCTCGTTTGCCACCATAAGCAATAAATAAAAATAACACTCCGCGTGGTTCTTCAAGATTAACGTCTAAAATGATGGTAACGCACTAACATTTCATCTCTATTAATTTTCTTTCATTTCTTTCCTTCCCTTCGGAGATAAAGACGACATTAAGAATATAAATACTGTTTGTCTTTGGAGGAGGGTCCATGAATAAAATATATGACCATCTATTTCCTGCTTGTATTGTACCCATTGTCAAAGGAAATGGGTCTTTAACTTACTATGTATATTTGTAATGTAGCTAGTGAATACTTCCGAAACAGGTTTGTCATCAACCTCTTTGTATGCCATATTGCTATATGATATAAGTCAAATTCCAGTGTAGATAAATTCAAAATCCAGTTAGATTCCTTTACCACCAGAAGTGCATTACCAATTCTCGTAAAAGAGATTTATTGTCAAGCACTAGAATATAAGTTAAAAAAAGTATATTTAGATTCTACCAAAAAAAAGAAACGTATTTAAAATAATAAAAATAAAAATACAAGTGCATAAGTTAATCTCCAAGTTGTCGGCGATCTACTTAAAAACTGAGGGTAGTCACCCGGTGGGTTATAAGCTGCCATACCACCCTCGTATCACCCCTTTTTTACCATACTCCCCTGGTCAGATGTGTTACCATAGGTTTTTATTTAGAGTTTTATTTAATCCTTGCTCAACGACCACATAGATTCTAAGGTAATAATATCAGTATTGTTGTCTTACATCCCCTTGGTATATAATACTCCTTTTACAATATATAGGTATTGGCGAAAAAAAGTGGTGAAATGTATTGTTACTTCATCGCCAACATGAATCGTAATTTGCCGAAGAAAAATACAAATACATAATGTCTTAACCATTAAACTCAGAAGAAGGAAGCTCCATATTTAAAACCATCTAATCTTGAAAATTTTGCTGCTTTATGTCATTAAATATATTAATTAAGTAATCAATTATATACACTCCAAATTACAGAAAAAACGAAGGTAATAAAAATTATACCCTCAAAGTAAAACAATACTAGATTAACAAACTCGGGGACACTTATTTACACGATAAAAGCTTATTTACTAACATAATGGGACACAATAAAACTATAGAGCAAATAAAAGGACATTAAGACACGATACTTTTAACATTATAGGACATAGAAATAAAACATCATAAGACATACATATTATTAATTTAAACATTCATACAAACATACATATCATCACGCTATATCCCTTGCAGGGTAGGCAGAGAGAACAGAGTGCCAGAGAACTCTATCCTTGCATACTTCACTCGCTTCTTCAACATTCATAATTCTCGTCATAAACGCTCGCCGGTTTCGGAGACTCTTGACTCCACCTTCTTTCAGTACGTGACCAATCTGGTCTAGGTAGGTGAGTCTCGATCTCCCCCGGTACCTACATCCTTCCACTTTCGCAATGTATATCTTCTTAACCAGACGTTCGTTCGGCATTCTTTCCACATGTCCGAAACATCGGAGCATTCCCTTTCGCATCTTTACACCAATACTCTCTTTCATACCTACTCGCTCTCTTACGTCGTCGTTGCGAAAACGTTAATTTAAACATTTTAAATTAATTCGATGAACTGAAACCACTACTGAGTATATCTCACAAGAAACTCAGCGAGTTTGTCTATTATTATTACTGTTATTTTTAATAACTTTTTATAAAAAAATAGTACATCATCATCATTCTCCTGCTCTTGTCCCAATTACTTGAGGTCGACGCAATATGGACCCCTCTTCATATATATTGCAAAGGTTATTGGCAATAGTTTTATGACTGACCGCCTGCCTGACATCAACTCTCCTTGGGAATGCAATTGCTGACCAAATGGCATTAGGTAGTGTTGGCCCAGGTCGTTATAAGGCTCTTAGTCGTCTTTTACGATATCCACGAGCAAAATAAGGCTTGGTAGTATTCTTAGCCGCTACTACACAGCTTATATTATACATTTAAAAAAAAATTGTACATGTTTACTAATAAATAGCTCTCGTGTGATTCCCTTCGAACCCCGATATAATGTAAAATTTAAATATACTATAAAAAATATGGCTGGACCAGATCCCACAAACGGCACCCAATAACCAGTTAACTACTAACACAGCTATACTCAACGACTTTGGAAGGGAGGGAACTCCAAATGAAAGAAGGGAGAGACTCGATCCATATACTAACGACCGCAGTAACTTCGTATGCAACATAACAACATATATCTAATATTCGAGATCATCATTTGTTTGTATAGTAAAGTTCATGCGACGTTTTTACAAGTATATAATATCTGCAATTACAGTACTCTACTACTAATTATAAAAAAAGGAAAGTAATAAATTCATTTTTATTTTATTATTACAAAACATAAAAATCCACTTTATAATACATACGCAATATAGAAATACCATTGAGAGATGCGAGCAGTCAATATAATTTTAAGAAAGTAAACCCTATTAAAATTAATGCGGTTGAAATGCGATCTCTACGGAGAATCTGTAGAGTTAGGCTGACCGATCGCATTCGTAACGACGACGTAAGAGAGCGAGTAGGTATGAAAGAGAGTATTGGTGTAAAGATGCGAAAGGGAATGCTCCGATGGTTCGGACATGTGGAAAGAATGCCGAACGAAAGTCTGGTTAAGAAGATATACAATGCGAAAGTGGAAGAATGTAGGTACAGGTGGAGACCGAGACTCATCTACCTAGACCAGATTGGTCACGTACTGAAGGAAGGTGGAGTCAAGAGTCTCCGAAACCGGCGAACGTGTATGAAGAGAATTATGAATGTTGAGGAAGCGAGTGAAGTATGCAAGGATAGAGTTCTCTGGCACTCTGTTCTCTCTGCCTACCATGCAAGGGATATGGCGTGATGATATGTATGTATGTAGCTACAGTACTCATAATTATAAAAAAGGAAAGTAATAAATTCATATTTTTTTTGTTATTATTACAAAACATAAAAATCTACTTTACTAACACATACGCAATATAGAAATACCATTGAGAGATGCGAGCAGACAATATAATTTTAAGGGAGTCAACCCTATGATCCAAATCCTTTGATTCTACGTGAGACAGTAGTGCAAATACTGTCTCTCACATTGTGAAAAATGCCCGTGGAATATAGAGGTAGGAATATTAATTAAAGAAGAAATACCAATACAGATGTATTATCGATTTAAAAGAAAAGCTGTACTTTGTACATATAAATGTGTTAATCACAAGTACAAATGTTGTGAATATGAAGTTTTGGATCTGAATCCGAATATGAATATTAGATTATCATCATACTGATATTGCATATATTTTCCGTGTGGTGACGGAGTAAGAATACTATGAATAGTATTCGACCGCGTAAGATATGGGGTGGTGAACCACACCATATCTTACCCGTAGGTGATCGTATGAGACGACTAAAGGATATAAAACGCATATAACATCTATGCGAGAAAAGGAAAACTCGGAACAAAACTCTATACCAACACGTCTGACCAGTGCGGTATAGTAGGTTAATTTCCCTTCCATTAAGGAGGAGACCCGAGCCCAACAGTGGGACATTTATGGGCTGTGATGATGATGATATTGCATAAGGATGTGAAATTATTTTGGATTATTCAACGGTTTCGGATAGTTTACGGATATTATATTGTTATGGAACTTTAAAAAGGATATAGCAACTACGGTGATTCTCTTATTATTTTCCTTCGGATAAGCTTACGTTTAGGCTGCCATTTTGGGCCATCGAAGAAAAAGACTGGATGTTGGTGACCCGCTCGCACGGCGAACGTAATTACTTGTAGGGCGGGTCTATGGGTTGCGCTCCGTTCTTTCTTTCGCCCCAGAATGGAATTAACGGAATGACAAAAAGAACCATATAATACCAACCACGCCATAGTCGTCCGCCAAAAAAAAGGCTTCCATTTTGGCTGACTAAAAGAAAACCTGTTTCTATTCGAAACTTTTATATCGATTTTGGTTACAATTTGGTATATATTTTTATTTGGGAATATGCAATAATTTGAGTAATGGTTATGAAACTCCATAACATAATCCTAATCACAAGTTCGTCGCAAGTTAAGTATATTTTCGATTATCGGAAATTCGATACCACAACTAAATGTTTCACTCCGCACACATTTAACAAAGTCGCTGCGTAGCGATCAAGTCGGTTTTCGGACGCTCGGTGTATATACATCGTATCGTATGTGATATTCAGTAGCTAATACGCGCTATTTAGATACGATATACCTATATGTGTGTGAGTGTGTATCTATATTGTATGTGTGTTACTGGCTTAACTGTTTTTCAAATCGCAACCGAAGCGTTACAGGCTAATAGACTAGGATTACCAAAATTCAATTATCCAGTTTGGGTACTTTCAATGAGTTTACGAATAGCTCACGTTCCCCCTACGATTGACCTTTCACGTTCAGTCTGCCGACCAAAATTAGATTAAGTGCTTAAAGATGTTGAAGTTGATTTGGAGGGATTGACTGGAAAAATAAAATAGATGTGAATCGATTTTTAGTCAACTAGCGTAGCCAGTGGGTCTATTCAAAAACATCGTTTCTTCCTAGCTCATCCTATTCTATGGGCACGTATTCGTATAACTGGTTTGCTTCTAACAAAGCAATGAAGAAATTAGTAGTGTCGCGTTATGGTCTTATAAAAAAAACCTTTTGGTGATCAAAGGTTTTTTTTAATGACTTCGGGACAAAAATCCTAATAGATATTGATGTTTTCTAAACCTTTACCATTTTATTATATTTCTTTGTTTGTGCAGCGTTTAACACCATATTTAACAAAGTTAGATGTAAAAACAAAGTGAAAAACTATAAATAATTGGATTTCTCTGCTTAATTAATGTATAGCAGTCTAATTGATTCAAGGAAGTGATTCAAAGTATCTTCAACGATTAAATATTATATTCTATTCTATTGGAATTCTAATATACCTACTGAAAAAGATGGTATGTTAAGTTCACTGAAATCAGAGTGGTCTACCACCAACATCCCATGCCGAGTGTCAGTATCGATTTCAACGTAAAACAATTTCACGTGAAATTCAAAAGTTAAAATGGTCATATTTGGTCGCCCTGGAACTTATTCCATTATGCAGGATCCGTGTTTTTTCTAATATATTTATTTTTACTTAGGATAATAACATTTGTCTTGGCGTGCTTCCTATGCTGTGCTGTTGTTTTGGCCCTCATAATCGCCATCGTTGCCGGTGTTGCCTACGGATACAACTACTCTATGGCTGAATTTATTACATTCACACGTATGTATTTCAAATGTTTGTATAATAAAGTTGCCTGATAAGAAATATTCCTACTTCCTATTTCCCTAATGTGTCGTAGATAACTCACGCATTAACATATAAGGAGTGACGCTACTTTTTTTTACCCCCGCTTTTCGGGGCAACAACGAGGTAGTGTGCGCCTCATACACACTAAACGAACTGCTGTGTATCTTATCATCTTAAAAGACGGTCCTCCAGTACCATGATCTCATGGTTTTCAGAGATAAGGAGAGGGGAAAGACGCTCCTGACTTAACATAACAGAGAGAAGTGATATATGTATTTGTTGCAATATGAGTTAATTCTAAAGAATAACACTATTTATAAGGTTTTTTAATATATTTTTTTTTCGTATTATAAATATTGAAAATATGGCACCATTACGAAGTGCAGAGATGATGTACCGGTTAAAGACCGACCTACTAGTACCAGGGGTCGCAAGTTTGATTCTTACGGCGGTTAGTACATACTTTGTGCGATCCAAAATCGAAATCACAAATTGTTGAGTCTGAGTGTAATTTAATTACATGTTTCTCTGCAATTTTCTCCTGCAATTACGACTATTATCTCTTAGCTTTTCTCCATCCACTCCTGAATATAAGCTTCCCTCATAAATGAGGCGATAGCGTCCTAATCACCACGCATGACAGGCGGGTTGGTGGTCGCAATGAGGTGTAATACATTTCCCAGGAGAGAGTTACTGGTCACTCTTCTGGTAAGGCTCTTAGCGGATACCACAAACAAGAGGCAATATTTGTATTCTTGTCCCGTTGCCACACACAAAATCACTCCCAATACAAAGATTATTTTCATAGTGCTGGGAGTAAATAAACGGAGTAGAGAGAATTAACTCCTCAGTCTTTAAAAAAGGTCTATATTTATTTAGTTGAATACCTATAATCAAATAAAAACTATAATAATAAACAAGAACCATAATATGCAAAGATATTTAATTATTCACGTAATTTATTACAATTATTTGGTGTACAAACAACTTATTTCATAAAAAAGTGATATTGATTCAGGTTTTCGTTTATTATGAGCCATTAACAGTATCTTTAGGTAAATTTCATTCATTTTCATTATTCGTAAAGCGTTTATAGTCGTTACTTAAAGGTTCTCACTTAATAAGTATGTTTACGTTGAAATTGAATTGGGGAAAAGGAATGAAGCGTTAAATAAACATTTATAGCTGAATAAATTAAATCTTTTGTTCGCTATCTATTTTATAATGATGGATAACAAAATCAGGATATAATACATTATTGTTTTAAGCTTTTCTTTTTTAATCAACTTAATATTTAATTACATATATAAATAACAAAATCTAATCTGATCAAAGCTGTGTGGTAGCGGCTAAGAATTGTTTTTTTTGTTCACGCTGTGGAAATGCTTTTATGCACTAGCCCTCGCCGGTGACAGACGAGGGGGTGTGTGGGACTCGCTGGCCAGCTGATTCGGCCGAAATAACCACAGCGCTCCCTTCCGCGCTTTTACGGGGTGCCAGAGAGATCGTCTATTAACATTCTATCCCCGACACCCCAACGCTAGGCCATCTGGCCACGTCCAGTCGACAGTCAAGGCGGCGAAAGGAGATGCGCCGTTACGCCGGTCATAAAACTATTTCCGATAACTTTTACAATATGTACTATGAAAGAAGAGTACATATTGTATCGACCCCAAGTAATTGGGATAAGAGTAGGTGAATGATGATGAATATAAGTAACAAAATCAGGAACACGTATTTTTCCTAATATGTTGATTTAGGGCGAAAAAAAAAAGAAATTAACGTTATATTTCTTTTTCCATTATTTTTTTACCCATTTCTTCCATTTCTTTAATTTGTTTTACACCTTTGGCCCGCCCAAATGGCTTTAGAGAGGCAGACTATGGAATTACGCGCTGTCCTTGCGATTCACCCCTGCACGGTTTGATTGGAAGATGACCTAAAGGTCAGTTGTGACCTGAACAGTCATATAAAATATTGATAATAAAAAAATTAACACATTTCCATGGTTTTAGGTGAGGATGTGACGGTGTACATGCGACGTGGTCAATTTTACAACAAGCCTGATCTGCCATCTCAAAGAAGATCTGGTGCTGGTGAAGAGGACCGTAAGTATCAGATTTTGTAATATTTACTCTAAAACTGAGAGTTGACTGAAGAAAAACCAATTTCTCATTTGATAGAAAAGTTAATCACGATTTTCACCAAACGACACCTGAATTTTAGGTAACAGCTACGGCAATCTGATATGATATATGTATAACAGCCATAATTTTCTAATTTTGTATTGAATGATAGGTAATATTAATGTTTTACTTATCTTAGGTTTTACTCTAATGTAATAGATAGTAATTGTGAAAATAATATAGGCCTGATAATAATGCGAGCATTAGTGTCCTTACTTGTGATGAGTAGAAATTTAGTTTCATTTTAGTTTTAATACAGAATAAGCTCTACAGCTTTTTAGTATTTCATGATTTGACTTTAATATAATATTATAAATTTGATTACATAAATATTCATCATCACGCGCACGCGCACTCACACACTCACACACACACACACACACACACACACACACACAGACGCGCACGCACACACGCTGGCACGCACACACGCTCGCACACACACACGCTCGCACACACACACGCTCGCACACACACACACGCTCGCACACACACACACACACACACACACAACTAGGTAATACTGTTACGTGTGTAACTTTAATAATAGAGTGCGCTATTGGAACAAGTATTAACGTACGTTATATTTATATATGTGATAATATAATACATTTTGTTTCATGTTTATAGAAAAATAAACAATCTAAAATCCAGCTAAATAATAGAACATTAGTCAATGTCTTGTTATAATTGTAAATTTGGGTACTTGACTTAAAAAAGTAATAATTTATTTCAAATACCGGAAAAGGAAGTCTTAGGAAAAAGTTGCTTCGCCACTTTGTTAATACGATTGTGAGTTTTCTCCACCACAAAATTTGGACCGTTTCAGAACAATCTTAACTCTTAATAAAATATTAAAACTTTTATAAATTATGTCGTTATTCATGTTCTCCAGAGTTATTTTATGGTTTTTATGATTGCTGTAATATTGCTATGAGCATGTGATTTTAACCGATTTTAGCTTTATAGCCAAACCCTTCATTGTTGTTGACAAACTCTTCATTATCTAATCATGTCAGCTTGCGTTGCTGAGCTCAATCCCCTTCCACAATAGGACGAAAAATAACCTACTAAACCACGCTGGTCAGATAGGTTATTATAGGATTTTGTTGTTCATTAGCCTTCTCTTGCATGGGGATGATATATGCATATTATATCTATTTAATTATATTCTTGCTTCATATTTTTTCTTTTTCTTAATTGTATTCTTTCTTCGTCACTATATAGATGACAAAATCTTAATAATTAATAATTTAGTGCCACGAATTCGCGAATCTGTGACAGCATCGACGTTCACATTTACACATAAACCACTCCAAGGAATTATGGCATAATCCCTTGGAGTGGCGATGGGGAGGGAATGCGGTGGTTTATGGGGCCACGCGCTGCACATCCGTCGCCCCGGACGGAATGGACGGCGTGTATCTGGACCATAGCCTGCCAAAAAAAATGCTACGATTGATTTCGAGGAATTCTATTTCTTTTTAATTTGTATAGATCAGTGTCTCTTGTTCAGCTAGTATTATATCATTTATTTGTAAGTTATAGAAGAAAAAGAAAAATCATTTTTTATATTATTATAGTATTCAGTACAAACGGAACGAGGGATTACGATGACGCTCGAAGTAAACCTCTAGCAGACAGCTGGTTAAAGGCACAAGACACAAGGGAATATGCTGAGAAATTAACAAAGTTCTCTTCACCAAAACTCGACGAAAGACCCGTAATGCGCGCACAAAATCCAATTGTACGTAGACTTCTTCTTCTTCTCAAAGCATATAAGTCTATCGCTAACCCAACTACCAAGAGTGGCAAATAGGACATTATCTTCGGACTTAGGCCTTCCCAAACCAAGATCGCAACGCTTGATACGCAGGTCGACCAATATAATGGTTGGAATAAGATGCCCAGAAGAGTAATGCTGTCCCTTCGCTTCGAGAACCATCAACCATTTTTTTAAATTCTAGCGAAAATGTAAGGGGCGGTTACAGACACGTGGTGGATATTACTCTCTTAATATGACTTTTCTTGTTTTTATTGTACATTTGTACATAATATATACTAGCTGTGTGGTAGCGGCTACGAATACTACTAACCCTTACTTTGTTCGTGAATGCCGTAAATTATGACGAAGAGCGTTATAACGACCTAGGCCCACTCCATCTGATGCCGTTTGGTCAACAATTACATTCCCAAGGTGGGTTGACGTCTGGCAGGCGTCCAGTCATAAAGCTATTGCCAATAACTTTCACAATATGTATTATGAAAGAAGAGTACATATTGTATCGGCCCCAAATAATCGGGATTAAACTA
Source organism: Lymantria monacha (assembly GCA_905163515.2). Taxonomy (NCBI): domain Eukaryota; kingdom Metazoa; phylum Arthropoda; class Insecta; order Lepidoptera; family Erebidae; genus Lymantria; species Lymantria monacha. Next base: position 23,573,875 of record LR991093.1, read on the forward strand.
CGAGAATGATGATTGTACATTTGTTTAATTTTTTTTTCAGCCCAGACAAGAGGTCATATACCGCAAAATACCAGACTCACAAGTCATTTCAATTGTACCTAATCCTTTAGTCTCGACCACATCATGGCGTAGTGGGTCTTCACAAATTATTATGAGAAACTTCAAACCGCTTCACGATCTAAGTCCAGAAGACAACGGTGCAAGAATACCAGACGATCTGTTTCCCACCTCAGAAACGTCTCTCAAATCTTTGGGTTTTATTGGTGGTAAACCAATACACATGACCGCTGGCAGATCCAAAAATCAAGAAGAGTAAGTCTAATTTAACAAGCTTCATAATCTTAATTAATTGTTAAGGATAAATTAATTTAATGTGGTTGTATTTACAGATAATATCACTTCAGGGATAGAAATTTAAAAATAAAACCTTATCAAATCTAACCAAAGTGATAGGTCAATTTCTCTTCCATTATGAACAAAGAAGTACTTAAAACCGAGATCGATATTTTTTTTAAGTAAAATTATGTATGGTCCCCAATTTTGGCTGTAAAGCAATATAAAAAAACAGAGATTTTTTTAGCTTAATACGTCTCATATTAGCCACGATCTTCTCTAAATTTACCTATATAGAAAATTGACCCCATATACCACACTCGTAAAACGTAGTAGCACGTAAAATGCTGAGATAAAGTGGTGATATGTCGGCTTCATTATACAAAGATGAAAATAGCTTTTGTGCCTGTAAATTATCCACGTGTCATAGGAATCGATACTGTCATGGCCAACCAACAGTAGTTTCACCATGGTTTATGGTTTTTACATACTTTGTTTAAATGCAATAATTTCATGTTCTCTATATTGTTACAATTTATCCGTGTGGTGACGGAGTAAGAATACAATTCACCACCCGCTATCTTACCCGTGGGTCAATCGTAAAAGACGACTAAGGGATATAAAACGCATATAACATCTATGCAAGAGAAGGAAAACTCGAAACAAAACCCTATACCAACACGTCTGACCAGCGTGGTATAGCAGGTTAATTGCCCTGCCATTACGAAGGACGCCCGAGCCCAACAGTGGGACATATATGAGCTAATGATGATAATATTGTTACAAATTGTTTTTTTTTTGGTTTATTTTTCATAAAATATCATGTGGTGAGTGGATAAGAATAAAATTCACCACTTCCTATCTTGCCCGTGGATGTCGTAAAAGACTATGTAAAAGAAGGAAAACTCGAAACAAAATCCTATACCAACCTATCTGACCAGCATGCTATAGTAGGTCAATTTCCCTCCTATTGTGGAGGAGGCTTGAGCTCAACAGTGGTACGTATTTGAGCTGAGATGATGATGATCGTGTAACTTTTGGTGTAAATCCATCGACCAGCCTATCGATCTCTAGTATTCAATATAAGCCTCCTCAAGCAGGGAAAATGTTATAATCTTCTCTACCCTTGGCTGGTGATTTTGCGTTAACAATTGATATAGCAAGTTCCCCAGGAGAGTGCTTCTAACCATTCTTCTCATGATCCCTTAGCCGATTTTTACATCAACCATGGGAAAATAAAGACTGGTGACACATTATATTCTTAATCCATCACCATATATAAATGTAAATAAAAAATTATACAAATTTTAATTTATGATATATTCGTAGAATTAAGTTTCACGTCTGTCATCATTCACCTACTCGTATCCCAATTAATTGGGGTCGATACTATATGTACTCTTCTTTCATAGTACATATTGTAAGTAAAAGCTACTGGCAATAGTTTTATTACCTGCCGCCTGCCAGACGTCAACCCTCCTTGGGAATGTTGTTGACCAAACGGCATCAGATGCAGTTGACTCACGTCGTTATAAGGCTGTTAGTCGTCTTTTACAACATCTACGAGCAAAGTAAGTATTGGTAGTATTCGTAGCCGCTACCACACAGTACGTAAATTTCACGTCTTTTTTTTTTTTTTTATTGGTGGGCTATGGGTGCGTCTCGCCCCGCCGAATCGGTCCGGGGTGACGGAAAAGGCAGCGCGTGACCCCATAGACCCACCGTAAAACCTTCTCTCTTCGCCGTGCGAGCGGACCACCGGTACTCGATTTTAACTTCGGTGGCCCGCCCGGCGGTTTACCCTCGCGGGTTCCTCTCGTCGACGCCCCGACAGATTTCGCCGTCGGGGCGTCGCCCTCACGCGGTGGCCTCACGTCGGGTGACCGGACAATTCCCTGGTCCGATCACCCGAGGCCTCGGTTAGGGCGGCATCAGGCGCAGGTATTCGCGCCTGCGCCGCCCCGGCCGCTGACGGCGGCCCGGGTCGCGGGATTCCTCCCGGACTCGTTCCGCCGCCTCCTTCTGCGAGATGACACACTCGCAGAAGGCGGCGACCGCGTCCCAGTTCCTGACGCTGTCGACCATCACTCTCGCGACAGCCGGCAGCGTCAGGTCGGCACCGATAACAGCGACGAGGTCACGGCGCTGCCGGTCAAAGCCCGGACACGCCTCCAGCGTGTGTTGCGCAGTGTCCTCGTCACTGCTGCAATGGTGGCAGAACGAAGTCCACTCCCTATACGAGACCGTGTGCAGGTAAAAGCCGAAGCATCCGTGCCCCGACAACACCTGCACCAGTCGAAAGGAGAGGACTCCGTGCCGCCGCTCCATCCACTCCATCAATACGGGCCGGAGAGCCTCGACGGTGACGACACCGTGTCTAGGCCTCTCCAGCCGCGTAGCCCAACGGGCGATGACGTCTCGGCGGGCGTCCTCGCGCCAGGTGGCTATCTCGCTCAGCGATGGGGAGCCACCTTCGTTGCGCAGTGAGGTCACCCGCCGGTAGAGGTCGGAGAGCATCTCCGCCTCTAGGTCCCACGGGGGTGTCCCGGCCAGTAGGCATGCCGCCTCGGTCGATACCGTGCGGTACCCGCGAATGACTCTGACCGCCATGACTCTCTGGGGTCTCCACAGAACAGCCCTGAGCTGGGCGTTCAGAGCCCTCGCCCACACGGGTGCGCCGTACATGGCCATAGAACGGATCACCCCCGCATACAGCCGTCGGCCCTCGAAGCTGGGTCCGCCCACGTTCGGCATGAGCCGCGAAAGGGCGGACGCCGCGCCGACCAGCCGGGGAGCAATTCGGTGAAAATGCTCCCGGAACCACCATCGCCCGTCGAGCACCAGACCCAAGTACTTCATATGGGCCTGGATGCTGATGTGGACGGAGTTGACGACTAGCGAGACGCCGATTGGCGGCCTTACGCGTGGCCCATGGAACAATAGGGCCTCCGTCTTATTTAGGGCCACCCTGAGCCCCAGCGCCTCGATTCGCCCGACCATCTCCTTGGTGCCGAGAGTGGCCAGGCTCGCCGCCTCTTCGAGTGTCCTGACCCGGGCTGTGACGAGCGTATCGTCAGCGTAGCATATCACGCTCAGCCCGGGGGGGAGACTCCCTCTCAACGCCCAGTCGTACCCGATGTCCCACAGAGTCGGCCCCAGAACCGACCCCTGTGGAACGCCGCACGACATGGACGTCCGCATAATGTCCCCTGCGTTACTGGCGCAGAGGACACTGCGCCCCTCCAAATAGTCCGCCACCAGCCGCCTCAGGTACAAGGGCACAATACAATGCATTGGCGATGTCCAGCGACACCGCCAACAGCACTCCCCCGCCGGTGACAGCCTCCGCGGCCGTCTGCCTCAGTCGTAGCAGGGCCCCGATGGTCGAACACCCCCTTCTAAAACCGAATTGAGCGTCCGACAGATCGGGCCCCACCTCCTCCAGGTGCTGGACGATGCGGGCAGCGAGGATGCGCTCCAGCAGCTTACCCACATCGTCGAGGAGCACGATGGGCCTGTAGGCCGACGGCGAATCCGGGGGCCGTCCCGGCTTTGGCAGGAGAACCAACCTCCCCTCCTTCCAGCACTCAGGGAACCGTCCAGACGCCAAACAGGCGTTGTACAGCTGCCTGAGGCGAGGCTCGAGGTGCTCGAGAAGCGATGTCAGCACCCGGACTGGTATTCCGTCCGGGCCGGGGGTCGTGGTCGCGGAACGAATCCGCGCCACAGCTGCTCCCACTTCCGTCTCCGTCACGGGCGGAACACTCTCGTCGTCAGCCTCCCGGTCTTGTTCTGGCGAGGCCATGACCGGGGGCGTGTGTTCCGACTGCCGTGGAAACAGCTCCTCGACCACCCTACAGAGGAAGTCGGGCTGGAGGGTCTCGGTGAGGGGAGGGCCCTGCGCGCGAAGCTTGTTCAGCGACGCGCGATACGGGCGACCCCAGAGGTCACGGTCGAGACCGTCCAGCATCTCCTGCCAACTCGCACCCTTGGCGGCTCGGATGGCCAGCCGAAAGGCCGTCCGCGCATCGCGGTACGCCTCGTACAGCTGGCCCTCCCGCTCAGCGTCACGGTGACGCCGCCGGCTGCGGGTGTAGGACCTTCGGGCTCTGATACATGCCGCACGAAGGTCCGCCAATCTTGGGGACCACCAGTAGACCCCCTGCCTCGGAGGTAGACGCCGCCGCACTCTGGGCATGGCCGCATCGCAGATCTGCGTTAACGCACTGCGGATGCGGACAGCCTCGGCGTCCACCCCGTCCGCTGGGGGCGGTGAGGACAGCCACATGTGAACGATGGCCGCCTCCGCCAGTAGGTCCCTGTCAAGACGACCCACAGCCCACCGCGGAAACGCGGGAGCTCCGTCTGCCCTGTGAGCCCTACCGGGGTCCCGGAGAGGGGAGACCTCCATCCGGATGTACCGGTGGTCCGATAGGGTCTCCGCCTCCTCCAGGACACGCCAGTTCCTCACCCGTGGTGCGACAGCGGTGCTAGCGAACGACAAGTCCACTATCGACCCGCCCTGCTGCCGCACACACGTGTTCACTGAGCCCCTGTTAAGAACACAGAGGCCCAGTGAAGCCGCCCACTCGATGACCGCCCGCCCGCGGTCGTCCGTCATAGGGGACCCCCACGCCGTGGATTTGGCGTTGAAGTCCCCCAGAACCAGGACGAGGCCCGGTGCTAGTCGCCGTATCGAGGCCTCCAGGTTGGTGAGGGAGGCCCCGAAATCGTCCATTCTCCTGGTAGGGGAGAGGTATACGCTGTAGAGCGTGACCTCTTCCCACTCCGCCGCGACAAATTCCTCGCCCCTATCCAAAAGAGACAAGGACGGGAAGTGCCGCTGCGTTGAGACGACGATTGCCGCAGTTCCGTTTCGGCTGACCACCCAATTGGGGCGATCAGGCACGCAGTACGTTTCTGCGACTACGGCTGCACCAATCGACCACTCCGCCATGGATTGCAGGAGTAAATCCTGCGCACCGGCGGAGTGGTTGGTGTTGGCTTGCAAGAGGTGGTGCATGGATGGTGTAGCCATTAACGGGCTGTATCCATGACCTCCCCCTCGCCGGCGGGCGATCGGACCGCGCTAGGAGCGGGAGCGGCCGTGGTCGGAGGGCCGCCCCGCCCCTTTGGGGCCGAAGCTGCAGGTTTGCACGCCCCAGAGCCCATGCGGTGCTTGGCGGGCTTATTGCCCGCCGCACACGCGGGGCAGTGGGGCGGGGCGGCGCAAGATGCCGCCACGTGCCCGGTTTGACCGCAGCGGAAACACAGTCCGCCGCAGTCGAAGCAATTAGTGCACGTCGGTCGAGTATGTCCGACCGCCATGCACTTATAGCACCTCGCAGGCCGGTGCTCAAGCACGGTCACCCGCGCCGAGCTCCAGCCCACGAGGAGCCTGCCTGAGCCGGCCAGTTGCCTGACCGACTCCACCGGGCACTGCGCCCAGGCGGCACCTACGCCGCCCGGACCGGGGCGGATGACACCAACCCGGACGGTGTCTATGGGACACCCGGTTCTCGAGGCAATAGCCTCCCGGATGTCTTCCACCGTCACGGAGTCGTCCAGACCCGCGATGCGCATTTCGGCGCACTTGACGGGCCTGGCGATCCTGATGCCACCCTCCTCGGCAAATAAACCTCGCAGCTTGTCAGCTACGCTGTCGGCCGTCTTGGAGCCCTCGGCCCCGGGGAACTCGAGGATTCGAGCCCCTGTCCGGCACTTGCGGGTCCTGGCTTCGACGCCTCCAATATCGGAGACGTCTAGCTCCCGCCGGGCCTTCCTCAAGACGGCCTCGTAGCTGAGGCCCTTCTCAGCCGCCTCAGGCAGCACAGTGATCACCACTGCGGCTGTCTTCGGCGACTTGAGCCCCTTGCGCGGCCTCTTCTTTTTACCGGCTCCTGCCTGTGGAGCGGGAGCGGGGACCTCAGCGGCGCGCTTGGCCCCCGCTCTCCTCCTCTGACCGCGACTCTTCCGGTCGCGCTCGGCCACCTGCCAACCCTCGGGCGCAGCAGGCGCGACAGGCGCGGAAGGTGCAGTCGTTGACGCGCTAGTCGTCGCCGGCGGTGTTGTTGCCGACGATGACTGCGGTCCGGCAGGAGCCGGTACCGTCCTCTTCCTAGGTTTAGGCGCGGGCCCCTTGGGCTTGGGCGCACCCGCGGCCGCGGCGTAGCTGCCACCCACGCGGCCACCCTGACAAGGCAGCGGGGCGGGGGCTGATGCCACATGCGACCGCTTGTCCGCAGCGAGAGGCGGCCGGACACGTGGTTCTGGAGGCAACCTTGCCTCCAGAACGGCCACGCGCGCATCGACGAGTTTTCCGACTGCGTCGATGATTTGGCGCAGGGCCTCGTCCGGTAAGCCTCCCACCGCAAGTATCGGGGTCGGCTGGGCCTCTTCGGGGGCCCGTTCCGCGGCGCCTGGCGGCTTTGGCGCCGCAGGGACGCTAGCCGGCGGCATGCGGTCCGCAGCGAGAGGCGTCATCCTCACCACTGGGACCAGTTTCGCCGCGGCGGCTGGGCCAGCGCCAGCCAGCGACGCGCGTTTCGCGGCGGCTGGCGTCTTTCTCGCCGTGAGGACGGGTGTTACCGTCACGCCAGTGCCCAACGTCGTCGGCACCGCAGCGCGAGGCGGCTTTGGCGCTGCAGCGGCCGCTGAGTGGCCGGCCTTGGCCGGTGGCGCAACTGGCGCAGGCGGCGCGAGCAGCGCCATTTGCGCTTTTAGGTCGGCCACGTCCTTCAATAACTGGCGGTTTGCCCGCCGCATCCCCGCCAGCATGTCCCCCAACTGCCGGTTCCGGGTCCGAATGGCCGACATCTCGCCATTAAGGCGGGCATTTTCGGCCCGCAGGTCGGGGGGGTCGCCGTTGGCGCGGGCAGCGACCGCCGCCGCCCTTTCTTCTTCCGAGGCCCCTCGCCCTCTTCGGGAAGCCGGCACCTTAGGTGGGGGCATGCTGGCCACGCTCCCCTCTGAGTTGGCACCCGAGCTGCCACCCTTACTTAGGCGGCGCTTCCTCACCTGCGAGGGGAGGGCCTTCTCCTTGGTCGTCAGCGTTGTCACTGTCGCCGCCATGCTCTTTGCCACAAGACGCGCTGACGACCTGGCGGGGGCTTCAACAGCCGGCCCGCTATCCTTCTCGGACGGCCCTGCGGGAATGTCACCGCCCTCGTCCATTTTGGCGGTAGAACCGCCACCCCCATCTTCCCCGGACGGCTCTGCGACATCGCTGTCGCCCTCGTCCGTCGACGGCTCCGTTTCGGCTCTACCGCCGTCCTTCCTCGCTTCCGCGGCGGCAGCCTTTCTGCGCGCTCGCCGCTTCTCCAATCGCCGTTTGAAGCTGGAGGTCTTCCCCCGGCTCCTCCTGGGCGACCTCCGCTTCGGTGTTGTTTGGGCCTCCATGTGCTGTGCCGGACCCTCGGCGGACGCCTCGAGTCCCGAGGACGAGGCGTCGTTTTGGTCAATTTTGCGTTGGCATGATCGGGCCTTGAGGTGGGAATCATCATGATCCCCATCGTAAATATTGTTATTTTTTAAAAAAGTTTCCATGATAAAACCCACGAGTGTGGGAGAAACTATGACGTCGACCCGGGCAGAGATCCCTGTACCCGGGCAAGCCTACATTTACCAACCAGGGGGGCAGCCGGTACCCTGGCTGGAGCGTGCTAAGAACAGAACAACCCATCTGCCATGCATCTTCTCGCCGCACGCCAAAACTTAAGATTGTGGGTGATTTCCGAATTCGAATGTACATTCGAAATTCTTTATAGAGGTTGTCTTCCTCGCGGTCCGGGCGGTTAAGCCAAGACCCTCGCTCCTGAAACTAAGACAAGCAAAGAATCAGGTTTACGATTTGACGACGGTGGCGGTGGCACATGCCTGCCCAGCCCTCAAATGAATGAGTGACTGAGCCCGTCGCGGATTCGCGTCCGGTCACCTTCTACGGATAGAAGGCTAGGAGCGAAGCGCCAGATATTCGCTACGGACGACAGTACAACAGAAGAACTGGGGACCGCCGTCCGCACCCAGGGTACACCGCGTGGAGGTTTCTGACATCGTACCCCCACGTAAATTTCACGTCTGCATATTACGTAAAATAATCTGTAGTGGCGGCTACTAATATCATCATTACTCGTCGTAAAAGATTTCTAAAAGTTTTACATCGGTCTGAACTAACTCTATTTGATGCCCCCTGGTTAACAATTACATTCTCAAGAAGGATTAAGGTCAGGCTGGTCATAAAACTATTGCCAAAACTTTTACAAAAGAGTTTAAGATGAAAGTATAGTGCATATTGCTTCGATCAAAATTATTCGGAATAAGAGCAGGGCGATGATGTTAACAATACTTACGTAAAATAGAAGCACACTACAATAGAATATTAATGTCTAATTTTATTTTTAGTAATATATCGATGCGTATGTGGACAACTACAACACGACCAGTGTTGCCCGACTATGGTAACGAAGAGATTGATGAAGATAACATTGTTTACAAACCTGTATAAATATAAATATCAGAAAAAAAGGCAACTCAGCACTCATTAAATTCTTAAAATTAATGATTTTTTCCTTATAATTTTCCCATAACCCACCGTGGTCCTTCCCAATAGCAATCAGGCCGGCCACTGGTACCTCTTCCTTGACATCCGTGATCAGCCCGGCGATGAGTAGATGAGCGTCTGTAGCTCAGTGTTTGTTTTTTGTTTTTAGTGAATTGTTTTTTTTTTAAGCTTGAACATAAATATATAAATAAAAATATTTGTTGAAAAAGCGAAACAGTGAAAAATAATGAAAAAGGATAAAAAGTCCAAGAATCAAATCAATGTTGTCTGGATTGACTGTTCGATTTCCCAAATATTTATAATTGCTATTTTTATTTTTGATGATATTGGCTAAGTTTGTCTTCATATTCTAATTATTTCATTCGCTGAAAACATTCACCAAAACGATATTTTCTACAAATAAAACCTAGCTAAATCCATATATTGCGGTCGAAACCTCCCGCATACTAAATTTCATACAAATTATTGCAGCCGTTCCTCAGATTCTGCTATACTCAGAGGAATATGAAAGAATTGCTCGTTTAAAGATATTTTGAATATACTGTGTATCGGTGGATTAAGGATACAACACGTCACCACTCTTTACTTTCCCGTGCAAGTGAAAAACCGCTGAAGGATCACTACGAAAAGAAGTGCTAGTACTCTCCTGGGAAACTAAATATCAGCTGGAATTACCAATCCTTCTGCACGTGGCGATTATGGTATTGTTATAATCAGTCCAATGGGGAGTTGCAAGTTCAACAGTCGCCAATAAACTGATTTTTGAATAGATAAATTAAGATTTTAAATTTAATGTTTATGCTGTGGAAAGAAATCTTTCTTTCTTTACCAATATTACGACGGTATACCAGTTGAAGTATGGAAAACTTTGGAAGAGGATGGATATATGTGGCTGACTTTGTTTTTCGATAAGCTGCTGCATGAGGAAGTAATCCCCAGTGAATGGTGCAATAGTACACTAGTGCCCATTTTTAAAAATAAGGGTGATGTCCAGGACTGCGACAGTTATCGAGGAATAAAGCTCTTGTCGCACAGTATGAAAATGTGGGAAAAAATCATTGAGAAGCGATTGAGAGAAGAAAGTGAGATAACCCAAAACCAGTTCGGATTTATGTCGGGCCGAGGGGCAACGGATGCCATATTTGCACTGCGCCAATTATGCGAAAAATATCGGGGTGCACATAGGAACTTGCACATGGTATTCGTTGACCTCGAGAAGGCTTATGACAGAATCCCGAGAGCGGTTTTGTGGTGTGCTCTGAAAGAGAAAAGTGTGCCTGTGAAGTATATTAGGCTAATCTGTGCAATGTACTGGCGATCCACGTCGTATGTAAGATCTGCTGTTGGAGACTCCGACGGGTTCAACGTTGAGGTGGGCCTGCACCAAGGGTCGGCGCTAAGTCCCTACCTCTGCCTGTTGATAATGGATGCTTTAACATCGGAGATACAGGAAGAGGCACCCTGGTGCATGCTATTCGCTGATGACGTTGTTCTCGTCGGTGAAGATGGGCTCGAGGTCCAGAGTATGCTGGAAAAGTGGCACTGTAAGTTGAAGAATGTTGGCTTGAAAATCAGCAGACCTAAAACAGAATATATGTTCTGCGATTTCGGCGGTCTCTCCAATGTTACACCCATAGCTCTAGATGGAGTACTTATACCAGTGTGCTCAAACTTTCGATACCTCGGTTCGCTTATCCAAAGCAGCGGCGACCTGGATCGTGCGGTGAAGCACAGAGTTGATGCGGGATGGATGAAATGGCGGCAGGTCACGGGTACAATATGTGATCCCAGAGTACCCCTTAAATTAATGGGAAAAAATTTACAAAACTTTAATAAGACCTGCTGTATTGTATGGATCAGCATGTTGGGCGACAAAAGCGACGGATGAGAGACGATTACATGTAGCGGAGATGCGAATGTTGAGATGGATGTACGGCGTGACGAGAATGGATAAGATAAGGAATGAGCGTATAAGAGAATGTTTGAAAGTAGCGCCAGTGACGGATAAGTTAAGAAGTGAACGTTTGAGCTGGTATGGACATGTGATGAGACGGGATGAAAGTAATGTTGCGAGGAAGGTTTTGAGTATGAATGTTGAAGGCTTTAGGGGTAAAGGGAGACCAAAGAAAAGATGGATGGACTACGTGAAGCATGATATGTATAAACAGGGAGTGACTACAGAGATGACGTCTGATAGGGATGTATGGAAAAAGAGGACATATTGCGTCGACCCCAAGTAGTTGGGATAAGAGCAAGAGAATGATGATGCTGTGGAAAGAAATCTTTGGATTCTCTGGCAGTCGTCTTTGATCGCATAAAATAACAAACTCTGTAATATTTAGTTTACATGGACCAAGGCCAAACAACTTGACCGTTTCTATAAAATCAAGCAGTCTTAAATAATAAAATATGAGCCAATTGAAATACAAGGTCAAGTGAAAATAGATAGTCATTGTAACGTACACAGAGGACGGTCTAATGTGGTCGTAGCCATCCTAAATCAACAAACGGCAGGACACATATAAGGTGCCACGTATCCGAGAATCTTTTCACACGTAGCGTATTCTCAACGATATTTATCTAATAAATTTAATAATATTGTACTAGAAGAAAGTGTAGTTATCAGGTGTGCTAAAAAAGTTCTTTTGAGAGATATAAAAAAAAATAACTTGTGATTCGTCACTAGTCTGCAATGACGGCGTGAATAATTAAATTAATCGTGTAGAACTGGAGTCGAAAAAGAGGGAAATTTTGACAAAAGAAAATTTTCGACTTAGTCGTGGGCAAATTCGGTATTTGTCTAATGACACCTGCCATTACTGTTCTCTCGACTAATCTCAAATAATCGGCTCGTACATTACATACTTTAACACCAGCCTCAGATTTCTGATCATAGAGTCTTAGGTTAGGATCTTAAGTGAGAAACAAACGTCTAATCCGGGTTACACCAGCAAAGATTTTCTTATTACTCACTTCCAATTAGAATGAAAGAAATGCTTTACTTTAAAAAATTAAGAATATGTGAACAAAAAGCATATACATTAAAAGAAAATTGTTTCAAAACATTCACAACTAAGCATTAGGTAGGCTGTCTGCACTGGGCAAAGCAGCGCCGTGAACTCGTCGCAATCATCGGTGCCGACCTGACGCTGCCGACCATCGCTATGGCGATGCTTGAATGCGTCATGAACTGGAATGCAATCGCCGCCATCTGCGAGGCAGTCGTCTCGCGAAAGGAGGCGGCGGGGCGGGTCTGAGAGGAAATCCTCTTCGGCGACGCGATCCGCTACCGGCGCATGGGGCGGCTCAAGTTCGAATACCTGCCCCTGATGCCACCCTTTTTTTTTTTTTTTTTTGTTTTTTTTTTTTTTGCGGTGGGCCATGGACGTCGCACCCCGCCAAGTCGGTCCGGGGTGACGGAAGAGGCGGCGCGCAACCCCATTGACCCACCCTGCAAGCACCTCTTCTTCGCCGTGCGAGCGGGTCACCGGTACCCGACTTTTGTCTTCGGTGGCCCGCTCGGCGGTATGCCCTCTCGGGCTCCTCTCCTGTCGACGCCCCGACAGCTTTCGCCGTCGAGGCGTCGTCCTCACGCGGTGGCCTCACGTCGGGTGACCGGACAATTCCCCGGTCCGATCACCCGAAGCCTCGGTTAGGGCGGCATCAGGCGCAGGTATTCGCGCCTGCGCCGCCCCGGCTGCGGGCGGCGGCCCGGGTCACGGGAATCCTCCCGGACTCGTTCCGCCGCCTCCTTCTGCGAGATGACAGCCTCGCAGAAGGCGGCGACCGCGTCCCAATTCCTGACGCTGGCCCCTGATGCCACCCTAACCGTCCGAGAATAGTCCGTCACCCGCAGAGAAGATCCTCTACTAACTCCTCCTAAGCACTATGGGCAAAACGTGTGATACCATATATAATACGTAGTTAAGTTATTATGACCAGTTTAATTCAATTGTAGACAAAATAAATACATTAATTAAAATGATTTCAGTAATTTTATGTAAAATTAACTAAATAGGGGGGCATAGTCCGGAGCGTGCTCGTTCGCGTCCCCTGCCAGTCTAATTAGACTGCTAATCCGGCTCGAAATGCGTACCGCAATGCGGGTTAGGGCGTCCCCCGGAGGCGACGCGTACCGACCCGCCCCCGTCGGTACGAACATCGGCAGTTGCGGCGATGGGGGCCGCCACCCATCACGCCTTGCCCAGTTAGGCGAGTCGAGGAGAACGGAGTGCCGGGTGGGCACGTGGAATGTAAGAGGTTGTGTGGAAGGTAAGTTGCACGAGCTGATATCCGTCATGGCGGACAAACAGCTAGACGTGCTCTGTGTAACAGAGACCAAGCGAAGGGGCAGCGACGCCTGCGATCTTCCTGGTGGCGGGATGGCTCTGTGGTCTGGTGTACCACAGAGCGATCGAGCCAGCATGGGGGTAGGAGTGCTGTTGTCCTCTCGCTTGGCCTCAGGTGTGAAGGATTACGGAATGTATGATCCCAGACTTCTCTGGGTCCGTATAAAACTAGGTGTCACCAAGGTATTCATGGTTGTAGCATATGCTCCCGTAGGATCCTCGGTGGCATCAGACCTAGAGAAGTTTTGGGATAATGTTAGGGAAGTTCTGGATATGGCAGAAACCAGTGAACGCGTGATTGTATGCGGAAATTTGAACGGATGGGTGGGGACCAAGCGTCCCGACTATGAGGACGTACTTGGTCCATTTGGTGATAAGAGAGTGAACGACGCAGGTAGGCTCATAGCGGATGTATGCATGGAGAGAAACCTTATTGTGTCAAACACATTTTTCCAACATAAGGACATCCATATGTATACATGGAGAAGGAATGAACAGAAAAGCATAATAGATTTAATTTTGGTAGACAGTCGCCTCCGAAGCAAAATATTGGACGCAAGAGCCTACAGGGGCCCCACAGTCGATACGGACCACTATCTCGTTATTGCGAGATTTAGTGGTCTGTTCAGAAAGTGGAGGCACTGGCGAGAGCGTGTCCACTTCGGAGGGCTTGAAAGAATAAAGGTTGAAAGGTTGCAAGAAGAGTGTGTAAGAGAAAAGTATGCAGAGGGTGTCCGAGAACGGCTGACGATGGCAAGCCAGCCGCAATCGGACATTGAAGAATGCTGGAGAGTATTGAAAGAGAGTATGGTAGATACAGCGAAAGAAGTATGTGGAAGTTCAAAGAAGCATAGAAAAACAAATGGTGATGCATGGTGGGATGCGGAAGTGGCAGCTTCCGTAGAGCAAAAGAAGAAAGCGTGGCTGGACTATGTCTCTTCTTTGAATCTGAATGACAGTATGACTGAACAGAAGAAAGAAATATATCGGCAATGTAAGAATGACACCAAGGCCTTAGTGAAAGAGAAACGTGATAGAGCAAGTATGAGTGCAGAAGATAGGCTGACTAAAAACTTCGAGGGTAACACCAAACTCTTTTGGAGGGAGGTGAAGAAGTCTCGGGGTGGTTGGTCAGCCTTCAGAATGAATAAAATAAGGTCTAAAGGTGGAGACATTCTTACACAAACACAAGACGTGTTAAGCCGATGGAGTGAATATTTTGGCGATATGTATGCGGATGCTACGGTTGGCGCCGGTGTTGGATGTGGTTTAGTAGATCAACATTCGACAACGGCGTCCTCCGATGGCATCAGTATGGATGAAGTTGAATGGGCGATAAGAAGTTTGAAAAATGGTAAGGCAGCGGGCATTGATATGGTGTCTGCCGAGATGATCAAGCTCGGTGGCTCTTGTGTCTGGGAGGCGTTACTGTTGCTCCTCAATTTATGTTGGAGCTCGGGAATGGTTCCCAGGGACTGGAATAGCGCAGTCATCGTGCCTTTGTTTAAAAACAAGGGTTCACGTTATGACTGCGCAAATTACAGAGCCATAAGCTTGACCAGTTTGGCAGCAAAAGTGTATGAAAAAATTATTGAAAGGAGAATGAGGATGGTGTCCGATGGTTTACTGTGTGAGACACAAGGAGGTTTCAGGAGTGGAAGGGGATGCATGGATCAAGTGTTCTCTCTGCGCAACATTGTGGAGAAGCATCTGGCTCTAGGTCAGAGGGTTTTCTGCAGTTTTGTGGATCTGGAGAGAGCATTTGACACGGTTGTACGAAAGGAACTTTGGGACATTTTACCGGAGTATGGTATTAACGGAAAACTGCTACAGGCTGTGCAGTCCAGTTACATGGGCTGTAGAGCCTGTGTGCGGTTGGATGATGGAATGTCGCCTTGGTTTGACGTCAATATCGGCGTTAAGCAGGGGTGCGTTCTGTCAGCCAGGCTGTTTATCATATATCTGGATAAATGTCTCCAAAGGTTGAACGATATGAATGTGGGAGTCCAGATGGGCGACTCAGTGGTCACTGCTCTGCTTTATGCAGATGATGCAGTCCTGCTGGCACAGTCAGCGACTGACCTGCAGACCCTAGTCGACACAATGACAGAAGATTGTAAGAAAAGGGGTCTACGCGTGAATGTGAGCAAAACCAAAATAATGGTCTTTGAAAGAGATAAAACCAGAACAGATGTAAGAGTAACAATAGGTAATGATGTACTAGAGCAAGTGGATGAATTCGTATATCTTGGATGTGGATTTAGCCGAGATGGAAGGTACACCACTGATATAGAGCGAAGAGTGAATGCGGGAAATAGAGTGAACGGAGCGTTGGGGCAACTTTTCGGCAGCCACCACCTCAGCCAGAAGGCACGTGTAGCAATACATAACGCAGTGCTTGTCCCAACATTACTGTATGGAAGCGAGAGTTGGGTATGCAGAAAAGAGTATGATAGTAAAATTAATGCGGTCGAAAAGCGATCTCTGCGGAAAATCTGTGGAGTTAGGCTGACCGACCGCATTCGTAACGACGACGTAAGAGAGCGAGTAGGTATGAAAGAGAGTATTGGTGTAAAGATGCGAAAGGGAATGCTCCGATGGTTCGGACATGTGGAAAGAATGCCAAACGAACGCCTGGTTAAGAAGATATACAATGCGAAAGTGGAAGGATGTAGGTACCGAGGGAGACCGAGACTAACCTACCTAGACCAGATCGGTCATGTACTGAAGGAAGGTGGAGTCAAGAGTCTCCGAAACCGGCGAGCGTGTATGAAGAGAATTATGAATGTTGAGGAAGCGAGTGAAGTATGCAGAGATAGAGTTCTCTGGCACTCTGTTCTCTCTGCCTACCCTGCAAGGGATATGGCGTGATGATATGTATGTATGTTATGTAAAATTATGACGGTTTGCTATATTGTTTTTTGCCATGTTTCACTTGCCGCAATTGTAAGCGCTGATTTAATTCAAACTTATTTTTATTTTAACCTTTTGCATGTTTCGTTCGCTTCGTGAACCTCATGTTTGCCTCGATTATAGAATTCTTTTCTTCAAAAGATTCTTCTAAAACAAATTTAATTGATAAAACTCATTTGTTCTATTACATAATTAAAATGGAGGTATCCAGTCCATCACAGTTCACTACTGGACGTATACACCTCCCTATGAAAAAAGAGGATTATGCCATAATCACCACGCTTAGCAAGTGGATTAGCGATAAAGATATCGCAATAAGTCTAATGAGTTTCCAAGATAGGGCTGTTGCTTACTCCTCCGATGCCCATTTAGCTGACTTTTTCCACTCTCATGGAGAAGTAAAAGGTAATTGTATTCATAACCACAAAAGATGAATAGCTCGAAATAGCATATGACAACCCGATTGACCAGCGTAGTAAATCAACTCAATTTATTTTTTCACGGCTATCCTAAAAATCAACCAAGGTACGGTAAAGGATATAAAACACGCAACGGAAAGAAAACTCGAAATAAAACTCATTACCAAATCTTCTGTATGTTATTATAATACGCTAACTTACTACTATGCTATTCTGACACTTTACTGTCTACAGCCGCGGGCCGGTCCGTTTGGGTTAATACCACACTCTAGCAGAAAATCAACGCCTGATCAGTGGCAATGAGCTGTTGCGATTCATTCGGTGAGCGAGAGGGCCGGAAGCCCAAGTTTCTAGGAAGGTTTGAGTTGGTTTGGCAATGGCCTTGCTGTATCATCATTGGTATTGCAAAGATCTATGAGCGGCAGTAACATTTACCATCAGCTGCGCTGCTAGCTCGTTTGCCAACATAAACTATAAAAAAAAAAATAAGCCTATATATATACCTATATATAACAATTTAGGTATGGACTGAAAAGTAAATACCGATATTAGCCTCATTCTCAGACAAGCCGTCAACATCTTCATCCTCGGAAACAGGCTCTTTAAAATCAGGTCTTTCTGCCAAATACGGGTTGGACATTTTGAACTCTTCGAAAGATAAATGTGAGGTTAAAATACTTTGTATTGCTTTAGGTACAACGTTCAGTAAGTGACCAATTACGATTGCCTTAGCCGACTTAAAAATCATATTAGGCTCAACGAACTCAATTTTCCTGAAATAAATAAAATTGTTCTAACATCTATAACACAAAACAAAATTCTTAGGTAAATTAATATTCGGGCCAACCACTGACGTCAAGTCACTCTGCTCCGGTGGTTGGCCCAACGACGAAGTCGACGTTACGGGTGGGTTACGGGTGTGCGTGCTTACGCCCCTCTGTCACCGCGGACAGAGTGGTGCGAGGAGTGTGCCGACCGTAACCCGCCTCCAGGAAAAAAAAAAAAAGGTAAATTAATATTCGCGGGCCACCGAAGACAAATATCAGGTACTAGTGGCCCGCTTGCACGGCAAAGAGAGGCGCTTTGCAGGGTGGGTCTATGGAGTCGCGCGCCGCCTTTTCCGTCGCCCCGGAGCGATTTGGAGGGCGTGACCACTTCAATATTCCACCGCAAAAAAAATAATATTCGTATATATCTTTTGTGAAGTGATGAAATATTCTTAATACAATTGACTATCCTTAACTTTTCTGTGGGTTCCGTAAAATGTGACTGATGGCCATTTTCACCAACGACACCTAACATCAATCAATCAACAATATTACTTGTCATTGGTGCAATCAAACCAACGAGATATAAGCCGATAACAAAAGAAGGTACAACAAATTGCTATGCAAACCCATCTGCCAGCGTGTATGTGCTAAAGAGATAAATTCAATTAATCATACCTAAAACCAGCCATTTCCATCACAAGTCCGCTTTTTGTCATTTCTTTGTCGATATTAACATCAAAATCGCTTATTTCAACAGCAAATTCGAAACGGTCTTCATTTAAAAATGTGTGTTGCCCATAACCTCGAACCTATCATTCAAAATATGACACAATTTTAATAAAAATTATAATACATATACTAGCTTAGGGTCGTCCATTAATCACGTAATTTTTTTTAGCATTTTTAACACCGACATATGAATACAGAATAAGGTTTAAGACGAACCCCTCCTCCCCTACCCAAAATATCGTATATTGTTTTAGTACAAAGTATCTTCAGAATTTCAGAATATTATTTTTAAACTTGTAGTAATCAAATATTATTCTAGAAAATTAAGAGACTTGATAAAATGCCCAAACAGTATTAAGGTTGCAGGTTATTTTTAATTGAAAAAATATATAATTGTACTGATACATGAACATATTTAATGCACACTATCCACGGACCATGAATTAAAAAGACTTTCTTCAGTACTAACCAGTGGATAAGCATCTTCCAAATTTCATATATATTCGCACTGTACTTAATTATAACTGCCAACTGGCATGGTATAACCGAGCCTGCTGGTTGTCGCAGCGGGCAGAGGAATCTTTGCCTGGTAACGGCAAGTCAAGCTCACACGTCGCTTTTCAATTCCTTAGAAATTGCGCATTTTGTCGAATGTTTGAGCTGTTAATCGCAGATACCTTTTACAGCTGAGTCAAGACTATATAGGCTTGGAGCCACACGTGGTTTATGGGCAGGCCCTTATAATATGTGTATATGATACAAATGTAGAATACATTTTTTTTGCCTTTGGTATACAGCAGAAGTTAGGTTAATGTAATAAATTAATATAAAACCGCTAAAATCACCTGTAAAGTATTAAATCTTAACTGTTCACCGATCATTACGCCATCAAGTTTGTACGGACCACCCCTATTTGAGAGATAAGCTGTATCTAAACCAGTTAATATCATATCTGACAATATTATGCCTCCATGTCTTCTCCTCTGCTTCGGTACTAAATAATGAACCTGAAATATTAATAGGTGGATAATCTATTGTGAATTGATAATGAGCCTTCTCTTCATAATCAACCTTCACGATCATGGAAGATATCTTACTGATTTTCACCATTCTAATTAAGTAAATAAAATATATTATAGCTTAAGATTGTATCATTTTGAAACTAAAGGCTAAAATTAGATCTGCGTATAAGTTGAAGAAGTTGTTGAGTTTGTTTGAACACGCTAGTCTCAGTTCCTTCTATCAGCCCGTAGACATCCACTATTGGATAGGCCTCCCAATTAAACTGCCACTCAGAACGGTCCTATGACACTTGCATCCAACAGCTGCCTGCGAATTTTGAGATGTTGTCAGTCTAGCCTATGGCAAGTCATCCTACGCTGAGTTGTCCAATACCTAGTCGCCACTTGAGAAACTTTCTTCTCCAAGAGATTTCGGGTGAAGTAATTATTAAAACATTTAATAAGAACATTAAATAGGTATTTAATGGAAGCTGTTGGTGCAACTAATTATTATTACAGCTTCTTTCTAATAGTAAAATCAATACATAAACAGACATTTAATTCACCAGGCTTTCAAAAAAATACCTTTAACGAAAAAACTAAATTTAGTTTTAAATCAAAAAATTGCTTTAAAACATTGCACTTGTAATGCGTTGGAATAGTGCCCAAATTGCTTGGCATATAAGGCTGCTCTTTAAACTTATTTATTTAGTTCTATGTACAACAACTAAAGAGATATGTAAGTAACTATATTTACGTAATGAAATGTTCTTGCAGATATATTTTATAACCAAACAATCATTTTCATCATTCTACTCTTAAACCACTTAGGGGTCGATGCAATATGTACTCCTCTTCCATCGTATATATTGCAAATGTTATTGGCAGTAGTTTTATGACCGGCGGTCTGCGTGTCGTCAAACCTCCTTGACAATGTAGATAATTGTTAACCAAACGGTATCAGGTAAAGTTAGCCCATGTCAATATAAAACTCTTAGTCGTCTTTTACGACATCCACGAGCAGAGTAAGGGTTGGTAGTATTCGTAACCGCTTATTTGGGTGGACTCCCTCACCGTCCGCAACAGGGCCCTTCTGCGACGCCCGCAAAGGGCCATAGCGGTGAGGGCTATCAGGGGCTATCGTACGGGGTCATGGACCGCAGCGACGTTGCTGGCGGGCGACCCGCCTTGGTCACTTGTGGCCGAGGCCCTGGCTGAGGTCTACCGGCTCCGTGTCGCGGCGCGGGCCGACGACGAGCAAGTCTCCGTAAGGAGACTGGGCAGAGTACTGGAAGTGGCCCGAAGGGGAGTCACTCAGCGCTGGAGAGAAGTTCTGGAGTCCCCCGTAGCAGAGCGGGGGACTGTGGAGGCGGTTGCGCCACATCTCCACCGCTGGATTAATAGAAGGCACAGCAACCTAAGCTTTAGGATGGTGCAGGTGCTTACCGGGCATGGGGTTTTTGGTAATTACCTGCACAGAATTGGAAGAGAAGGGGCCCCAGGATGTCATGAGTGTGGTGCGCCAGTAGATGATGCGCGTCACACTCTGTGGATATGCCCTGCCTGTGGGCCCCAGCACCACGTCCTATCGACGGTCGTTGGGAGAAGCCTATCGTTGTCGACCATTATCTCGAAGATGCTTGACAGCGACAGGTACTAGTCGTCGATGGCCTCCTTTTGCGAAGCATCATGAAAAGGAAGGAGGCCGCGGAGCGTGAACCCGAGGCGCTTGCATTAGCTGACTCGCTTCGCCACCGGCGACCGGGGAGGAGGAGGCGCCGTTATGCGCATCTCCTCCCACCGCCTTGAGGGACGATAGGACGTGGCCAGAAAGCCAAGCGTGGGGGTGCCGGGGATCGAATGTCAATAGACGATCTCTCCGGCTCCCCGTAAAAGCGCGGAAGGGGCCGCTGTGATTTTAGTGGGTATTCCGGTCGGGTTTCAGCTAGCCGGTGAGTCCCACACTCCCCCTCGTCTGTCATCAGCGGGGAATAGTGCGTAAATGCTTTGCACAGCGATAACAAAAAAAAAGTATTCGTAACCGCTACTATGTAGCAAATTAAATAATTGCTTATGGTACATATTTATTTGTAATATATGTCCATTAAATAAACAATTTTTGTATTAATATAATAGTCATGTAAACTACACAGATAGCACAGAGATCTTAGCGTCCTCTATGCGGAGCCTTGTGAATTCGCTTCAACGTTCGATTCCTACAATTGTTTGTGCAAACTAAAGAAGATTGTTCTGAGTATGGATGTACTTTTTCCTTTATTGTATAATAATTTTATTGTGTGGTAGCAGCTATGAATATTACCAATCTTTACTTTACTCATGAATGTCGTAAAACACAACTAAGAGCTTTATATCGACCTCGGCCAACTCCACCTGATGCCGTTTGATCATCAATTACATTCAAGGGAAAATTGATGTTAGGCAAGCGGCTGATCATAAAACCATTACCAATAACTGTTGCAATATTTACAATTTAAGAATAGTACCTACTTACTATGGACGCCGTGTAATTTGGATAAGAGTAAGAGAATAATGATGTGTCTATATTTATGAAATATCCCGCAAAAGATATTATTTGATGTAGGCTGTTGTCACAATTAAAACTTACGTCATGAGGTGTGATATCATCCCAGGTTACACAAAGATCATCCAATAATACTGCTGAGCTGTTCTGTCCAATTTTCTTGTTTAGTTCTTGAACGATTGCACTTAAGCTATTTAGAGTATTACGAAATAATTGATCTTGCTTATCCCTGAAATAAAACTTGTTATGTCTAGTGGTCACCCCTTACTTGATTGTGATAGTTGTAATAATTTACCTAAAATTTCCCAGGAAAATAAGCAGCAGTGCTTAACTGGTACCAATATAATTACATACTGCGATCACCAAGACGCTTGTCAAGCGTGGTGATTCTAGCGATAATCCCGCCAAAGAATGACTGTGATATAATATTGAAGAGGCATAAGAGGCATACGTCTAACAATAGATGGCGAAAAACTGAAAAATATGGTGATGTCTGGTTTAGCTTAGTGGAGATATACTGATGCAAGTATTAACAGAAAAAGGCATCTATCTCTCTCTCCACCTAGTTTAAACAACAACCTAACAATATCTAATTATAACTGGTTTGTTATACATAACTATTATAGTTCATTCTATAGGAATAAACATTTATAGTAGATTAACGCAGGTTATATCAGCCTATGTTAATCTATTAATATAGTAACTATTTAAATATTTACCTTCTCATCTGCTTCTAAACTGCTTATTTTATTTAGGTTGTTTAAATTTTCTGTCATAGACAAAGAGAGGTGAAGAGACAGACATAGTCAAATTATAATATCAGAAGTGGTTCAAGATAATAAAGCAACAACAATGTGTATGAAATACGCTAATATGTATTCATGTTATAAAATATTGAGAAGAATGGACGGCGTGACGAGAATGGATAAAATAAGGAATGAACGTATAAAAGGAACTTTAAAAGATGCGCCAGTGTTGGATAAGGAGTGAACGCTTGACCTGATATGGACATGTGATGAGAAGGGATAAAAGTAATGTTGTGAGGAACGTTTTAAGTATGAATGGTGAAAGCATTAGGGGTAAAGGAAGAGAAAGAAAAGATGGATGGGCTGCATAAAGCATGACATAGATAGACAAGGAGTGACTTCAGAAATGACGTCTGACAGGGCTGTATGGAAGAAAAGAACATATTGAATCTACCTCAAGTAATTGGGATAAGAGCAAGATAATGTATTTATGTTGTAAAATCTAAATAAGAAAAATAACAGAAAATCGTTGTCTTACTTAAATGTAGTTTTCAAAATGTTTTACATTTTTTTATCTTGAACAACAATGTCTGGCTATAAATGTGTGAAGAAGTTACATAATTATCTCGTAAAATTTTATGAATTTCGCAAAGCCATTTTCAAATAATACATAATGCAGCGATCTAAGCGTTCTATTATCAAATATTGGTAAATCCGGGACCAACAGATCTCTTTTTTTTTATATAAATCTATTTTAAAAGTAAGAAAGCTCACTGTATTGCGCGATTATTTTGTCCCAATATCGCAGATGTGTTGATGATACTGAATATAGCACCTTGTAACTTTTGAGTAACCTCTTCATTTATTGGTTTCATCAGCAAATGTTTGATTTCCAGACCTTCAAGATTAATAAGTCGGAATATTTACCATACACTTCTACGTGTCCAATAACTATGAGCCATCATTTAGCTTTGTACTAGATATGACGGTATAATATTTGATGTTCAACCATTCTTGATCACATCATTGATTTACTTAAGTTCTAATAAGTATTTAACAAAGTATGAGTATGTTTCAGATTAATTATCATTTACTTAAATTAACTTTAATTGCTTCTAATTCATTAACGAATACTTCCAAATTCCATTCTCAGCAGATGTGCCATTCTCTATTACACCCGTGTATTAAAATTAATCTACTTATTCTAATAAATGGAGGACCGTTTTTTTTGTTCGGTTATACTGCAAAAACTACTGAACCAATTGGAATAATACTTATACCATAAGGTGCAGCGTGTTTCGGAGAAGGTTTTAGTATATGATATGTTGGTGATTACTTATCCAGAAAGGAGGGAAGCGGGTGGAGGACCTGGTATGTTTTATAATCATAACTGCCTAATTGGAAGATGTAACCTCTCTATGAAACAGTGATAAACATAACATAAAAGTAAGTATTGAATGTTAATTTGTTTGACTCACCATAGTTGTTTTTTATTGAAGAAAATCTAGAAATCACTGGTGGAGACATATCGCCACGTTGATATATCTATGAGAGAACAACTTTACACTTTATGTTTTAATAATAAACATGTTGTAATCGTAGCTCTGCACATCATACTAAAGAAAAAACCCTATGTTTATTGATATTATCTTACGCATTTAAGTAATAAGCATATGTGGAGTTTTTTTTTTTTTTTTTTTTTTTTAAAAAGACACCTCCCTGCACTAAGGAAATAATCTTTGTATTGCGGGGGACTTTACAAACATGCAATTAACGCAGACAAATTACACCCAGACTCAGAAGAACACTTTGTGAATCGCACAAAGTATTGTCCTGCGTGGGAATCGAACCCGCGGCACTGGCACGGAAGGTCGGTATCTTAACCACTACGCCATCTGTGCAGTCGTTCGCAGTTCATCATTTAATCTTTGAAGCTACATAATAAAGGGTGCGCTTGTCTTGATTTATCATGTACATTCACAAACTTCAAGATTGCTATTCACAGTTGCGTCAAAATACAAACAAAAAATTAAAAAAAAAATTGTTAACTTGACCTAGGACTTTACTTTAGAACTTTGGCATCAGTTGTTACTTTTCCAACAGACTACAAAAAAAATCTGTGAATGTGTATGGTTTGGCGAACTTCAAAGATTGGACAGTTTTCTTTAATGCTAAACTAGTAACCTATTCCAGTTATCCATCTATCTTTTAATTAATCTATCCACGTCCACTACTAGACGTACGTCTGCCAAGGAAGATAATGACGAAATTACCACGCTTGGCAAGTGGATGAGGAATACAGCTATTATTCGAGAAAGATATTGAGGTAGCTATTAATTTAAAAAAATATATACATATAATCAGATGAAACGAAACATTAATTGCCCTTTAATTGCTTGAATTAGGCAGTATATATCATCATTATTCTCCTACTCTTATCCCAATTACTTGGGGTCGATACAATATATTGTACTCTTCTTTCATAGTACATATTGTAAAAGTTATTGGCAATAGTTTTATGACCAGCCGCCTGCCAGACGTCAACACACCTTGGGAATGTAATTGTTGACCAAATGGCATCAGATGGAGTTGGCCCAGGTCGTTATAAAGCTCTTGGTCGCTTTTTTTTTTTTTTTTTTTTACGACATCCACGAACAAAGTAAGGGTTGGTAGTATTCGTAGCCACTGTCCTGGACTGCAGCTACATTGTTGGCGGGCGATCCGCCCTGGTCACTTCAGGCTAGGGCTCAGGCGGAAGCCTACCAGTTCTGCGCTGCGGCGCGGGCAAATGGTGAACGCATCACCACGAGGGGACTGAGCAGGGCGAAAGAAGCGGCTCAAAGGGCACTAGTCCAGCGGTGGAGGGAGGTACTAGAGTCCCCCGTAGCAGGACGAGGGATCGTTGAGGCGGTAGCGCTCCACCTTCACCGCTGGACGACACGAAGGCACGGCAACCTGTCCTTCAGGCTGACGCAGGTACTTACCGGACACGGGGTCTTCGGTAAGTACCTGCACCGAATTGGACGTGAAGAGGCCCCTGGATGCCATGAGTGTGGCGCGCAAATCGATGACGCGCGTCACACCCTGGAGGTATGTCCCGCCTGGGGGCCTCAGCGCCGCGACCTGTCGGTGGTCATTGGAGCGGACCTGTCGTTGTCAACCATCATCAACAAGATGCTTGACAGCGACAGGCACTGGACGTCGATGGCCTCCTTTTACGAGGAAGTCATCTCTGCAAAGGAGGCCGCGGAGCGAGAACGCGAAGCACTCGCGTCTGCGAACTCGCTCCGCCGGCGGCGACCAGGGAGAGGGAGGCGCCGCTACGCGCACCTCCTCCCACCGCCTTGACGGCTGACTGGTCGTGGCCAGATGGCTAAGCGTAGGGGTGTCGGGGATAGAATGTCAATAGACGATCTCTCCGGCATCCCGTAAAAGCGCGGAAGGGACCGCTGTTAGGTTTTAGTGGGTATTCCGGCCGTCAATCTCATGGCCGGCGAGTCCCACACACCCCTCCGTCTGTCACTGGCGGGGGATGTGCGCAAAAGCATTTCCACAGCGTAAACAAAAAAAAAAAAAAAGTATTCGTAGCCACACAGCTTAATTATGAAGTATATATATATATATACCTAGACCAGATCGGTCAGGTACTGAAGAAAGGTGGAGTCAAGAGTCTCCGAAACCGGCGAGCGTGTATGAAAAGAATTATGAATGTTGAGGAAACGAGTGAAGTATGCAGAGATAGAGTTCTCTGGCACTCTGTTCTCTCTGCCTACCCTGCAAGGGATATGGCGTGATGATATGTATGTATATATATAAATATATATATATATATATTACAAAATTAATTCCTTACCTCTATAATGTAATCGCACTGAGAGAATGTAAGCTTATGATGCCCCAAGCTCACTAATTTGCCTTGCAATTTTGCTATCACATAACCAGATAATACACAACCTTGTAATGTTAACCTACAAATAATAATTTAATTTATGAAAATCTACACATTGTTCGCTTGAGAGAAGTGAATGAGAAATAATTCACATGGGTTACGGGTTCCACTGTGGCTTAATTGGCAAGGCACTTTGATTAGATTATCAAGAGATGTGACTTAAGTAATATTTAATCTTTTTTTTTCAGTTATAAATGAATTAATATAAAAATGCTTCTATAAGCATCATCATCACAGCCCATAATTTCCTACTGTTGGGCTCGCGTCTTCTCTGTAATGGGAGGGAAATTAACCTACTATACCGCGCTGGTCAGACGTGTGGATATAGGGTTTTGTTTCGAGTTTTCCTTCTCTTGCATAGATGTTATATGCGTTTTATATCCTTTAGCCATCTCTAACGATCAACCACGGGTAATGATAGGCGGGTGGTGAATAGTATTCTTACTCCGTCACCACACGGGAATAATTAATGTCTATAAGCATACTATACTTCAAATCTTCTATATCTATAATTTAGTAGTGGTGGGACCATGCTATTGACAGTTTTCTGTCTACAGCCGCGGGCCGGTCCATCCGGGGTAGTACCACATTCTAGCAGAAGATCGACGTATGAGCAAAAGCAATATGCTATTGTGGTTCGTTCGGTGAGCGAGAGAGCCGGAAGCCCAACAGGGTGGGTTTGGGATATGCATTGGTAGGCAGCGGCCTAGCTATACCCCTGGTTATGAAAAGATTCATGGACAGCACTTACCGTCCGGTGTGCTGCTTGCTCGTTTGCCACCAAAATCAATAAAAAAAATAACTCTGAAACTAGTTGACCGATCATTATCAAAATTTGTATATATGTATTTTTTTACGATGAAAGTTTATATGCTATCCCCATTGATGTAACTCGCCACCAGGCGGCGCTGCGATATATCAATTTGTACAAACAAGCCAACGGGCTGGGTTTGCTAGTACATAATAAAATAGAAAAAAAAATAATACAATACTTACGCTACATTACCAGTAGGCTTAACTGCTTGCAACAAAAACGGGGAATTCATATTACTATGTTGCTTTTTAGCATCGTTTATTATTTCTGATCGATTTCTCAGGATGTTATAACCAGCATTTATTACCATATTACTGAGCTTCGTTTTAATCTTGACTATGTTAGATGCCAGTGAAATCGAAATATTAGGTAACCAACACTCCGGCAATTTAGCAAGGTGTAAATCACTAAGAATTCTGAAACATTCAAATATCATTGCGAAACTATTGCGCCCTCATTCGCTGTAGAAACTAAAATAAAAAAAAAAACAGCTAAACTTGAAAATAAAACGTGAGCTCTAAATCATCTGTACGATGTGGTATAACAAGACCTTTAATTAAGAGAATACACATCATCGTACGTTGTAAATGTAATTAAGTCAAAAAGTACATTATATTTTTCTAAATTAGTGGTAGGACCACGCTTTGGAAGTTTTCTGTATACAATCACGGGCTAGTCTGTCCGGGGTAGTACCACACTTTTGCAGAAGAACGACGTCTGAGTAATGTGCTATTGCGCTTTGTTCGGTGAGCGAGAGAACCGGAATCCCAACTGGGTAGGTTTGGTATTTGTATTGGTAGGCAGCGATCTAGCTCTACCCTTGGTATTGTAAAGATCCATGAGCGGTAGTGACACTTACCACCAGGTGTGCTGCTTGCTCGTTTGGCGCCATAAGCAATAAAAAAGAATTGACATTTTTCTGTTACACTCAATATTGCGAAGAAAGAAGGCATTCTTTGCCTCCAAACTCTTGTAATATTCTTTGATCGGCGATGTAACTCTAAAAGATTTTCTTTTAAAATGTGTCTATTCCTAATATTAAAGTATTAAAAGAATTATTATCTACTAACACTTGCACAGGACCATGGTCATGGAAGTATCCCGTAGCCAATTCCAGTCCTGATACATTCATGATCATTAAATTCATCACCGCTTTGCCTGTAGTATCTTGCAATGCCTGAAAATTAGTCTGTGTTGTTATTATAGCTAAAACAACTAATTATAATCACATAATGTAAAGTCGTATTACAAAAATTCGAAAGTGTGCTGTTTTGAAACTACAAAAATTCTCGACGATCATGATCCATCAAGTCTTCATAGCCAATCGTTCAGATGAATATAATAAGTAGTAAATTATATAAGACTCGACGCCAAAAAGATATTAAATGCATTTTCTTGACCTTCAGAAATTAGATTTCTGAAGGTCTACTTCATATATCAAAATACTGACTGAAATAATATTATTTTATATTTTATCCCATCTTCTATCCGATATATGTTTACAACTTACATTATCAAATGAAATTACATTGGCGTTATTCTCATTAAGCAAGCCACTGAAAACAAAGAATGGGTATCGGCCGTTCAAATGGTGGTGACCGATGGGGCCACACGGTGTGTATTGCACTGCCACTGATGATCTTGATGCGATATGACCAGTCCTTGATAGACTGATCGGACAGACCTGATCAGACTTATTCAAAAAAGTCAGTGGTCAGTCTATACATACATACATATCATCACGCCATATCCCTTGCAGGGTAGGCAGAGAGAACAGAATGCCAAAGAACTCTATCCTTGCATACTTCACTCGCTTCCTCAACATTCATAATTCTCTTCATACACGCTCGGCGGTTTCGGAGACTCTTGACTCCACCTTCCTTCAGTACGTGACCAATCTGGTCTAGGTAGGTGAGTCTCGGTCGCCCCCGGTACCTACATCCTTCCACTTTCGCATTGTATATCTTCTTAACCAGACGTTCGTTCGGCATTCTTTCCAACGGTCGGTCGGTTGTCGGTCTATAACTTGATGAAATATCAATATATGACATTTTAAGAGACTTATCTACGTAGGTTATCAAATTACATGTAATACAATTTGTGAAAATGTATTTACTGTCTCATCTCTGAGAGGTTAAGCCCAGGCGTATTACACCTACATATATGTTTTAATTCTACGTAATAATAGACGATCCTAATTTTATAAAAATACCAGATATATTTCTTAACTAAGAGCTTATTATAGAGAATTTCCTCGGAAAATCTTTGAAAACTGAGAATCGAACGCAATGCTTAAAGAACAGCAATCGCATGCTTATGGCACTAAGCGTTCAAGGGGACCGAAACCTTAGTAAGAAATGTAAGAACATGGTTACGGTTGCTATTGCTTGATCCATAGATGTTTTATATTTGGCCCATGTACTCCTCAAGTTCTGGACATCATCTGAAAATTAAACACATTATTAGCATATTAACTATATTCATGCCTTCACTGAGATTAATGTAGATTTTGTCAATAAATATATATTAAGTCTCTGGGAAACAGTAATTATTCCTATGTGAAAGGTATCATATAGGTTTTATGTTCTAGATTATGTGTATGGAGAAACGCAAGGCATGAAAACATTAAAACAAACCAACTCACATTTGCATTTATAATATTAGTCAGGGATACTGTGGGACTCTTTTTTAACAATTTTTTTATAATGATTTTAATGCGAGTATGACGCATTGAAAATAAAAATATTTTACGGATTTTATCGCGTTTGTATTTGAATTTTATTTTCCCAACGTTTCGAACACTACAGTAATCATGATCATGGGAAATCATGAACACTGTAAATCGTTCGAAACGGGGAAAAATTAAAAATCAGATACAAATGTGACAGACTCTTTGAAAATAGTTTTATTTCTATTTTTTATCTTTAATTTAACCTGGTTAATTGTATACCCTTGTGACGCTATCTTTCTGTCGTTACAGTTAGACTACCAATCGCAAAATAAAACGAATGACAAAAAAACATATAATTGTATTAAAGCAACCATAAGCCGTCATTATCACGACATTCAACACATATAAATCTAATTTTATTTGTCCCTATCCTAATCCGTCAGCCTATTAACGCCCACTGTCTGTTAGGCCTCCCTAATAAAGGAAGATAATGGCATAATTGCCACATTCTACAGGCGAGTATTGATTACAGTTATTAGGAGTTTCCTAGGTGACCGCTACTGCTCATTCCCCTGATACTCTTTTAACTGGTTTTTACTTTTCTCACTGTCAAGGAAGAGGAATAATAAATTAAGTTTTCTCAAACATTCTTAGAAATTTGAGCATTATTTTGACAACCTTCTTTGAGATAAATTGATATTGTTGTGCTGACCAATGACATACGAGCAGCGGCCGGCAAAAAATGTATAAAAATCCATATCTGTCGTGTTTTAGCGGCCAAATAATAATATGTAAATTCATATCCATAGTGTATTTTAAAAATGGAACGATTTGTTACTTCAAAATATTGCAACCATATATCAGAGTTTTATTTAAATTTCGAACTGTCTTGTAAGAGAAACCTGTTTGATAATGAAAAAAAAACAAATGAACCCTTTAACATGTGAAAAATGTTGTTCATTGTTCGTCATGTATACAGTTCTACTTAGTACTACTTAGTTTTAATTTCCACGCATTATTTGAGAAAAGCACTATACAAGCCTTGGCCACAACTAGGAGTTGATGGACTTACGTATATGTGCCTCGGCTACGCCTCGGCCCACATTTACACGTTCGTCCATCAATGCCTCTTTTGCTGGCCGCTGCACTAATATACTACTTTAAACCATCACAACACGGCTATCGAGAAGCCTATTTTAGAATTTGATTAATAATAGCAATCTTACCGTTTTCAAAATAATCTGTGAGATACTTTATTGAATCTTGAGATTTAACAGCACTTATTGTAACAAATATAATGCTAACAAAACGAAACATTGTCAATAAAATTCATAAATTATTTTAATAAAAATATACAAATACTTTTTATTTAGATGGAAATTCTGTTCGACTGCAAAAGAAAACTTTATTATCTTTAGTTTAATAGAATGACGCAACATTTAATTGAATTGCCTGCTTTATGACTAAATGCAAAATCGTATACACAAGAAAATGCAATTATTGAAGAACATAGTTTAAAACTATGCCATTGAATATGAAAGACAAAATACTGTTTTATTTCATTATATATGCTTATATTGCAAACGTATTTTGTGCAAAAGGTACGTTTTTTATTTATATAATATACTTGACTTTAGCTTCGTGTGAGCTCCTTAATTATTCATTCATTCTCCTACTCTTATCCCAATTACTTGGGGTCGATACAATATATACTCTTCTTTCATAGTACATATTGTAAAAGTTATTGCCAATAGTTTTATGACCGGCCGCCTGCCAGACGTCAACCCTCCTTGGGAATGTACTTGTTGACCAACCGGCATCAGATGGACTTGGCCCAGGCCGTTATAAGGCTCTTAGTCGTCTTTTACGACATCCACGAGCAAATTAAGGGTTGGTAGTATTCATAGCCACTACCACACAGCTCCTTTATTATTAGTATTTAATTTTCCAAAAATTCTTATTTTATATACTTTACTCAGCTATCTAAATAAAATATGTACTTGTATACATATGTTATTTCAGAATGTAATTTAGCAAACTAAAACAATAATACTTAATTACATTCGGTAGTTTTGGGCAATGACTTGCAAAATAGAGATTTGCAATTGGTATTATAAATTTCCCAGGAGGGTGCTGCTGCCGACTTCTCTGATGTTGTCCCTAATCAGTATTTACGATGGCCTCGAAAAAGTAAAGGGGTACTCATTAAAAAGTAGACCCAAAATAAAATCATCTTTTATTCCCCTTATTTTTTATTATAAAAATATTAATGTTAGTTTAGGTTTTAGTTACATTTCTAAAAATGTTTATAGATAATTGTATTTACAGTTACTTTAAATTCATTGCGATATGTCAAGAAACATAGCTTCACTGATAAAAACACAAACAATAGTAACTACTGTTTGAGATTTAACGCCCCAAAATTATTTGATGACCTGGAGCAATTGGACAGTAAGTACATACTTAAGATGTATTGAATTTTGTCACTGCATTTGTAGAGGAAAAAAAAACTATTTGTCACTTCTATCCAACTGCAAAGATGGTATAATGGTTAAGAAACCGACCAACCTTGTCAAGTATCATATGTTCTATTCGCAAGCAATATAATACTTTACTGGCCACGGACGTCAAGGATTAGGTACTGGCCCAATGGCGATGGGGTCCCTCTCTATGATGATGATGGATAGGGAGGGAATAAGGTGGGTTATCGGGCCACGTACCGCCTTTCAGTCGCTCCAGACGGAGCGGATGGCATGTGTCCTAATTTTTTTGGTAGGTTATGTGCCAAAAAAAGTACAATACTGTATACGATCTATAAATTGTTATTGAGAGTCTAAGTGTAATTTGTGTCTTTTAATTGTATGCTTGTATTATCCACAATACAAAGATTATTTCCTTAGTGCAGAGATTTTAAAGTAAAAAGATTTTTCCAACATAATAAGGTTGTAGTGCCATTCAAAATATAAAAAAAATTAGCATAAAATTCCACGTATTATTTTAAATTTTCTTACCTTGGAATTATATTTCTGAGATCATTTATTTGACTCCAATGAACCCAAATTAAACGACCAATATCTCTTTAAATATAATATGATTGTTTTCTGTATGGTGACGGAGTAAAAAAAACAATTCACCACCCTCTCTTTTGCCCGTGAATGTCGTAAAAGACGATTAAAAGATATATGTAGATAACAAAAGCACAAGTGAAGGAAAACTCAACATAAAACCCTCTGACCAGTATAATGTTGTAGATTTCCGAAAAGAGTGCTGCTGTCCACTCTTGAAGTTTCCTAAAAGAGCGCTGCTGTCACTCACTTGAAGTGTCGGTTCTTACGGTGATCACAGTATTTTGTTTTACCGCGTTTTAACGTGATATAGTGAGTCAATTTTCCTCCGATTGCGGAAATTACTCGAGCCCAATAGTAAAACGCATATGATCTGAGATGATGATGATGACGATGATTATAAAAAATAAGTTTCTCTTCTATTAGATAACTATGCTACAACTAGAGAGGCCATTCAGCAGCATTTGTATAAGAATGGTTTTAATGAGCACATGATACAGGTAAAGAGATATTATACTATAACTTGTGAGAATACTGCTCTTTTAAAAATTATGTATCTGACTCTACACAAATAAGTTAATGCTGTAAGAGGCGTAACTTGCTTTTAAAAAGTAATATACACTAAATAGCAATTATAAGTGGAATCAATGTTAAGAATTTTTTTATTTTGCTGTACAATAAATAATATTTAAAAAATCCGTTCAAAAACTTACCTCTCAAATGAGTGAAAATTCTTTGACTTGCTACCAACGTCTCCTTTTTATCATCGTACTGCTTCATACCGCAGTATGATTGACCCATACTTACTATTTCGAGGTGGAAATGATATCTTTGATTGTACCTTCCAGCGTTAATATTTCCCACTCATATGCAGGTTCTGAAATGAACTGCCTGCAGCGGGGTTACCTAAGCATAATGATATGTTAATTTTCAATTGAAGTTTTTGAGCTCTTGTAGGCAGCGATTAGGGACTCACTGGTATTGCTGATGTCCATGAGCAGCAGCTACCATTTACCATTAAATGGGCTGGTTGCTGCTTTGTCACCAAAAGGTAATAAAAAACATGCTTAATTTTATCATGAAAAATTAAAAAAATATTCATTTATTCTTAATTCAAAATGGCAATTCAAAATGGATATTAAATATATATATATATATAGATATATATATATATGTATGTATATATATATATATATATATATATATATATATATATATATATATATATATATATATATATATATATATTATAATGTGTAAAAATTGTCAGGTAGATAGCACGTGTGCCAATTTTCAGCTCGTATTATATTTTCATCTTTTTAGAGGAGACGTGCTCCTCTAAAAAGATGAAAATACAATACGAACCGAAAATTGAATGTCATACAACAGCTCACGCTGGTGTTACTTACACCAGCGTAGCACGATTGGAATGGATTGCCAATAGGCGCGGGTTCAAATCCCATGTGTGATAATCATTTTTCGCTCGTAATCATTTTTTTATAAATAGTCCTATATTAATTTAAATTACGGAGAATATACTAGGTTATATATAAAAAAATGCTATAAAATAATTGCCATATTTTTTTCTTGGAAATCTTATTTATCCTAATCGAACTATAACCCTTATAACGCTCCACGAATGACGGGGACGCCGCCACTTATGGTTTTTAGTTGGTATTCTGAGTGGCCAGCCGTCAACCAGTCCCAATTACCACCAAATGGCCAACCGTCAGCTAGTCTCACATACACCTCCATACCACCAAAGGGGGCAGGCGTAATGAATTTTCCATCAGCGCAAAGAGTCTTCTATTTATTTTCTGCCGACACTTCAACAAACAGTTTATTTTTTATCCTTATAGGAGATAATAGCCAATCGTGGTGCTGCATACCGAGAAAAAGCTAAAAGTAAGATTGACAATGTCAAGATACCAGCAGGGATGAATCTCGGTGGTATGTCCATGATGAGGTTAAAGGATTCCATTCTGTAAGTTTTGTGGATACCCGATTACGAAACGAAAAATGATGTCACAAGCGGGGTTCGAACCCGCACTACTTACACCATCGTGAACTATTTTAGGACATGCAAATTTCGCTTCATATTATATCTTACGTCTTCAAGGTGATATATGCCATCTATCGGACAATGTTTACACATTGTATAGACAATGTGTAAACATTGTCCGACACATGTAAGTGGCAGCACGGTTGGGCCGGATTCCCAATAGGTGCGGGTTCAAACCCCGCTTGTGACATCATTTTTCGTTTCGTAATCGGGTATTTATAAATAATTAAGCATATTAAATACTAAAAATTTCAGTAATTTGAATAACAAGGTTGTGTCATCGTTTAATACAATTCTAACTGTAAAGTTTGAAGTATTAAGTCTATACAATGTGTAAACATTGTCCGATAGATGGCATATATCACCTTGAAGACGTAAGATATAATATGAAGCGAAATTTGCATGTCCTAAAATAGTTCACGATGGTGTAAGTGGCAGCACGGTTGGGCCGGATTCCCAATAGGTGCGGGTTCGAACCCCGCTTGTGACATCATTTTTCGTTTCGTAATCGGGTATTTATAAATAATTAAGCATATTAAATGCTAAAAATTTCAGTAATTTGAAGTTTTGTGGATGTTATACAATTTATATATATCGTCATTATTTTAGCAGAAATACGCGCCATTATTAGTATCAAGCTTTTTGGTATACCTCATTGATCAGAGGGGTTTCTTTGTTGAGTTTTCCTTCTCTTGCACAAATGTTATATGCATATTACATCCCTTAGTCTTACACCCACGAGTAAGATAGGTGATGAATTGTATTCTTTTACTTTACTTACTCGTATATATGGTGAATTGTACTCTTAGTCTGCTTATATATTGCCATTATCCGTGTGGTGAAGGAGTAAGAATTGATTGATGGGTGATCGTAAGAGGGATATAAAACGTATATAACATCAATGCAACAGAAGGAAATGACGAAACAAAACCCTATACCAACACGTCTGACCAGGGTGGTATAGTAGGTTAATTTCCCTCCCATTGCGGAGGAGGCCCGAGATCAACAGTGGGACATATATGGGTTGTGATGATGATGATGATGATATTGCCGTCATATGCTAAAATAAAATTGAGAGCTACTTACACTGGATATTATTCAAACCCCAGCCTGGCATCTAAAAACAGCTGCGATTTTATTTCTATTATCCTATGGAGTTGATGTTATAAATTTCTTACTAGTATTGCTAATATTCTGATGTTATTGCTATTCATTCTACTGATGGCCCCTTGGCCAGTTTTACTATTTTATTTATGAGCATTTTATGGGTAAATAACATATTACATTCTTAACCACACGAAACAAAAAGTACCTAATATAAAAAAAGCTGAAAGAAAAAATTAAGTATAATTTTCTTTAATAATAAAAAATATCCACATTGTTATAAATAGGATTTTCCAATGTTATATTTTTAACCCCCGACGCAAAAAGAGGGGTGTTATAAATTTGTTGTGTTTGTATGTCTATGTATCTGTTGATCTATCTGTAGCATCGTAGCTCCTAAACAAATGGACCGATTATGATGTAGTTTATTTTGTTTGATAGCTGACATGATCAAGATGGTTCTTAGCTATAATTTATTAATATCTGTTGTGGCACTTCAAGGTCATCAGCTCATTTTATTAACTGCCATTAGGATCTTAGACGCATAATGGGTATTCTACTTTCAAAAGATTATAACATTTGAAATACCTATGTATGATGGTACCACTGAGCACTGATGATGGAGCTCAAAGGTAAGAGAGAAAATCCTGGATTACCTATAACTAAATAAATAAATCATCAGTTTGGGCTCATTGGATTCGTCTCAACTAGTTCTGTTCCATTCTCCTAATGACGTGGACGTAATGCATGCTTTTTACTAGATATTTTTCATTCGTGTCGGTAGTTACTCAAAAAAATATTTTAATATACTGTTTGATTATAAGTTATATTAATTATAGGCAATCCAATTATTTCATTGTATAGTTTTTTCTACCGTATGAAGCTTCGCAACGACACACACTTTCAAATAACCATGATGCATAATGACATAAAGAACATGTTGTTGAGAGCACATCTATCACTCAACGATATACACCTGCAAGGCGCCTATGAACGTACCATGGCTAACGAGCATCCATCGTCTTTAATATACGCACCTTCATTCGGGGAGCTTCAGTGAGTCTAATTATCTTATTAAATTTAAATCATCAGCTACAATTAGTAAATATATAGATTAGTTTTTATAAAGTTGATTATCCGTGTAATGATGGAATAAGAATACGATTCACCACAGCAATATCTTGCCGTTGGTTGTCGTAAAAATTTACTAAGGAATTATACACAACAACTGTGCAAGAACAAAAAAAAATTAAAATTAAAAACAATTGGACTGACCAACTATAGGTCAATCAAAGGTCAAACGTCCTACCTATTGAGGAGGAGGCTCGATCCCATCACTTGGACGTATATAAGCTGAGAAGATGAAATAATGACATAATAGTGAAAAAAAAATTTGAGAAAAAAACTGAATTCGATAATATAATAATGAAAATAAAAACCCATTATTTAGAAAGCGGGCTATATATCTAATTGGTATCGGTCGTTGATTCAAAAGGCAAAGAGCAGTTCCACCATGGTTTGTGTATCCCTATTCTGCCCTGCTATTAACCTGGGCGAACATCCCAAGAGCGATTAAATAATTGCTCATAATCAAAAATAAAAAAATCCTCTTTATTACAATTTTTATTTTTGCTGGTGATCTTACTTATTTTCAATTTCATTCAATCCTTGAATAAAATTTGAATACCAGAATCCAATGGCCGTAAATCAATTGTTGTTCTTTCATTTGCAGCCTATATACTACTGTAGAGAATCTGCTTCACAATGTTATGATGTTACTATCTTAAGTTACTTAATTATCTCGTGATAGAGACATGAAAAAGTAAAACTAGTGGTATATTATTATATATTTTAATCAAAATAATCTTTGATAATATAGTAGTTACCAAATACTCAGTTGACTGTATGACCACATCATTACACAAACCTTTTCATTAAACATTTAGCTAAAAAACATTTCAGCTCTTACATCGTAACAAAATTTTTAATTATTTATTCTTTCTCAAGGTCCTTAGATGTCCGACCTGTTTTCCATTTTCTTCGGTTACATTTAAATTATTACAATTAGTAACTAAGTATTTCACAATTTTCCAGATTACTTCTTAAGAACGTACAATATGAAATTGAAGGTCACTACAGATTGATTAATAGAAGATTAGTTATAGATCTTATCGTATCGCAATTAACACTTGAAGATATTATTTTAACGGTACTTTTACTTATTCTATTATGTAAGACAAAAGAATAGTTAACATAAAAAAAAACCAATACTTAATTTGTCTAACCAGCGTGGTGCCAATTTATCGCCCACGTTGGAAGAGGCCCGAGCACAACTCTGGAGAGGTGGATAATATACGTATACTGGCTGAAAAAGAAAAAAAGGCTACCATTATATTTACCTAGGGACATTTATATAGAATAGGTACAAAAGCCTGAGTTAATTATCAGAGACTAATTTAAAACCATTCTCTACCATAGGAATTATCATTAAAGATCTAAAATACCAGTTATATGTATTACATTTCTTGCAAATTTTGAATGATATATACCTACTTTATTGGGACACTAAGATTTGACCAAATATTAAGAATAAATATGAAGAAGTAAATATGTATTCTTACTTATACTTACCTAATTATTACGCTGTGAGGTAGCAACTAAGTATACTACAAATCCTTACTTTGCTCGTGGATGTCGTAAAAGACGACTAAGAGCTTTATCGACCTTTGCCAACTCCAACAGACGAAGTTTGGTCAACAATTACATTCCCAAAGAGGGTTAACGTCAGTCAGGCGACCAGTCATAAAACTATTGTCAATAACTTGTTACAGTATGTGCGATGAGATCGCAGTATGTATTTTGTTTTATATTATTTCTCGATAATTAACCTACATATTATTTGAAATCAAATGCACCTTTATTATCTGCCAACAAACTGTAATACAGTTTGGCAGAAAAAAACTAATTGTAAAAGTGTGCATTTTTCATTTGAATAAATTTATTTCTATTCTATTCTTTCTTGATTTTTTTTTCGTTAAAACGATCCCTTTCAATTACAATAATATGTTATACATTTGTTTACAGTACGTTAATAATACGAACCCGTATAAGCCAGTAATTAGATTAAAAAAAGATAACTTAGGTAAGGTCCTCAATCGATTTTTCAATCTATATTTATCTTCTTTATATAATTAGTGAAGAATAGTAAAATATAATGAAAGAAAAGAAGCTTTGTAATGAAAGAAAAGAAATACTTTTGAAATTTCGTGCCATTCTCGACGTAGAGCTAAATATAGCTGTATAGGCTGAATGGGATTTATTTCCTTTTCCTGTCCGAATGGTCGAACAAAAAAATGTAAACGAAACCAATTTTCATAAGTTATACATACACTAAAGACTAAGCAGTTTAGTTTTTTATTAAATGCAATTAAACGACAAAGAATTACCAAGCCATTTTCGAAAGGAAACAGCGCCTAGCGATTATGAAGCTTTTAAATAAATAAATATTATGATACATTAAGTTTTACAGTTGTGATCCTGCCAGATACAAAAAAAAATTATCCGACGTCCTCGAATATATTTTTTAATCAACTATTTTCTTACTTTAAACAGAATAATTGCTTTTTAACAATATCAAATATGTTTAAACGAATGTTTTTTCTTGACATGTGTATTATAATATTATCCTATAAGTGCAATGTGAGAAAAACACAATCATTTTTATGTTTGAAAAGTGCTTGATTTTCATATGTCGAGAGTAGAGCAAGACCTCAACGCTTCGCTTATGAGGCGTGCAAAATAGTGTTTGAAATTAGTTTTACATCAGGCTACGCTGCATACTGTTATGATTAGCGGCGTAAATTTCTAACTGTCAACTCTGAAAAACGCAGCAACAAATCACACGAGCAAAGCGTTACGGTGCGGTTAGCGATTTTCTTAGTGTTCAAAAGCAGAAACGCGCAGTAAGAAATTTAAGTACAAGCTCGCTTACCATTTCTTACAGCTGTAAGAAAACATATGTAAGGAAATTTTTAATTTTCACATTTGGTAAGTATTCGAAACGAATGCTAGTAACCTAGTTTCGCAATTTATATTTCAAAGGTTACTTATAAACATTATTTTGTTCTTATTTCCAATTTATAACACTTGATTTAATTATTTGCCATAAGCAAGCGTTTAATTGTACTTGGTAATCTAGGTTATTAGGCTACACTTTTTTTAACGAACTATGGTTTGGAATCTCATCCGGCCACCCGCAATAACATCAGAATGCCAAAACTGCAGTGCGACATTTTGCCTTTTGAGTGACAAATCGGCACCTTCGTCTGGATTATCTACCATATTATTGATAAGTTTTTTTTATAGATAACTTTTTAAGACGAATGAAAAATGACCTTAACAAGTGGTTGAAGGATTATTTCAATGACTACCTAATTTTCAGAAAGTTAGATGATTGGCCATCCATTGAGAAACTTGAGTATGTATCTTTTAATTAGTGGTTTTTTTTTAAAGACAACATACTGCACTAATGAAAAAAATCCTAGTATTGTGAGGAACTTTACAAACATATAGCTAACTGATAAAATTACACCCAGATCCAGAATAACAATTCGCGATCGCACAAAGTTTGGTCCTGCATGGAAATTGACTGCCACAATAAAGTGGCGTATCTTAACCACTATGCCATCTGTGCAGTCAAAATATTTTTAAAAGTTTTATGTTTTGCTGGTGGACTATTGTCTGACCGTATATTGGGCATCTGAGGCAGCAAGGCGGCATCTCACTATCAAAAATTCTCACTCAACTCACGCAACTCATTTTTATCTTTTGAATGGAATATTAACATCGTGAAAATTTGACTTCAATGATCCATCCAGTGTACCTGTTAATAAAATCTAACTTTTTAAATTCTATAATCAAGTCTAGAATTATAGTATTAAGATATTATTTCCAGTTTCCTTCTTGTAGTGATTGTATCAGCTTAAATCTCTTATCTTCTGTTCCATATTATGCCAGTAGTATAGAAAGGCAAATTAACATGTGACTTCACAATCATAATGTGTGTTTTGTTTGATTTACACGCTAAACAAAACTTTGTGCGATCTCCAAATTGTTGTCCTGAGCGTAATTTGTCTCCGATTGTAAATTCTATTAATTATAATTATGTTTAGAAACTCCTTCGTAATACAAGGAGTAATTCCTTAGTATCAGATGTTGTCTTTAAATAAAAATAATGTATTCTTCGTCTATTGCCACACAGTAATAATACTACCTGAATCAATTGAACTTTTCTTATTATTTGTAGGCAATATGACAAAATCAAGACTACACATCTAGCAACATTTACTGATAAAGCCATCGCTACTATAAATAAAAAGCTACTTGATATTGGAGGAAACATCTTGCAAATACCGAAATTCTCTATCATGGGTGCGCAAGGCCTGGTAATAGACAGTGGATTTTTTTTGCTTTTTGATAACCTCCATTTAGTCATATACATACACATACCCACTTACAATTTACGACTTGAGTTATGAATCGGCAAATTCACCCGTCGCACTTGTTATTATGAGTTTCATATACTCTTAGCCCGTTTTTTACCATTCTCGTGGGAAATTAAAAAGTGGCGATACATTGTATTACTAACTCGTTACCACAGGGGAAACAAACATATCAAATCATATGAAATAAAAAAAACATTATTTGACAATTCTCCATGTGGTGACGGAGTAAGAATATAATTCACCACCCCCTTTCTTGTCTGTCTTTGTCATTAAAGTCGACTAACTGAATATAATAATATGCAAATAGCAGCTATGCTAGAAAAGTAGAACTCGAAATAAAACCCCTATCTGATCAATAAGGCTTAATAAGTGAATTTCCCTCTAATTTTGGAGGAGGCTCGAGCCCAGCAATGGAACGTATATGAGCTGAGACGGTGATGATTTAGAAACGGTACACATAAGAGTCATCTATCATGTATATGCTGCAGTATTTTGTGATGTTACTCATCTTCAATTTCCTAGTGTTGCTACTTTTATAGCTTAATTCATTCAATCATACCCTACTACTCTATAAGCAATGAACTTCAAAGTGTTTCTTTAAGAGAATATACTTTATCAAAATTAATTACTCAATAAGACGTTTAAAGTAATTTAATGAGGCCCTCCGAATGCTGAATGAAATACAATAGCTGGTCTATATTTACTTGAATTTGTTATTGTATTGGATTTTGTACATATATGGTAAGTATTCAAATGTAACCACCAAAGACAAGGACTCGGTACCCGACAGTTTGTACCAGACCACAGCGTGTTAAAAAAAATCTAGTAGATGACTCAATAAATCAAAGTTGGATTACATTTTATGACGAGTCAGACTAATCGTTTACCATGCTTCGTTTTGACGGTAGCTCAGTGAATTTTGCATAATTATAAACATTTGGATATTATAGCAATAATTACAGTAAGAGTATGTTGTTCTATTACCTACAATTATTATTAGCAATTGTGTATATTAGTATCAGCATTATTGTAAGTACATGTTGAAACATCGAACACGAACGAAGTCTAAAGTGCAATCAAGTTATTTTTTAATATATCGTCTGTAAAAATTATGGTTGGTATACTTCATATTCTGCTTTAATAATAAAAATCTG
Source organism: Lymantria monacha (assembly GCA_905163515.2). Lineage (NCBI taxonomy): Eukaryota > Metazoa > Arthropoda > Insecta > Lepidoptera > Erebidae > Lymantria > Lymantria monacha. Next base: position 23,616,560 of record LR991093.1, read on the forward strand.
ATATTTCACACCTGATTTATTCTTAATAGAATATAAGATTACATGATGGAGAATTACGCGGCTTAGACACTATGTATCGACGATCTGTTGCCACTACCACCTCAAGGAGGAATAATCTTCGCTATGTGGATACAATAATTGGCTTCAGTGATTTGAAGGTAGGTCGTTTTAAACTGAAGTGCGAGAGCTTCAAAACTGTGCTTCTTATATTTAATCATTACTTTGTAATCATTTTGTCATTACTTTAACTCTATCCAGGGGCGGCTCTAGCACATGTAGCACCCGGGTGCAATCATTAACCTGGACCCCCTTGTATCAAAATGTGTGAACAAAATGAAATAGGTCGATAGTTACAACACGTTCAACTAAACACCAAACTTAACTGGAATACGTTGTCGCATGCTTAGTCTCGTTGCGTTGTTTTGACACGAAACCAGGTAAACGTGATCGGATTATAAAGTTACAGTGAGCATGGCGACAAAGCAACCTACCCAAACCTGTCAAATAACGCACCCACTACGTTTATAGATGGTTAGGCACTCGCTGCGTTCGGTGTGCCCGCTCCGTGCGTTACAGTGGAGGCTCTATGTTTCCCGAGCGGCTCTCGGCGCCCTCTAACACCCGGGGCCCGGGTGCACCGCAGCCTCTGCACTACAGGTAAAGCCGCCCCTGACTCTATCTATTGCTTTGAATGTAAATATCGAAAAATAAGTACTTATCCTTAATTTTTGCCGTTACCTTTTGCTTCAGTGACAATCTTAAAAAAAAAAAATTGCTAAAGGAAATCCTGTTCATGATTATTTGTATAATTATTTGTGATATCTGGACACGACTAGAAAGACCGACATGATAGACTACTAGAATATAAATCTACTAAGTTTTTAAACTTACTTTACTTTTACATTGGCGAAGTTAATCACTAACAGAGGCCATTCATTAAGAAGAAGAAGAATTATTTGTGACATGTTTTTTAAGCTAGGTTATTGGCATTGCAGCTTGTTATTTAATAACTTATAGAAATTAATAAACTGATGAACGAGTCTTACAGGTCATTGGCGAAGTTGCGGTTAATCGCTAACAGAAGCCATTCATCAAGAAGAAGTTAATATAGTGATTGGATTTTCAGGTTATTTACAATTATGAAATTATATCTAATACAAACAAACCGGATATACATGGTAAAACTGGCCTGTTGATACTTTCTACTAACGATATCACTGGCCATTTGAATCTAAGGATGTTAAGAGATCCAGAAATCACTGAAATAGACTTACATTTTATAGAACCACTTGGGTAACAAACTTTATATATCATATAATTTATTTTTCTCAAATATGCTTGGAAATTTGTGCATTATTTTGACAACCTTCTTCGAGATGAACTAAAATTGCTGTACTGACCAAATACATGCGAGCAGCGGCCGGCAAAAAATGTATGAAAATCTATATCTGTCGTGTTTTAGCGACCAAATAAATATACGTGTAAATTCATATCTATCGTGTATTTTAAAAATGGAACGATTTGTTACTCCAAAATATGACAACCAAGTAGGCAACTTGTCAGAGTTTTATTTAAATTTGGAACTGGCTTGAAAAAGAAACCTGTTTGATAATGAAAACAAAAAATCAAATGAACCCTTTAGCACGTGAAAAATGTTGTTCGTTGTTCGTCATGTATACAGTTCTACTTAGTACTACTTAGTTTTAATTTCCGCGCATTATTTGAGAAAATTACTTTTCTCAAACATGCTTGGAAATTTGAGCATAATGTTGACAACCTTCTTCGAGATAAATCGAGATTGCTGTACTGAGCGAGCAACGGCCGGCAAAAAATGTATGAAAATCCATATCTGTCGTGTTTTAGCGGCCAAATAAATATATATGAAAATTCATATCTATCGTGTATTTTAAAAATGGAACGATTTGTTACTTCCAAATATGGTAATCATATAGGCAACTTATCAGAGTTTTATTTAAATTTCGAACTGGCTTGAAAAAGAAACCTGTTTGATGATGAAAAAAATAAACAAATGAACCCTTTAGCACGCGAAAAATGTTGTGCGTTGTTCGTCATATATAACGTTTTATTTAGTACTACTTAGTTTTAATTGCCGCGCATTATTTGAGAAAAGCACTATACAAGCCTTGGCCACAACTAGGAATTGATGGACTTACGTATGTGTGCTTCGGCCCACATTTATACGTTCGTCCATCGATGCCTCTTTTGCTGGCCGCTGCAGTAATGTACTAATACAAGCCTTGGCCACAACTAGGAATTGATGGACTTATGTATTTTACGTTTACACGTTCATCCACCAATGCCTCTTTTGCTGGCCGCTGCAGTAATGTACTATTTAAAGTTGAAGAAAGAAATAAATAAGTGTATGGTCATTTAATTTTTAACGAAATAACATACATACCATCACGCCATGTCCCTTGCAGGCTAGGCAGAGAGAACAGAGTGCCAGAGAACTCTATCCTTGCATAAAAATATATAAATAATATATTTTGAAACATTGTATTATATTTAAAATTTAAAATAAGCATTTAACAAGGTAGTCTTCGGACATCAACCCTCCTAGAGAATGTAATTGTTGACTGCACTGCATCAGATGAAATTGTTCCAGATCACAATAATACATTTAAAATAATAATAATAATAAAATATTGTAAAAAAATATATTACATTATTAGAACTAAGAACTGTGTGGTAGCGGCTACGAATACTACCAAACCTTACTTTGCTCATGGATGTCTTAAAAGACGTCCAAGAGCCTTATAACGACCTGGGCCACACTACCTGATACCATATTTTGGTCAGCAATTGCACTCCCAAGGAGGGTCGATGCCAGGCAGGCGGCCGGTCATAAAACTATTGCCAATAACCTTTGCAATATACATATTGTCCCTATTACTCGGGGTCGACGCAATATGCACCCCTCTTCCTACAGGAAGAGGGGTGCATATTGCGTCGACCCCGAGTAATAGGGACAAGAGAAGGTGAATGAAGATATTAGAACTAAGAGCTAAAAAAAATAATTAAAAATATAACAAAATCTTAGTATTAGATAAAAGCACAGAGTAAACAAAGCAATAAGAGGATCTGTTTAAAGTACTACGTTTTTAAAATAACACCCATCAATAAACAATGAGTTCTTGTATTGCGGGTGACTTTACAGATACAGAATTAACAAATAGAAATTACACACAAACAAAATAATGATATAACCACTGTTTTAGACCAAACTCTTTAATGATAGAAGGCTCTGCTAAAGTACTAATATCCAATTTCAAGCAATTATTACGACACCAAATTGTTACAATTATGTCGAATATATTGATTTATGGCTCAGAATTGCTTAGATAACGACGACGTAAGAGAGCGAGTAGGTATGAAAGAGAGTATTGGTGTAAAGATGCGAAAGGGAATGCTCCGATGGTTCGGACATGTGGAAAGAATGCCGAACGAACGCCTGGTTAAGAAGATATACAATGCGAAAGTGGAAGGATGTAGGGAGAGGGACTACTACTCCCTATCGAGGGAGACCGAGACTAACCTACCTAGACCAGATCGGTCATGTACTGAAGGAAGGTGAAGTCAAGAGTCTCCGAAACCGGCGAGCGTGTATGAAGAGAATTATGAATGTTGAGGAAGCGAGTGAAGTATGCAGAGATAGAGTTCTCTGGCACTCTGTTCTCTCTGCCTACCCTGCAAGGGATATGGCGTGATGATATGTATGTATGTATGTATGTAATTGCTTAGATCTCTTCCTAAATGCGGTAAGAATATATATTATATTTAAAGATATTATATTTTATTTAATGAATAATATTAATTTATCATAGATTATTTCATTTATTATATTATTCATTATTATTCTTAGAAAATTTTGAGCCTGGTCAACTGAAAAAGAAAAATAAACCACGACTGATTAATATTCAAGAAAGTGATTCGGATAAAGAATATGTGGAGGAAGGTGATACGCAAGAAAATGATTTGCCTAAACATATACGCAAGAACATCTTTTCAACAAAGTAATCGCAGAGAATAGTTCTGAAGAAGAAAGAAAAATATTGCGTCATATAGCTTAAAATATTTTCTGATGATCTATGCGCTTTTTAGGTTTTAAGAAGTTTAAGGATGTAAATTTTTAAATAACAAATTATTCATCATTATTGCATTAGCTTTTTATTTACTATTTTTATATTGTTTTCTTTATTACCTATTGCATAAGATAGTACTCCCCACTAGATGGACTGAAGATATCTTGATAGTCGCAGGAACCCTGTTATTAGCTTAGTTTAAGAATCCAAATACGAGCTAACGCGGTACTATACTGGACAAATCCCGGACGTCAGCCTGTACGAGAACAGAATGATTCTCAAACAACTAAAGAACGTTAAGGCACCGGGAAGCGACAGAATTACCAGAAGTTCTGAAGATAGGTGGAAATTCGGACTTAAAAGACCTACAGAAGTTATTAAGTTCCGTCGATCTCGGGGGCGACGTTCCAGAGTCGTAGAGCAGGAGTGTGGTGGTGCTGTTCTTCAAAAAAGGTGAGAAAGGTTTACTAAAGAACTACAGAACCATCACACTCTTGAGTCACCTCTACAAATTGCTGTCAAAGGTCGTTACAAACCGACTCACGCCCAAGCTCGATGACTTTCAGCCACATGAATAAGCCAGTTTCCGAAAAGACTATATTACCATAGACCACATTCACACACTTAGGCAGATTATCTAGAAGACCGAAGAACACAATCGGCCTCTGTGTATAGCGTTTGTAAACTATGAGAAAGGCTTTGATTCTGTCGAAACTTGGGCAGTGCTGCAGTCCCTTCAGAGGTGCCAAATTGACTATCGATATATCGAAGTGCTGCAGTGTTTGTATAAAAACGCTACTATGTCGGTCCGCATCCAGGATAAAAGTACGAAACCGATTCAGCTGCAGAAAGGCGTGAGACAGGGAGACGTCATCTCTCCGAAACTGTTCATCACTGCATTGGAAGATGTATTCAAACTCTTAGACTGGACCGGACTCGGCATCAACATTAACGGCGAATACATCGCTCATCTTCGATTTGCAGACAATACTGTCGTTATGGCAGAATCCATAGCGGACCTTGATACCATGCTCAATGATCTCAGCAGGATAACTAGTGCGTTTTGTAATGAACACGGACAAGACGAAAGTCTAGATCCTAGTTTACAATGCTATTCTCGAAGTAGTCGATCATTGTGTTTACCTTAGAGAAACATTTCAGTTATGTTGATCCAGTTTCGAGAAAGAGATCAGCCGATGAACCCATGAATTATAAGAGGATCTTCTCATCCAATATACCTCAGTGTCTGAAAAAATAGGGCTATGACCAGTGTGTGTTACCAGTGATGACTTATGGCATGGAAACGTAGCCTCTAAATATAGGCGTCATGACCAAGCTGAAAGTCGCTCAGCGGGCAATACTCGTGATTTCTCTGCGAGAAAGAGTCCGTAATACGGAAACCCACAGGAGAATTGGTGTAACCGACATAGATCGAAAAATTCGCACGCTGAAGTGGCAATAGGCAGGCCACATCGCTCGGCGATTCGATAACTAATGGGGAGGAAAAGTTCTCGAGTGGCAAACGCGTATCGGACGTTGCAGTATTGGTCGCCTAGTGTGAGAAATCCCTGAATAGGACTTTGGGATTTCTCAAATAGGGTCATTGAATTGGCTAAATTGACTAAATCTACAATATACTGCCTTAAAAAGGCATGATTGGTTAAAGTTTATGCACCAACTAGTAAAAAATTACTAAGATTACCTAATCTTACTTTTGATATAGCCCAGTTTCATTGCATTCAATTTGACGTATGTATAATGTGCTACTTAGAAATGAGAGACATGGCGTGCAATATACTCGTGATAATCTATTTATGGTACTTTTACCTAACGGACCTGCTGATCTACTGAAGTGAAAGCAGTGTTGCTGGTGGCTTACTCAATAGACGTAAGGTATTATAAAACCACGAGTTATAGAGCCCTACACTTCATCGGTCGCCAACTACCGAACGACTTGATTAGAAAAAAAGTTTGGATCTGGCACTCTCACGATCGTAAAAATTAAATGTAACGAAATATTTCTTTTAATCGTAACGCACTGTTTCTTATCGAAAATGATTTGGTAATTCTTTGTCGTAATTGCAATTAATAAAAAAACTACCCCTATGAAAATTGGGTTCGTTTACATTTTTTTTTTTGTTCTGTTTGTCCATTCAGACAGGCAAAGGAGAAAAAGCTCATACAGCCATGCGTTCGTTTACAATGCTTGCAAGCAATGTTTAGCGCTCCACTACGTCGGGAATGGCGTGAAATTTCAAAAGCATTTTTTTTTAATTTATGGCATTGACTAATAGTAAATGATAAATAATAAAAAAATTATGAGGCGTGCACTTTTGGATTTTCCAAACTATTTACTTTATATGCTGTCATTTTATTTACCTTATATACTACCTGTCATTTTCGTTCACCTGTTATTTTAATTTTATTTACCTTATATGTTATTACCCGAGCCTATCGTGGCTCACTTTGCATCATGTGCTTTCCTAATTGTTTTTACTCCACAATTTACATACTCAAGTATAGATACTAATTTTATTGGGTGACTACTTAATTATTAATTATGTACAATAATGTACATACATACATACATATCATCACGCCATATCACTTGCAGGGTAGGCAGAGTGAACAGAGTGCCAGAGAACTCTATCTTTGCATACTTCACTCGCTTCCTCAACATTCATAATTCTCTTCATACACGCTCGCCGGTTTCGGAGACTCTTGACTCCACCTTCCTTCAGTACATGACCGATCTGGTCTAGGTAGGTTAGTCTCGGTCTCCCCAGTACCTACATCCTTCCACTTTCGCATTGTATATCTTCTTAACCAGACGTTCGTTCGGCATTCTTTCCACATGTCCGAACCATCGGAGCATTCCCTTTCGCATCTTTACACCAATACTCTCTTTCATACCTACTCGCTCTCTTACGTCGTCGTTACGAATGCGGTCGGTCAGCGTAACTCCACAGATTTTCCGCAGAGATCGCATTTCGACCGTTTTAATTTTACTTTCATACTCTTTTCTGCATACCCAACTCTCGCTTCCATACAGTAATGTTGGGACAAGCACTGCGTCATGTATTGCTACACATGCCTTCTGGCTGAGGTGGTGGCTGCCGAGAAGTTGCCCCAACGCTCCGTTCACTATATTTCCCGCATTCACTCTTCGCTCTATATCAGTGGTGTACCTTCCATCTCGGCTAAATCCACATCCAAGATATACAATTTCATCCACTTGCTCTAGTACATCATTACCTATTGTTACTCTTACATCTGTTCTGGCTTCATCTCTTTCAAAGACCATTATTTTGGTTTTGCTCACATTCACGCGTAGACCCCTTTTCTTACAATCTTCTGTCATTGTGTCGACTAGGGTCTGCAGGTCAGTCGCTGACTGTGCCAGCAGGACTGCATCATCTGCATAAAGCAGAGCAGTAACCACTGAGTCGCCCATCTGGACTCCCACATTCATATCGTTCAACCTTTGGAGACATTTATCCAGATATATGATAAACAGCCTGGCTGACAGAACGCACCCCTGCTTAACGCCGATATTGACGTCAAACCAAGGCGACATTCCATCATCCAGCCGCACACAGGCTCTACAACCCATGTAACTTGACTGCACAGCCCGTAGCAGTTTACCGTTAGTACCATACTCCGGTAAAATGTCCCAAAGTTCCTTTCGTACAACCGTGTCAAATGCTCTCTCCAGATCCACAGAACTGCAGAAAACCCTCTGACCTAGAGCCAGATGCTTCTTCACAATGTTGCGCAGAGAGAACACTTGATCCATGCATCCCCTTCCACTCCTGAAACCTCCTTGTGTCTCACACAGTAAACCATCGGACACCATCCTCATTCTCCTTTCAATAATGTTACCATACACTTATATTACCATACACTTATATTACTTACTACTCTACTACTAATTACTTATACATTAATTATGTATGACATATATATATATATATATATATATATATATATAGGTACACTATTCGCGGATTAAAAAATGCGACTCAATTCCTATATTCACGGCTAAAAATTCTTTATTCGCGGATCTAATAAGTACATACATAAAAATAAAAGGATATCCAACCCAATATCCTTTGTAAATGCCGTCAAATGCACTAATAAAAAAATAAAATAGATCTTATTATAATTTTGCCTACGAAGTCTTATTTTTAATAGGCAAATTGCTAATGCGACTGCTGCGTATCAGTCTGAATTGGAGGAGCTTTTAAAAACTCAAGCAAGAAAAAATTACAAAATTCTTCAAACCATTTAGGCAATGGTTTTTAAACATTTTGATTAATTATCTTAGGAAGTCTTAAGATAATTATAATCGAAATGTTTAAAAACTTCAATTAAATTGATTTTTCATATATTTTTGTTTTTTATTTTATCAACTAGGAACGTATCCCCTATACTCTCATATAAATTACCGTTCCATATTCACGGTTTCTGTATTCGCGGCATATTTATGGAACACATTCCCCGCGAATAAAGAGCTTTTACTGTATATATACAAACTACATTTTGTAATTATATAAACAATGAAATACATAACTATATAACAATCATAATTGACATAAATAAATTCTTAGCTATAACTATAGTCTGTCTAATCTAAGAAGTGCACTTTGACAGCTGCCTGAGTAAGTTGTCTAGGTATGTGAACCAAATAATCGCTATCGAAAATATCCGATTTTACTGAGAAATCGATATTGATTCTTTATAATTAATAATCGGTTTATTTTTTATTTTTCAAAAGGGTGATGAATAAATTAAGTGCTAAATTAGTACTAAACAAATTTAATTATTTCAGCATAGAATCTATTCATCATATTTAGTAGGATTAGGTTAATTAAAAATACAAACTGGATTTGAAAATGGCTATTTATTAAGAATTACTACTATTACTTGAATTATCAGCGTCGCGAACATTAATAATTATTTCCTCATCAATTAAAGTGTCGAAATGTACATCTCTGTCAAAATCTCTATTCGATTAATTGTGTTATTCTAATATTTTTACCGATTATTTGGATAATCGTGAATTGGAAGTTGTCAAGCACTACTGTATAGAACGTGATGACTTGACATTGTTAGGTCGTCACTAACAATTACTATTTACCATGTTATTTCTATTTCAAATTAGTTTTACGAGTTTCAACATTAGATTATTGTACAAGAAAGTCACCCGCAATGTTAATTATGTAAATAACTTAATAGTTGTTTAAAATTTCAGATTTAGTGTTTAGAATCATGTGTATACGTTTGACCGAGGTTATTGTGTATTAAAAAATGCAAAACGTCAAAATGCACTTCTTAGATTATACTCGTTCCAACCATTTATTTTACTTTTGACACATGCTTTAAGACGTAACTGTTTCATTATACGCAATTATTAACTTTGAAACGAGTGAACAGAGAAATATATAAACTGCCCAATAATATTTACATATCTTAATTATTACCCACTAAATACATTAATATGCCGTAAATAGCTCTATTCATAAAATTTAAGTGATAATTCATTTCCGTTATAAAAAAAGTTACGTTCTATCGCATCTAGTGACAGGATCAAAAGTATTAGGTGCAAACTAATGAATCGCAAATAATCGATTACACTTATTTGCAGTTAAGTCAGCTGACAACTGAGTTTTGAATTGTTGTAATAGACAACACGTTAAAATTGTATCAGGGAGATATAAAAATCTTGTCATCATACCTATAACATGAAATAAAACAACCAAAATATTTTAATATTATTTTATTATAACGAATCGTCGGATTCTTCATACGAACTCGAATCGTCGCTTGAATCATCTGCAGTGTTTCTTATTAACTCTTGTGTAGGTATGTTGTCAAATTCAATTGCCCGATCCCAATCAGAGAATATTATATTTTTTGTCTTGTTGACGACACTCGCCCAGTTTTCAGGCGTCACACTAGCACATGCGTTTTTTAAAAGTTCAAGCATTTTATTTGCTGTGAAAGAAGGAGTTGTATTGTTTCTTGCGGCGTGTCCCTTGACTTGTGCCCAGATCATTTCAATTGGATTATATTGACAGTGGTACGGAGGAATTCTGATTACAACATGCCCATATTCTGCTGCCATTTCGTCGATGACATATCGTTTTGGCTGCTTTTTACTTTTTAATATTTTAAGTAATTCTACTTTTAGTAGGGATTCGTCCACATCTTCCCCATTATCACGAAGCCAGTTTATAATCTCGTGTTTTTTGTTGGCCTGTGTTGGCATTTTATTAATTTGGCGAGAGTGATATATAATAATATGAAATATGTATTTAAGCAAAAATAAAATATCCGTGTTAAATCGATTAAAAGTTCTTCCTGACTAAAATCGATTATTACAAAACATAGTATCCGTAATACATTGGTACAACACTAATTGATCAGAATTCGACCTGCCAAAAGTAAAATAAATGGTTGGAACGAGTATAGATGAACTATAATGGCATTTTTTTTTGAGTAGGTACCTATTTAACATTCAAATCAAACAACACAACAATTATCTGTCAGACTCAGATACTATCAGCTGTCAAATGTCATAGTAGATATGTACGTCAGCGGCAAGCAATATGTTTAGTTTATAAAATAAACTTGCAATTATTTAAAAGAAATTAAATCTCATCATCCTTCTAAACTTATGGTTATGTATTTTAAAAATGTCTGAAGAAGAAATCGTGGATATCGAGCAGGAATTGAACGATCTGCTAACTAAAGTCCAACCGAATTTACAAGATGTTATCAAAAGGGTAAATAAGAATTAAAATTTCTTATAATTAGATTAATTTAATTAGTAACATTAAGATTAATTTTATCTGAATTATTGTAGAGTTTTACTAATGTGGCTCTGCAGCAGACCAAGAACGGCGAACAGCATAAACCTGATATATTGGCAGACACTTCATACTTTGCAAAAAACACACAAGTGTAAGGAAAAAATATTTATGGAATTTAACACACCTAAAAAATCACTTAATTCTTTCACTCAGTATATTTTTAGCTACACTTATTATTATTATAAATAATTATACCTTTTTTGCCGCAGACATTTTTGCTTCTTCTGGAACTTGTATGAAACTTGTTTATTTGACAGTACTTTATTTACTTAGATAATCACTGATTTAAATATATTCCTTCAGTAACAGTTATTATTACTACAATTTTTATTTAAATATATCTTACATTTTATATAAACTACTCCTTTTGTTGTATAGACATACATCTTTCTTTCTTAAATTTTAATAGTAGCCAGACAAAACTATTTCAATTATATATTTTAATAATTAAAAAATGTATATCTATGAAATTGGTTAATAATACCATTGTATTTTTATATTAGCCAGCTTGTTTTAATATAATATACATACAAAAAATGAAATTTCGAGTAAGAATTTTCTCAATAATCATTCTATTACCTTCCAGTAATTTATCTCGTTTAGAATTAGTGAAGGCACCAACATTCCATGTGCAAACACTGTCACTAGATCTGAAGTCAATGTCACTGGCAGTCAAGTGTTCTATAGGAGAGGTGAATGTAAAAGGACTCTACAGTGCATTTAATGAGAACCTGTATAATCTATTACCAGTAATGGCGGAAGGACATGTTTTGTAAGCAAAATTTTTACAGATTTAATATTATTAATAATAACTTGAGAGCAAAGGATAGAAATTTGGTTACTGTAAATAAAAACACACCATTATTGCTTATAACAAATTGTTTGTTGTTTTTAAAAATATTGGTAATTAAACAATAAAATACTAATTATAAAATACACAATAAAAATGAGTATGGAAGGAAAGCACATATTGTATTGACCACAAATAATTTGGCTTAACAGCAAGATAATGATGATGATGATGATGAAAAATGTGTTATAGGAAACACCATTTTAAACTTATAATCCTACTCATGTTTGATGCGTGTTGTAGTAAGTTATCTTTTTTAAACACTGCACTTTGTAATAAATTCTCGTGCCGCTGGGAACTTTACAAACAGAGTTAACAAACACAATTCATATTGAGTCTAAGAATCATTTGCGAATTGCAAGAAGAATTCTCTTATGCAAGGATCATACTCATGATGACATTCGGGCCAGTAGATTGGTACCGAAACTACTCTGCGATATATGCAAAAATTTATTAAATATGACATAGTTCATTTTATTAAACATTAAATAATATTCTGAGTTGTAAGTACTGCTCATGAATTTAACATTTTGATTGTGCCAAAATATTCGAAGTAAAATCATCTCTCTTCTATTTCCTTCAAACATTATGTTATTATTTTGCAATGTTAGAATAAATTAAATAACCTTGTACCAACATTACAATTGTAAGAAATTAATGGAATTAAATATGTAAATATATTATATGCTATTAATATTTAAAAAAATGCTATTATTAAAATTATCCTTAGGTTGTGTGTGTTGCAACTTAATCATGTGAAAGTAAGTTCTTGCAACAATATAAATTGCTACAACCTTTAATTTTAACATTACCGTTTTTATAAATCTGTATTCTTACAATAAAGATTTATATTATTTTAAAGATACATAAATTGTAAATTATTTTAACATGTTTGATGTACTGATTATTATCATGTACATGCAGTTCAAGTGATAATGATCAATTTCATTAATGTAGGTATACATTGTTTTGATAATAATATTGTATATAGAATTTCCATCCGTCCATCAGTTTAATCTAATCACTTTTGAACACAATTGTCCTGCTTAGGAGATGGTGCCCTTTTTGCCATGCTTGGTTAGAATTACAATTGGTATAACATTCCTAGTTAGTTATTACTGCTCTTTCTTTTGTCTATTACCCGGTCAGTTTTATCTAAATCTCCAAGAAAAATTGGGGTCATCCTCCCTTATTATATAAATATATTTTTAACCACACTCACAAATAGATCACCAATATATATTATATAAGAACCTAGTTCAGCCATTAGCCATTTGACCTAGATTCTTAGACATAAACCTCTCCAATGTTGTTTAATATGATAATTGTCACACTTGGCAGACAGATTGACAATGCAAATTGATATTAAAAGTTTCTCACTAGAGTGTTGCTGCCATTTCTCCTGGTAACCTCTTATCCGGTTTTTACGAAAAAATGTACCTTAAAGATTGATAACACATTGTATTCTTGTCCTTGAATATTATTAACACATTATATTCTTGTCCTTGAATATTTGTAACACGTTGTATTCTTGTCCTTGAATATTTTAACACGTTATATTATTGTCCTTGAATATTAATGGTACATTGTATTCTTGTCCTTGAATATTAGTAACACATTGTATTCCTAACCCTTCACCATATGGAAACTAGTTATGTTGTACATAATTACTAATTAAGCTACCCTTGTTTTTATAAGCTTAAATTTTTGTAAAACTTAATTTGCCGATTATTGTATCTGGTAAAATCGAGTGGCACTAAGAACAGTATTTTTTATTGCTGGTATTGTATTGGCCAGATCGTCTGACCATCTCTTGAAATAGTTCTTAACATTTTCAATCAATCATTCAATTATTTTCATAATTTAATCAATCAATCTTAAAATATATTAATACTCATGCAGGTCTTGCAATAGTATTAATGATAAGGTAAGCATGTACTTATTATTACCTAAAGATTATGCTAGGGGCTACAACCCTTCATCGTCACTTGTTGGGCATAAACCGCCCAGTTTTGTTGTGCCCTTGTCATTGGTGGCGGGCATAAACATCCCTAAGAGACGATCATGCCATTTCACCACGCTTTGCGATTGCAGTTGGTGTTATATTTATCCCGGAACAGTGATGTTCTCCCTTATAAGGAAAGAAAGGTTTATACCGACATGTTGTATTCTTAATAACTGTATTCTTACAGGGAATAGACCACAGTGACTTAAAATTAATAAACATATTGTATACCAATTTTAGAATATCATTGTCAAACATGACCGCAGATGTTAATGTGGGCCTAGTCCTGGAAGACGACGCCTTCTCCTTGATCAACCCTGGCATTGAGTTCACGCACGATGAAGTACTTCTTAAGGTACATATTAAATATAATTTATAGATTATTGAAATCTTAATTGTAATATATAAGATTTTTCCGAGTGGTGACGGAGTAAAAATACAATTCACCACCCTCTACCTTACCCGTGGGTGATCGTAAAAGACGACTAAGGGATATAAAACGCATATAACATCTATGCAAGAGAAGGCAAGCTCGAAACTAAACCCTATTTTCCTCCCGTTATGGAGGAGGCTCGAGCCCAACAGTGGAACATATTTGAGCAGAGATGATGAATACATTAGAAAGTCTCCTATACATGTGACTTTGTAAGTATAAGATTTCGATGAATGCCTAAAACAGGGTTTAATTATTTTTTTTTTATTGTTCTTGGTGGCAAACAAGCGAGCAGTACACCTGATGTTAAGTGTTACTGCCGCCCATGGACCTTTGCTATACCTACCAAGGGTCGCAGGGGTGCCGTCTGATCAACAATTACATTCTCTAGGAGGGTTGAAGTCATGCAGGCGACACATATGTGATTGTGTACATATGAAATTAAAACAATATTTTTATTTAATCGCAAACACTATCGGCGGTTACGCCTTCCTCATTAATTTGATGCTTATGACCTTAATAAAGCAAATAAATAGCCGGATATGATGGTCCGATAAATCTATTATCGTTTTTGGAGCTCATCGCAGTCTTTGTACTTTTCCTTGAAAATTTTCTAGTAGCAAATGCCAAAAGAACTGTTCTTTAATCAAAAATGTTGGGATTTTACGATCACCTTCTTGAGACTGTTATGGTCATCTTATATAACTAATACTTTATTTGAGTGAGCTATCTGATTGTAATTTATAGATCTTGGTGTGGTCATGCTCACTAAAAAGGTATCTGCCTGCGGTAGCTACGTGAGCGGGGCTCTCCCTTCCCTCGAATGTGGTTGAAGGGCGTGATGGCTGCTTTAGTAGTTAACTCGTGATCGAGTGCCGCTTGTGGAATCTGGTCCAACCATTTCTGTTCTTTTTTGTTTTGTTCTTTTTTGTTTTTTTTTTATTATTAATGTTTTATTTAACTTTTAAAAAATAAATCTTTACTCGAAGGGCATCTCACTGAAGCTAATAGAGACTAAACATGTATCCAATAATATTAAGAAAACATGTAATTTAAAAAAAATGACGAGCCCGCTGAGTTCCTTGCCGGATCTTCTCAGTTTGTGGCGGCTTTCCGATCCGGTGGTAGATTAATTTAAAAAAAAAAATGTAATATTGACAATATGTAAGTGCCCTTTTAGGGCTTATGCATAATAAATGATTTGATTTGATTTGACTAACTAGGCTATTAATGCTAGCTAGCTATAGCTGTCGCAGTGCTGTTTAGTTCTCTCCTTTGGCCTACCACTCCTGGCAAGCAAGTTGGCGGTCGCTATTGGTTTTATGAATTTACCACGGTAGTTCTGCTGCCGGTGATGCTAGAAGCGTAGAAAGCTCGAGCATATCAGTAAGATCTATACGAGCTAATATGATGATGGATACATAAGTGTCTTATTTATAATATAGTAGGTATATAATAATCAAAAGTCTTAGTTATAGCCTATTATCGTACCAACTAAAATATAGCATAATATGGCTTTTAATGTATCACTAAATTTAACTGTTACAGTTGTCTTGGCCTTCACCACAAAGAAACGGCGGTTACGATTTTGCAACTACAGAGCAATTAGCTAAACATATAGGTGAGTGAACTGTCGTTTAAAATTATTAATTAATTTACAAGGTGTATGTAGTTAGTGGAGTACAGAATAATTTTTAGGTCAACTTCTATAATCAAATTTTTAGGCTTTTACATGTTATTCCTTGATTTTATCTTTGTTATAATTAATTTCATGTTCACAAAAACAGTCATTCTATAAAACATTTTGGTTATATTTGATGTATAGTTATTTAATTACATATAAAATGTATGTAGGATTGGCTGGTGGCCACCGATGACAAAAATCGGGTACCGGTGGCCCGCTCGCACGGCGAAGAGAGGTGTTTACAGGGTGGGTCTGTGGAGTTGCGCGACGCCTATTCCGTCGCCCGAACCGATTTGGCGGAGCGAGGCCGCATCCATAGCCCACCGTAAAAAAAAAATAAAAAAAAAGTGTTGGCTAGTCCGCCTCTCTTGTCAGCATTAATAGCAATAGAAATATACAATACAGCTATTAATTGGGCTGCACGCTGTCATTCTGCGATCTGGACGGTTTAGACAGGATGTGACCGGACAATAGTCTGTCAAAACAAAATTGTTTCAACGAAATATCACGCTGCCGCTGGCATGATCAAAAGATGTAATTACAGATTTGAACTTCTACGTAACAGTTTATTGGTGTCATCGAGTAATATATCTATAGTATTGTGTTAATAATGACATGAGTCCTTATCTGTGGTGTAGCCAGGGTTGGATTTCGTACTATAATTATAGTATTTGTACTACAATTTCATGCTTCGTACCATATACTATCCATATCTAACGATAGTACGAAAAATACTAAAATTTCAATACCTTGCCTATATAACTAATATAACGTCGTTGCGCCTGACAGATCCCTTATGTGATTTTCACAAGGTTTTGGGAAACAACAAAAAACATGTTATTAAATAAAGGGACAGATATATTCGAAAACTTTGAATGCACTATTACTAACATTTATTAAAGACATATTAGGATTACAAAATGTATAGCAAACATCACTTATTTAACGAGCTAGATTTTTTTTTGACCAATAATTGCACATAACTGGCTTGGGACCTTTATAAATAATAACGTAAGTGCATTATGACACATGAGGGATTTGGCAAAGTTACACTTTTGAAATCTTAAGGCTACTTTATGTGAACTTTAGGTTTTCTTAAATTACAAAATATAATAAAATAATATGTCATAGGTATATAATCAGTCACCCTTAACAATTAATTAAATAAAAAGATAATAAGATCTATGATTTGTTGATCTGTACTTATAGATACCTAGTATAGCTGAGTTTGTCATACAAAGTAACATTAATCAACCTTAACCTTTTAACTAATATACATACATACATATCATCACGCCATATCCCTTGCAGGGAAGGCAGAAAGGACAGAATGCCAGGGAACTCTATTCTTGCATACTTCACTCGCTTCCTCAACATTCATATTTCTCTTCATACACGTTCGCCGGTTTCGGAGACTCTTGACTCCACCTTCCTTTAGTACGTGACCAATCTGATCTAGATAGACTAGTCTCGGTCTCCCCCGGTACCTACATCCTTCCACTTTCGTATTGTATATCTTCTTAACCAGTCGTTCATTCGGCATTCTTTCCACATGTCCGAACCATCGGAGCATTCCCTATCACATCTTTACACCAATAATCTCTTCCATACCTACTCACGCTCTTATGTCGTCGTTACGAATGTGATCGGTCAGCCTAACTCCACAGATTTTCCGTAGAGATCGCATTTCAACCGCATTAATTTTACTTTCATGCTCTATTCTGCATATCCAACTCTCGCTTCCATATAGTAATGTTGGGACAAGCACTGCGTTATGTATTGCTACACGTGCCTTCTGGCTGAGGTGGTGGCTACCGAGAAGTTGTCCCAACGCTCCTTTACTCTATTTCCCGCATTCACTCTTCGCTCTATATCAGTGGTGTACCTTCCATCTCGGCTAAATCCACATCCAAGATATACAAATTCATCCACTTGCTCTAGTACATCATTACCTATTGTAACTCTTACATCTGTTCTGGCTTCATCTTTTTCGAAGACCATTATTTTGGTTTTGCTCACATTCACACGTAGACCCCTTTTATTACAATCGCCTGTCATTGTGTCGACTAGGGTCTGAGTGTCAGTCGCTGACTGCGCCAGCAGGACTGCATCATCTGCATAGAGAGAGCACTGACCACTGAGTCGCCCAACCGTTGGAGATATTTATCCAGATATATGATATACAGCCTGGCTGATAGAACACACCCCTGCTTAACGCCGATATTGACGTCAAACCAAGGCGACATTCCATCGTCCAGCCGCACACAAGCTCTATAGCCCATGTAACTGGACTGCACAGTATGCCGTTATTACCGGTAAAATATCCTAAAGTTCCTTTCGCACAACCTTGTCAAATGCTCTCTCCAGATCCACAAAACTGCAGAAAACCCTCTGACCTAGAGCCAGATGCTTCTCCACAATGTTGCCCAGAGAGAACACTTGATCCATGCATCCCCTTCCACTCCTGAAACTTCCTTGTGCCTCACATAGTAAACTATCGCACCCCATCCTCAATCTCCTTTCAATAATTTTGCCGTACAATTTTGCTGCCAAACTGGTCAAGCTTATAGCTCTGTAATTTGCGCAGCCATAACGTGAACCCTTGTTTTTAAATAAAGGCACGATGACTGCGCTATTCCAGTCCCTGGGAACCGTTCCCGAGCTCCAACATAAATTGAGGAGCAACAGGAACGCCTCCCAGACACAGGAGCCGCCAAGCTTGATCATCTCGACAGACACCATATTAATGCCCGCTGCCTTACCATTTTTCAAACTTCTTACCGCCCATTCAACTTCATCCATACTGATGCCATCGGAGGATACCGGTGCTGAATGTTGTTCTACTAAACCACATGCGACACTGGCGTCAACCGTAGCATCCGCATACATATCGCCAAAATATTCACTCCATCGGCTTAACACGTCTTGTGTTTGGGTAAGAATGTCTCCACTTTTAGACCTTATTTTATTCATTCTGAAGGCTGACCAACCACCCCGAGACTTTTCACCTCCCTCCAAAAGAGTTTGGTGTTACCCTCGAAGTTTTTCGTCAGCCTATCTTCTGCACTCATATTTGCTCTACCACGTTTCTCTTTCACTAAGGCCTTGGTGTCATCCTTACATTGGCGATAAATTTCTCTCTTCTGTTCAGTCATACTGTCATTCAGATTCAAAGAAGTGACATAGTCCAGCCACGCTCCCTTTTTTTGCTCTACAGAAACTGCCACTTTCGCATCCCACCATGCATCACCGGTTGTTTTTCTATGCTTCTTTGAGCTTCCACATACTTCTTTCGTTGTATCTACCATCATCATCACAGCCCATAAATGTCCCACTGTTGGGCTTGGGCCTCCTCCGTAATGGAAGGGAAATTAACCTACTATACCGCGCTGGTCAGACGTGTTGTTATAGGGTTTTGTTTCGAGTTTTCCCTCTCTCGCTCAGACGTCATACGCGTTTTATATCCCTTAGTCGTCTCGTACGATCACCCACGGGCAAGATATGGGGTGGTGAATAGTATTCTTACTCCGTCACCACACAGAAAATCTACCATACTCTCTTCCAATATTCCTTAGCATTCTTCTATGTCCGATTGCGGCTGGCTTGCCATCGTCAGCCGTTCTCGGACACGCTCTGCATACTTTTCTCTTACACACTCTTCTTGCAAACTTTCAATCTTTATTCTTTCAAGCCCTCCGAAGTGGACACGCTCACGCCAGTGCCTCCACTTTCTGAACCGACCACTAAATCTCGCAATAACGAGATAGTGGTCCGTATCGACTGTGGGGCCCCTGTAGGCTCTTGCGTCCGATATTTTGCTTCGGAGGCAGCTGTCTACCAAAATTAAAACTATTATACTTTATATATTATATGAATGTCCTTATGTTGGAAAAATGTGTTTGACACAATAAGGTTTCTCTCCATGCATACATCCGCAATGAGCCTACCTGCGTCGTTCACTCTCTTATCACCAAATGGACCAAGTACGTCCTCACAGTCGGGACGCTTGGGCCCCACCCATCCGTTCAAATCTCCGCATACAATCACGCGTAGTGAACGCGTTATTGTATCACGCGTAGTGAACGCGTTATTATATATATATATGTATGGTTTCTGCCATATCCAGAACTTCCCTAACATTATCTCAAAACATCTACAGTCTGATGCCACCGAGGATCCTACGGGAGCATATGCTACAACCATGAATACCTTGGTGACACCTAGTTTTATACGAACCCAAAGAAGTCTTAGATAAGATCATACATCTCGCTTACATGTTTCGCGCGCGAATGACAATGGAACACAAATCCTTTATGTGTATATCTGTACATACGATTTTTTGCTAGTGGACAAAACACATATGGAATTTGATAAAATTGTTTCTAGTTCAAATATTACGAAATGGATTTTACCAACACATAAAGAATAAAATGGAGATTTGTTTAGTGCAAAATAACGAAAAATAAAAAAATGCACATATGGAATTTGGCAGGCGCAACGACGATAAGTAGTATTTATATATAACCAGTGGCGTGCATTATATTCAGCAATAGTACCGAAATGTAAACCTTACTAACACCAAGATAAAGAACAAACTGGCAACACAATCCATAGACGCCATCTTGTGACGCTATCAAAGACAGTAACAGTAGCAAAAGTGGGAATTGTACTGATTTTATTCGTACTGAGAATATGTTAATAAGATTAAATTCAAAGATTTTTGAGGATAAAACTAATATTGAAGAACTGATAAACTTGGAAGAGTACTAAATTTTATGTAAACTCCTGTTGATTTAATGTTTAGGTATTTTTAATTCAAAATAATAAAGTGTACTATATTTTTTTACAAATACTATCTTTTTAAATTTTTTATGCTATCGTTTTCAGCTTACCCAAATCCAACCCTGGGTGTAGCGTTACTTTTAATGTTATTATACAAATGGCAGCTAACTATTATTGTAGTGTTGTACCCTTTTAATTGCAATTTAATATGGATAGTAAATAAATCTAATCTGCTGTGCTGCGATACTGCGTGGTAGCGACCACGAATACAACCAACCCTTACTTTACTCGTGGATGTTATGGAAGACTACTAAAAGCCTTATATGGACCTGGGCCAACGCCATTTGATGGCGTTTGGTCAACAATTACATTCTCAAGGAAGGTTGACGTCATACAAGCGTCTAGTCATAAAACTATTGCCTAATAACTTTGGACTATGTACGAGTACATATTGCGTCGACTCTAAATAATTGCGATAAGAGCAGAAGAATGATGATGACTAAATAAATCTAATCTCCAGCTACAGATACTCTGACTTACCATTACACGGCTAATGGTAAGTCATAGAATCAGCCAACTGTTAGGCCTCTCCACGAATATGCCTGTTAAAATGGTACAGAATATATTTTTAGGGTTCCGTACCCAAAGGGTAAAATCGGGACCCTATTGCTGACACTTCGCTGTCCGTCCGTCCGTCTGTCACCAGGCTATATCTCAAGAACGGTGATAGCTAGACAGTTGAAATTTTAACAGATCATGTATTTCTATTGCCGCTGTAACAACAAATACTAAAAGTAAAATAAATATTAAAAGGGGGCTCCCATACAACAAACTTGTTTTTTTTACCATTTCTTGCTCGATACTAATAACTGTTTATTAGAGATGGGCGTTTTCAGATTTTTACGCAAACCGATACAAATTCGATTTCTAATATTTAAATCGATTTTAAAAACCGATTTCAGAAATCGATTTCCAGAGCGGTTGACGGAGCGGGTTTACTTTAGTTTCGATCGATATTCGATGTTTTTAGTTATTTTAGCGTAGCAAACAAAAAACGCAATCGAACGAACGCATTCAAATAATTTTTCTATAATTTATTTGTTGATTGGATTTAGGTGTACGATTTTCCTTCATGCTTTATCTAGGCTTAACTAGAGTAGTAGACTAGCAAAAATGTTTTGTTTTGGATATGATACAAAACTTTCTTGCGTATTTAAAAATCGTCATATTTACAATGATTTCATGATTATATTATATAATGTACATTTTTTTTGTATGGTTTTTTTTTTATTAATCCCGATTACGAAGCGAAAATCTTACCTTTTTACATTAAATAGTTATTTCTTATTTATCATCAAATCGTATGTATGATACTAACATACGTTAGTATAGTATTGAATCGTAAAATACCTATCTAATTATATAGTTCACGAGATCACAAAAATAACATTACGCGCACACCGCACGTATTACCAAGGTCAAGTGTGCAAAAACTCTCCCATAATTCAAAAATCTATTTAACAAACACAAAACTTAAACTACTATCATTAAGTATTGTGTAATATTATCATGGAAGTAGTTGCATTCTAATATAGATCTTATTCCCTGACTCTTGTAATTCTGTTTCGTTTCCATCTGCCATTCTGAGTTTCTTAGAAACCGCCAAATTCCAAAACAGATGACAATTCGCTTCATCTCTTTCAATGCACTAAACGATCGCTTAGTTAGAATGAAAGGAGGCGAATTTTAATGAAATTCGCTTTCTCTCATTCTGACTAAGCGATCGCTTAGCGGAGTGAAAGAGATAGTTAGTAAGTTTTCAAATATTGGTTTGGTTTGCAAAACTAGCAATAGAAAACGATTGCGCGATGATTAGATTTATTATTAGTTTGCGTTTTCGTCGTTTTGTTTTGATATGTGTTGATTTAGTTTCTGCTGAAATACGTTTTCTAAAATCAGTTTGTATAGTGTTGAATATCGATACGATACGATTTCTGACTGAAATCCGATTTCAGATTCGTTTTGATATATCGGACGCATACCTACTGTTTATACTAATACGGTATTTAGTTTTTTTAAATAATTTAGTTTTACGGAACCCTTCGAGCGCGAGTACAACTCGCACTTGGTCGATTTTTTATTTAACATATCACTGCGCACTAGGGAATCATTGTAGCGAAGGGAACTTTGCATTAATACAATTACCGGACCAAATAACATGCACATTCAGAACAATTATTTGTGAATTATACTGACCTGCTTGAGGATTGATGATCTGACTTTCTAGACTCGCTGTGTCAAATCAAATCAAATTCTATGAAATAGAAGTTGTATTCAGATTGTTCCAAGAAATTCTCTTAGAATTTATTAGAACAATCGGTGTTATATCTTCAGAGGATACAATGGTCCCAAATAAAAGTCCCAATAAATACTATAGGTTACTTATAGACTCCTTTTACCTCGAACAATCTGAATAACACTTTTTATAAATTGTCTGTTTCAGATGACTTGCCACTCACAGCAGCGATATCGTTACCATTATATGCGCTACTGAGGGAAAAATTACAGCGCCACCTAGCGTTGGTGTTGCGACAAGCGACCAGCGTCTCAGAGCTGATGTGCTGCAACCCTAGTCTCATGCATGCTTATGAGTAGGTATTTAATCATAACATTAAACTGACTTATAACATTGTATTTAAGAAAAAAAATAAACATTCTTCAGGTTTTTTTTAAAGACAACATCCCCCATACTAAAGAGTAAATTCTTGTTTTGTTTAGGTCTCCCCTTGAGGGATATGAAATAATCGCCAAGCTTGAGAATCGGGTTAGCGTACGCAGTGGTTGATCGTGTCGTAAGTTGCCAAGGCAAGTGCTACTCTGGGATTACCAGGACAAAGGACAGTACTCACTTGGGGAACTTAAAACGCCACATGCGATCGCCAACCCGTTGCGTGGCGATTATTATTATATCTAGCAGTGGTCCACAGACTTACGAAAATTTAGACAATATAAAATTCTTCCAGATCTATGATAGAAGATTTATCACACAATGGAAATAAAATAGTGGATATGATACTTATCAATATGAGGCGGACGCTACTGCAGAGTTGTAGAGAAGTTCTAGAGCTACCACCGTTACATGCAACATTTATGCACAAGGTAAGTTTTTATTATAGTAGTAAATTCCCTCCGCCATTTCATCTGCGTAGTTCCCTTTTCCATATGAGTACAAGGATAAAGATTATTATTTTATTTATTTGGAAAACTATTAGCTAATACATGCTTAGGAATATATTCTAAACAACGAAAGGCTAATAATAATATAAAGCATACAAAAACAACAAAAGTTAACGACTAAATGTAAATATTGTAGCTTATTGAAATGTGTAATATGCTATTCCGTGTGGTGATGAAGTGAGAATATAATTCACCACCCCCTATCTTACCCGCGGGTATCAAAGGCTAATAACAAATTTTCGTATGAAGCATACAAAAACAATTAACAAAAGTTAACGACTAAATGTAAATATTGTAGCTTATTGAAATGTGGAATATGCTATTCCGTGTAGTGATATATAATGAATGAGTATATAATTCACCAGCCCCTATCTTACCCGCGAGTATCGTAAGAGACAACTAACGGATATAAAACGCATATAACATCTATGCAAGAGAAGAAAAACTCGAAACAAAACCCTATACCAACACGTCTGACCGGTAGTACAGTAGGTAAACTTCCCTCCCGTTGTGGAGAAGGCCAACAAGCCCAACAGTAGGACATATATGAGCTGAGATCATGTACTCATGACCGTGCGCATAATGCTGCCGTTTCTAATATATTAATAATATTTTTTTTTTCATTTCGTAATCGGGTTTTATAAATAATTAAGCATATTAAATGCTAAATTTCAGTAATTTAAATAACAAGGTTGTGCCATCGTTTAATACAATTCTAACTGTAAAGTTTTAAGTATTAAGCCTATAACAATGTGTAAACATTGTCGGGTAGATAGCATACCGTCACCTTAAGACGTAAATATGATACGAAGTGAAATTTGCATGTCCTACAATTAGTCACGGTGGTGTAGTGGCAGCACGATTGGGCCGGAATTCCAATAGGCGCGGGTTCGAATCCCGCTTGTGACATCATTTTTCATTTCGTAATCGGGTTTTATAAATATTAATAATAAACAATTTAAACAATTAATTCCCTCCACCAGGTAGACCGATGACCTGGTGAAAGGCACTGGGAGTGATTTCGTTATTTATTTAAATTCATTGTATGCACACATTGTTGGAATTTCGTTAACCCAATTAATAGGAGTAGAGGAGTAGTATACTATACGGATCTTGTAGCAACTCGAAAAAAAATCCGTGCGTTTAGGCGTTTCTACCATACCTATTACTGCAATCAATCTTAAGGCTCACATATAGGCCCCGTTAAGTTATCCCGTATCCGTGGTGCCGTATTGCTGCGCTTATCGTAGCTGTACAACCCTTTACTTATTGGCTGACTGGTCAATATTGCTTTCTGTCTCTCGCTTTGCCTAGGAGGGAAGTGGAATCACTCTTTTCCTACTCCTCCTCTTTAACTTTTCTAATTAAATTTGTTGCTAGTTCCAAGACAATTAAAATCATTTCCCGGGACTGCCTGAAGGTCAAGCCTCGGTGTCATTTATGGTGACCGTTGTGGATCCTGGCTTACAGGAGTTACAATGGTGGGAATGTGTGGTGGGATTAGTCGCAATAAAAAAACTCATTAATTTAAAAAGCGGATTTATCCGAAAAATATTTTTAATTAATTTTGTGCAGATTTCAAGGTGTCTTTAATTTGTTACAGATAGGATCATTATCGTTCATAGGCAAGTTCGAGACGGACACGGGATGGGTGAAGAACCTTGCCACTATCAATAGGATAAACGATGTGAGCGTCACGCGACCAGATCCCATGAAGACCAGCTTTAGAGTTACTTTAAGGATAAAGGACTTACAGGTAAGTTAGTATAGCTGTCAATCTTACTTCAAGTGATGGAATAATAATATGTATATGCTACAGAGGCGGTTTAAGTTGTGACTTTGCACGGCGATGGTTGTGAATTCTTCAGGCGAGCCGTGAGGACAATTGCTAAAGTGACACAGGAGACCTCGCTAAAATCCTATTTTAAGTCACTGCAGATACTCACTTTCCCCTCAATGGTAATTTTCTCGATTGTTGTGTTCGTTAGACAAAATCTTGACTTATTCAAGACTCGCGGAGACAACTCGAACGGCTACAACACACGCGGTAGTAAGAAACTCGGTGAGATACCTCGCAGACTTGCCAAATCTGACAAATTGACACACGTGATGGGTCCCACCTTATATAATCAACTGCCAGATTATATAACCGACACACCTAACCTGATGATATTTAAAAATAAATTAAAATCATGGCTTTGGAAAATGCTTTCTATCGTATTGAAGATTTATCCCTAAAGTAGTTTTTGATAAATTTGACTAAATATTTCTAATTTTAACGACCCTTATCGACTGTGTGTGTATGTGTATTTATAAGGATGAATTAATGATTTATTATTATTAATATTTTCTTTTTTTTTCCCAATTTAATCTATTTTATACTATTATATTTTATCTATTTTATACTATAATAATCTATTACAAGAAAATGAAATAATTGATTGTATGCGTTTGACGATATTTTATATACAATTATTTGACTTGTAAATCCTATATTTACCAATAAATTGATTATTCTGATTATTATTCTGATTCGATGTCCACTGAGGGCAGTTATTTATCACCAACGACAAAGACCGGGTTCCAGTGGCCCACTCGTACGGCAGGGAGAAGTACATCACGAGGCGAGTCTATGGGGTCGCGCGCTGCTTCATCTGTCGCCGTATCGATGTCGGATTTAACAGGGTGTGGCCAGACCATAGCCCGCTGCAAAAAAAATAGCAGATCTTTAGGGGCCGTTCAAGTATTACGTAACGCAATTTGGGGGGAAGGGGGTCTTGTTACATGTTACAATGTGTTACATAGCCGGGAGGGGGGTTCAAACAACGCGTTACATAGCATTGTTTTTTATTTAATAAAAAACTAGGGTATTAAAATTTCCAAATACGTTTAAAAACTGTCACTTGGGTGTTACGTAACGTTCAGGGAGGGGGGAGGGGGAGTACAGACACGTTACGGCGCGTTACATGTGGCAGGCAAATCAGTGTAGGCGTAATAGTATGTAGGATACCATTATCAGTGTAGGCATAGCACTGAACAACGAGTCTTCGTTTCAGTTCGTTAAAATTTCTCTAATAAAAAATATTTTCACAGATAGGTTATGACGAGTACCGCATCCGTGCAATGGGT
Source organism: Lymantria monacha (assembly GCA_905163515.2). Classification (NCBI taxonomy): domain Eukaryota; kingdom Metazoa; phylum Arthropoda; class Insecta; order Lepidoptera; family Erebidae; genus Lymantria; species Lymantria monacha. The sequence continues at coordinate 23,643,658 of LR991093.1, forward strand.
GTGTCTTGTTCGGGTCGCGCGGCCGCAGCGCTCCAGCGGAATTCTCTACATTTGGCGATCACCGTGGGACTAGCGCGATGGGAGCCCTACGCACAATTGGATGACTTACGTGTGCACAACTTGGAGTAAGTACCATCACACTCCTATCCTGGGCCACACACTTTGTTTTTCGTTTTTTTTTAAGGGAATTGCATAACAATATGTAATAAAATGTTGCGTCGCTAGGAAACATACAATCTCTAATTATTTTTGTTACTAATACATACATACCATCACGCCATGTCCCTTGCAGGGTAGGCAGAGAGAACAGAGTGTCAGAGAACTCTATCCTTGCATACTTCACTCGCTTCCTCAACATTCATAATTCTCTCCATACACGCTCGCCGGTTTCGGAGACTCTTGACTCCACCTTCCTTCAGTACATGACCGATCTGGTCTAGGTAGGTTAGTCTCGGTCTCCCCCGGTACCTACATACTTTCACTTTCGCATTGTATATCTTTTTAACCAGACGTTCATTCGGCATTCTTTCTTATATTATATATATATATGTATATATATATATATATATATATATATATATATATATATATATATATATATATATATATATATATATAACTCATTTGCAAAAAAAACGGGCGGTTTTGATTTTCATTCATATTTAAAAAGATACAATACCAAAAAGGTTTCAATCGTTTGTACACGTTACTGGCCGGTTTTAAAAATGCTGTGGTATTTAAAAAAGTACGTTCTAAATTCAATTTTTCATTTGATGTTCATTTTTACAGAAAACCCCTTTTTATCCTACATTTTTGGCGCGAAGTTCAGAAGTTAACATCGACTTTCATAACTTTTATTCAATTTTTATCGATTAATTTCATATCCTTGACTGTCAAAGCTTTATTTACATGCTGTTTGGCTGTATCAAAAATGGTAGATAAAGTGGTAAAAGCTACCAAAATTATCGCGCTGCTTGAAGAGGGTTGCAGCCAATGTTTCGTGGCTAGGAGGCTAAATGTTAGTCGCTCGACAGTCCAAAGGACCTGGCAGCGATATCAGGAGACTGGTTCCGTCGAGAGAAGGCCTGGTTCTGGAAGAAAACCATGTACCCAACCACGGGATGATCGTTTTCTTGTGAGTCGCGCATTGAGAAATCGCAAATCTTCGTATGTGGATCTTAAGAACAACCTCCAAGAAGTAAGAAATGTGCATATTAGTCTATGGACGGTCAGGAGGAGGCTTCTCGCTGCCAATATACGCAGTCACCGCCCGGCCCGCGGCCCCAAATTACTCCGTGAGCACAGAGTTCACAGGCTTAGGTTCGCTAGAAATTGTGAATCATGGACTCAAGACGATTGGAATAGGGTTTTGTTCTCTGATGAAGCCAGGATATCTCTGTTCGGTGAAGATCGACGTCGGCGAGTGCTAAGAAGACAAGGAGAACGCTTTGCAGAGGCATGTTTCGAAGAAATCACACCTTATGGTGGGGGCTCTGTTATGTTTTGGGCAGGAATAAATTCAATGGATCGTACAGAGTTAGTCTTCATTGAAAACAGCTCACTGACTGGGCATCGATACATAACGGAAGTTCTAATTTCTCATGCACAACCCGCATTGGCCGCTCTAGGTGAAGACTCGATTTTTATGGACGACAATGCTCGCGCCCACCGATCCCGCGATGCTAATGCGTATGTGCAAGAGGTCGGCATTCGTCGTTTGGATTGGCCAGCTCGAAGTCCCGACCTCAATCCCATAGAGCATGTCTGGGACGTTCTGAAACGGCGTGTGAGATCAGTACACCCGGCTCCGCAGACCATCAGAGAGCTGAAGAATGTGATTACTGCGGAGTGGGAACGTATTCCGCAAGCAAGTATCCGGGATATACTCGCTAGCATGCCCAGACGAATTCAAGCTGTGATTTTAGCTAGAGGGGGTCACACTCGATACTAAACATTTATCTGCTTTTACTTTATTAAAGAAAAACAAACAAAAAAACTTTTTTATTTTTACTTCATGAGCATATGCACTACTAGCGAATATACACTACTAGCGAGGTTTAGCATTATTTCCCATAAATTGTATCTAAATTTTATGAAATACTGATGAAAACGATTATTTTCTTATTAATTTACCAAATTGTGTGGATAAAACTACCTATAATTATCAAACAAAGAAATATTAACATTTGAAATGGTTCATTGCTTAGGTGCCCGTTTTTTTTGCAAATGAGTGTATATCTTTCTCATATTAATTCATATACTAATAAAAGAAAACACAATATTCCCAAGATGCATATAATAAGATTTTATTCCAGAGAAATGTATCGGTCTCGCCATCAGCCTAACCACAGTCCTGGTTATTCCATAATTCATAATCGCCACACTTGACAGATGAGTTGACGAACGCTGTTGCTGTTATAAGTGTTCAAAAATAGTGCTACTGCCTATTCTCTTAATAATCTCTGAGCCAAATTTTATGACTCCCATGGGAAAGTAGGATGATAAAACATTCTTTGACGTAGTGGACGGTAGTAAGACGGCAAGACAGTGAATTCTGAACCTGTTACCACATTGAGAATGTATATTATTCATCGTCCTAATCTCAGCTCATATATGTCCCACTGTTGGGCTCGAGCCCCCTCCGCAATAAAAGGGAAGTTGACCTACTATACCACGCTGGTCAGACGTGTTGGTAAAGGGTTTTGTTTCGAGTTTTCCTTCTCTCGCATAGATGTTATATGCATGGGCCATCGAAGACAAAGATCAGGTACCGGTGGCCCGCTCGCACGGCGAAAAGAGGTGTTTGCAGGTGGGTGGGTTGCGCGCCGCCCCTTCCGTCGCCCCGGACCGATTTGACGGGGCGCGACAACATAGTCCACAACAAAAAAAAAGAATAGTTGTTATATGCGTTCAATCCCTTAGTCGTCTCTTACGAACACCTAAAGGTACGATTGGGGGTGGTGAATTGTATTCTTACTCCATCACCACACGGATGGTATTATTCATACAGGGAGGAAATATCACGTGTGTGAAGCTAAAGTCAAAATCTTGTAGACTATAAAGACTTTAATATATTAAATTGTATTCTTTCTGTGTATATACAATACTGACGAAGAATTGTTATCTTGACTTTGTGATGGCTACTCTAGTAGTTAACTCGTGATCGTGTTTTGAAGGGTATCTGTTGGCGATCGTGAACTGTATTTGTTGCTGCTGGTATTGAATATGTAAAGGAAACTTAAAAATTCGCAATATCAGATTTAATTTACAAACACATACAGTTACAAAGGACTATGGGGCAGAGAGAATGTTGCCATATAAAACATCTTAGACCTGAATTTTGGAGTTGCCAACAGAATCTCATTAATATTTCTAAAAATATTGTATACAATTTTATATAGAAGGATTAAATTAAAAAATGATGATAGATTATTGCATTATTTTCAAAAAACGTATTTTCCGTGTGGTGACGGTGTAAGAATACAATTCACCACCCCTTATCTTAGGGGCCGTCGATTAATCATCTGATCTTTTTTTAGCATTTTTTAAACCGAAAGGGGTGGGGGCCCCTATGAAGACTATGACCACTCCCCCACCAATATCACGTGAATTTTTAGTACCTACAAAGAATTAGCCCACAACTCATTATATTCTCGGTTTTGCTTTTTATACTTTGCAAAAAGGTCTTTATACAGATCACCTGCTTTAAACATTGTTTTAATGCAAAACGTACGAGGAAACGCCGCTTTTCGTTTTAGAAATCGCGCGTTTGACAAAAAAAATAAATACACGTGATATCTTACTACACAATCCCCTCTCTCCCCCTTGTGATATTTCGTGATTTTTGTCAAACCCCTCCCCCCCTTTCAAGCCTCACGTGATTAATGGATGGCCCCTTACTCGTGGGTGATCGTAAAAGACGACTAAAGGATAAAATATGCATATAACATTTATGCAAAAAAAAGAAAACTCGAAATAAAACCCTATACCAACAGGTCTTACCAGCGTGGAGTATGGAGCAGGCTCAAGGCCAGCAGTGGGACATATATGAGCTGTGATGATGAAGGATTAACCTTCTACGTAATAAATCATTCGATTTGATTGATTTCATATAGATGTGCAGACCTACATGTGACGGGATTAGGTCCCCTGAGTGGTACTTCTCCTCTGGTATGCTCGTGGCTACGCGGCGCCGGTGGAGCCTTAGCTGTGCCGGCTCTAGCCTCGCAACTGCAGCATGAACTGCACCGCGCCCTTCAGGAGCTGCCGCTTTGGGAACTGCTACACGGTAAACAATAACATCTTCCACAAGTTAGTGCAATACACTGCCATCTATTGAGTACACGTTATGTTTAGATCCATCTTATCACTGTTTAACAATAATAATAATATTTCAGTTGCAAAATTGAAATAAATAAAGAAAAAAAATTATCATCATCAACATTTTTATGATCTCGCTGTTGAGCGTTTCTTCTTAGACGAGAGAGAAATTGCAATGAAAAATAAAAAAGATAAGAGTTTGTCTTCCATTTTATTCTTTGGGTTGGTTATGGTCAATACTCAACTTGCCTAGCTGTGCGGTGGGATGGGGATGAAAATGACCGTGGACCCCATACTCCTTCGTTTTGTACCTCGGCTACGGGTGGCGATCCTATACGAAAAAGATCGATTTTTAAATAAATTCAAATCAAAAAATTGATGCACATAAATAAAAATCGAGATTTCAAAGAATGATGTCTCAAAAATCGATCTATTTTCTTTTTGAGTTTGTATTTCTAATTCAAAATCGAAAATAAGCGACTGGCATCTGATTACCGCCACCCAAACATTTTTATTCAATCACCATTAAAGAAAAGGAAAGTTTTTAAATTTCTGTTTTAATACACATATGTATTTCTCTGAAAAGCCGTAGGTGTACACTGTGGGGCTCTAACGGTTTTATCTCTGTTCCCGCCAAAAGAAACAATACGACAAAATACATCATCGTTCTCTTGCTCTTATCCCAACTACTTGGGGTCGACGCAATATGTCCTCTTTTTCCATACAGCCCTATCAGACGTCATCTCTGTAGTCACTCCCTGTTTATACATATCATGCTTCACGCAGTCCATCCATCTTTTCTTTGGTCTCCCTTTACGCCTAAAGCCTTCTTCAACATTCATACTCAAAACCTTCCTCGCAACATTACTTTCATCCCCTCTCATCACATGTCCATACCAGCTCAAACGTTCACTCCTTAACTTATCCGTCACTGGCGCTATTTTCAAACATTCTCTTATACGCTCATTCCTTATCTTATCCAATCTCATCACGCCGTACATCCATCTCAACATTCGCATCTCCGCTACATGTAATACGACAAAATACATATGGCGATCATATTTTTTTTTATATTTATTTAAAAAGGGACGAAGGAAACAGTATATACAGCCATATCTCAAGTTTTTTTTACTGTCATATTTTTAATACATGTAATATTTAAATAATACGCCACTTATGCATAAGTAACATGCACCTTTGCCGCGTTAGTCTTCCGAGACATTTATGACCCCTTTATTCAAATAATAAAAAATAAATATATCATACATTTATTTATGCAAATCGAATTTCGATTTTCTTTTATAAATTATCGGTTCACTGTATATCAGTTAAAAATCTATTTTATAATCCTTCGAATCGATCGTAGCTTGCTATCTCTACTCTTTCCATTTATTAACTGGGCTACCGGCACTGCTGGTTCTGGTAAAGGCATGTAAAGCCCAAAGTACTGTGAGAATTATAGAAAAAAATTGACAAGAACTATGTCATTTGTAAATGTAGTAACAACAAATAATTCATTATATCCATTCCATTCCGATCCATTATTCGTATAATTTAAAACTTATATGAGACTTCACCTTATTATCATAATGCAATTTTTATTTAATGCATAGATATGATGTAGTCAATTTAATTATAAAAGAACCAAAGTCTGAAAAGTGTATTGAATGAAGGCACTTTTACTTGTAAAATATAATTTGGTTGTAACTGTTACCATCCCTCCTAACTTAAGCTCAAAGTTTAATTTCGAAATAGAGTATTTTGTACATAATGTTCTGAAATATATAGCAGAAAATAAAATTTTAATTTAATATAACATTTTTTATAGTATTTCTTAGACAAATATTATTAATTTTACAAAATTTTGGTGTTATCATTGTAAATATCAACATACTTTTTACATAACTTATATTGTACTTCGTTTTTATTCACAATTACGAATTTAATTATTTTAATCTTGATTTTTATCTTGATCATGATTTTACGTGAATATTACAGATATTAAAGTAAAACTATTTTTACGCATTTTATCGCGTATGTTTTTTTTTGCTTTTATTTACCCGACATTTCGAAAGCTTTTGTCACAAGAGAACTGTCCATGACCATTAATACTAATGGCGCGATAAAATTCGAAAAGATAAGTTATTTTGATATATGTATTTTAAATTTACCGGCTGTCTATTCAAACTCCATGAATCTATATTAATTAACATGATTTATGTATTAAATTTATGTAAGTAACTCTATCTTGGCCAATTTTTTATTTCTTTTTAAAAACGACTTTCAAGTACACAGAAGCAATAATATATTAATTTTTATGATGTATTTTATTTTTATAAAATAGTGTTTACTATTATAAATTTTGTAATTTGATATTTTTTAGTATTTACTGTTGATATTATTTTGATAGCAATAATTTTCTATTTATATAATATATTAAAATATGTTTTTACATATCAAAAAAAAAAATCTTTAAATAAAAATGTTTTCACGAAAACGTGGAAATGATATGTGTGTGAATCTTACAGCGCATTCAATAATAGCATTTTAAGGTATCATATTTAGGGCCATGTATGTATGTATTTAAAATAACGAGGAATTGCTAAAGTATAGTACAGTAAAAACCCGCTTAACGTGTAGAATACGTTCCATCAAAGTACAGCGTAATGCGAAACAGTGCTAAGCGAGGCTATCTTAACATGTAAATAATGGGGTTAAGGGAAAATGGATAGAAAATTAGTTAGGTATTAAATTTAAAATAAGTTTTTTTTTTTAAATAAAGCCAAACATTTATTTCTTACAAAAATAAAAATAATATAAACGAATATACTTATAAAATCCAATAAAATTCTAAGTCAGTCAGATCATTCAGTCTATTTTGTGTTTCCTATTTTCTGCCTTTTGTCGAAAAGGCGTCTAATGAAGTTTGCGTTTTCCTTTTGCGTCTGTTAAAAGTTGTTATAGTATCGTTATATTATTATATAGATTTATACTTATGTACAATAATGTCAACAAGTTGTTCAAATGATTAAAATGCATGCATACAGCACCGCGCCAAACAAGAAACAAGTACACTGTTTCGAATAAGTTATGTGCATATTTGGAAACCTAGCGCTGCACACAATTTCGGGGAATCCCCCGGTTGAAATAAAAGAGCGCTAAACCGAAACAGCGCTAAACGAAACGGCGTTAAGCGGGGTCTTACTTTATATATGACCTTGCTTTGAATGTATTTTCATGTTCTGTTTCAAGTTAATTTTGATTTACTCATCGATCTACTAAAGACGGCAAACTGACTTACAGACAAAAAAAAATTAACATAATTAAACTTGAAAGATAAATTCACTCCACGCTGGCTCGTTGAAATCAGTTCAGAGTTCTTCTTTTAACAAGAAAGAAATAACAGTAATATTGTTAAACGATGTATAAACTTATTTATTTTAATTAACTTTTGACTGGACGGAAAATTTAAGGTCATCTACACAGTATAGATGTCACTGCGATAGCTTAACTATCACAATAAGTTACTTTGATTTCCTGCAATACTAAGTCACTTTCAGGCCATGCTACTCCAAGTTTAGTGCAACACATAAATACAGTTAAGCTAGCATCTAAAAATAGATTCACAAAGAATAATAATGCGAAAAGGTCCCACGCATTATTTTCAGGTCAAACAAAGTGCTATTGGAAATATTATCAATCATATCTTAGTAGGAGTCGTATATATATGTTATTCAAAAAGTTATATTAACGATGTGTGTGTTAGAACTCTGCCTAAATAGTTAGTGATACAAATATATCGTAACGTGTGAGAACTACTAAATAAGACATATTTGGTATTACCACAGACATATTAAAACTGATATTTTGTACTAAAATCGTGACAACTTTGCACAATTTACATTAGCACAATCATACAGAGCAATTATCCACTTGACTTTTTATACCGGGCCTGTAACAGTAAGGCTTCTTAACACCACCGGTAGCCGGTGCGCTCTTACGCGCGGTGGCGAGCTCTTTCCTCAACGCCTTACCGCCGCCGCCGCGCCGGTGGAATTTCTTGCGCTCTGCTTAGTACGCGCCATTACTTAAGTATTTCATTCACTATGATAGTAAAAAAATCTCATATCAATTGAACAATAACAGAACCAAAATAAAATACTGTTTTAATGATGAAAGATTACTAAAGAAACACACTTTCTGTATACAATTTGAGTACGGGCATCACAATTATTGGAAAAAGATTTATTTTAAGAGAAGTATTATATTACTTTTCTTCTCAGCCCATATATGTCCCATTAGCAAGGTGCTCCAAGTGACTGCAAAGTCTACTTCACGCGACGCTGGCCTTGCCATAAATTTCTATTTCGAGATTTCTTTCTTTTACAATAGATGATTATCTAACCTATATGCCTTAATAATTTCTACGATACCCCTGGAAAAAGAAGGGAGTGGTTGACATTGATATTTTTACTCCGTCACTATAGGGACAGTATATTATTAGCACCTACTTTTATTAGTATGAATGATATTTCGTTTGTTAGTTTTATTTATAGAGGGAACGTAGAAATACTATACATATACTGCCTAATACTGTAACTATTTTCCGTGTATGAATACAAATCATTCATAAGAGAGCCCTCCTTCCCCGCTATCCTCCTTAGTTTTAATATGTCTGGAATGGATAGTCGCTATTTTATGACTATTGGATATATAATGCATTTGTAAAGTCATTAAAACTCGCATTTAAGTTTTAGTCTACGTGTGTTTGATAATGACAATTTTGTAATGTAACTATGTAATGTATTTGTATTGGTTGTGTATCATGTGCCTTCCAACTATTATAATACTGGAGACTGTTGTTATTTTTACTATACAAGTTGTTAAATAAATTATGTCATTATAAATATGTGGTTTGTTATTTGACTTTTATTTAAAAACATTTATTCTATTATATGTTTTTCTTTTCAGTACCTATGTATCTCTATCTATATACCTATATATCTCGCTTGGGCACGAATCTGATGCATAATAAAATTATAATTGACATTGGTTAATAAATGATGATCAAACTAATTAAAAAAAAAACATTAAAAACTATAAAGTTTTGTATCAAGGTTTCTTTATTTTGCTATAATCGTTTGGGCATCTTTATTATAACTACCCCGTTACCCTAGAGCTAGACGTCTGGGCGAGGTGAGGCGGCCTTAAAAATACAAATCATAATGTTTGAATCATCATATTGCCGCACTGTCAAACCGATAGCTGGTTAGTGTGAGGCCGGATAATTTTATAGATAAGGTCAAAGTGTTGACAGTTTACTGACCGCAGCTGCGGGCCGTTCCGTCCGGGGTAGTACCACACTCTCGCAGAATATCAACGCCTGAGCAGTGGCAATGTGCTGGTGCGCTTCGTACTGTGGGCGAGAGAGCCGGAAGCCCAACTATACGGGGGGGTTTAGGATTTTCACTGATAGGCAACATCCTAGCTGTACCCCTGGTATAGCTAAGGTCTATAGGCGGCATTAACTTACCATCAGATGTGCTGCTTGCTAGTTACCGTTACTTGCCACTATAAGTAATAATAAAAAGTAATAATACAGTTCATTACAACTTCCTTTCTCTGTAGTGTATAAGAATAAGAATAATTTATTTATAGCTTAAAATACAGTATACCAGCTTACTACAACAAACTTATAATTATGTAGGTATTTTGAGCAAGATATAAGCACCATCACATACCTAAGGCAATTTACATGTTCATCGTATATACTTGCAACACGCTATATTTCACATTAAATTTCACTTCTTAATCACACTGAAATACACTTTAAAAATAAATATAACACACAAATGTAAAGTATGAGTGTAATTAATGCCTATGCTAGCCCGTCTGACCAGTATAGTTAATTCTCTCCCATTCTAAGCAACGCTTGTTTATTGTTTGCTAAGAGCAAACGGACTTTGGCACATGAAGTGAGAAATAAAATAAAACTTGTGCGCCTCGGGACGCCCGACAGAAGTGTTAACTTAAACTAATCTAAGTAGAACTATTTAATATTGAAATTATTTAACTTGAGAAAAGCTTAGGTTATTACTTAAATGTTATGTATCTATATGATAATCTAAGGAAAGTTTATTTATTAATAAAATCTTTTATTGATTATAAAATATATTATATTCTTGAATATATACCTACATCAAAAGCCAGACAGACTGGCGCCGTAATATCAAATCAATTCAAATCATTTATTATGCATAAGCCATACTGAGAAAATCCGGCAAGAAAATCAGTGGGCTCGTAATTTTTTTTAAATTATATATTTTCACGAAAGTGATTGGTTACATGTTTAATTTATGTTAGCTCCAGTGACATGCCCTTCGAGTAAAGATTAATTTTTTTATAAAATTTTGTATATAATACAAAATTAAACTAAGAATATTTATAAAACAAAAAAGAGACACAAATGGCTGGACCAGATTCCACAAGCGGCACCCAATCACTAGTTAACTACTAGAGCAGCCATCACGCCCCTCAACCACATTGGAGGGAAGGGAGAGACCCGCTCCACGTAGACGTTACGTAACCCAGCGGTTTACCCTCCCATAAGAAGTTATAGAAAAATATTTAGGACCGCTAACCCACTTTATATATAGGATAATCATAATTATAACAAGTACATTTTACTATTTATTATAGAGAAACAAGTCAAAAAGTTTATAATTTTTTTTCTCAGAGTGACATTGACGTCTAGAAGAAATAATTGACATTATGGTGGTGTTTCAGAATGCATTGGTATTGTGCGCAACTATAGTACCCATTTATATCAAAGTTTATTGAAGAATAATGTTTATAAAGTATTATTTATATTAATAATATATAAGTCGTATGTATAATGCAAATCCCATAAATTAACTACTTATAAGTACATATTACTAGCGTTTACTTATGGCATTGAAACGTAGTCTTCTTCTTCGTTTTGAGCAATGACTATGCGACTAGATTCCGCAAAGAAACGTAGTGCCTAAATGCCTTATAATAACATACTATAGACTATTTTATAGCTATAGTCGATATTTGTCAGTAATAAAATCCGAAAAATGGAAATCAATAAAGAGCTGACAGAATGTTAAAGTAACAATTGGTAAGCCACATCGCTAATCGAACTGATAAGCGTTGAGGAAGAAGGGTTCTCGGGTAGTGACCACGAATCGGACTAATTACATCTTAAAAATCGCATGGAAACATTGCCACCTTTTTGAATGGCATTCTCGTGGGAGCCTTACGTCCAACACTGGATGTCTATGCGCTGATGGTTAAAAGTACTAAGTGGAAGTAGAATAGGCTATAATATTAGATAAAGAAATAATAGATTTATGATCAATTTTTTTAGTATCCTACTATTCATAACCTCCAGAAACAATAAACATTAGTTTGCCAAGCAGGATTTCCCGGGATAAACGCCTGCACTTCCATACTTCATTTTTTTTATAAATTAGAAATTATTTCAAAGCTCGCAGCTTTTTAAAAGAGATGCGAACTTCGATCTCGAGATTTCTACATTGCAGTCTGTTAGTATTCCCGTTAAACTATGGCTGATTAATCACCACATTTATTATTTCAACAGATTAGGAGAGGAATAATGGGTGTAGTTCAATCTGTTATATGTTCTGCTACATTTTGTGTAGAAAGGTAAGAATTTTGCAATGTTGTTACAATTCTACGAACGTTATTACATGTTTCTGTGTAGTGACGTAAGCACACAATTCATCACCCCCCTGTCATGCCTGGGCTATACTGTTAATCTACAGCCGCGGGCCGGTCCGTACAGGGTAGTACCACACTCTCGCAGAAGATCGACATCTGAGCAATGTGCTGTGGCGTTTCGTTCGGTGAGCGAGAGAGCCGGCAGCCCAACTTTCTGAGTGGTTTTGGAGTTTTCATTGGTAGGCAGCAGACTAGCTTTACCCTTTGTATTACAAAGGTTCATGGGCGGCAGTAACACTTATCATCAGGTGCGCTGCTTGCTCGTTTGGTACCATAAGCAATAAATAAATCATGCAGATAACATCTATTCAAGAGAAGGGAAAGTTGAAATGAAACCGCTATAGCAACCAGAGTGATATAATAGAAATAGCAGGTAGGTACAATTTCAGTTGTATTGGAGAAGAAACTCGAATTCAGCAGTGGGGCGTATGTGGGCTGAGGTGATTATTATGAATCATATTACCTTCACGAACAATAATAACTATAAGCAACTTTATCATCATTCTCCTACTCTTATCTCAATTACTTGTGGTCGACGCAATATGTACTCTGCTTCCATCGTACATATTGCAAAAGTTACTAACAATAGTTTTATGACCGGCCGCCTGCCTGACGTCAACCCTCCTTGGGAATTTAATTGTTGACCTGACGGCATCAGGTGGGGTTGGCCCAGGTCCATGAAGCTCTTAGTCGTCTTTTACGACACCCACGAGCGAAGTAAGGGTTGAGAGTCTCTGACCTTCGGACGACATTACATTGATGCCCAGAGAGTGGTAATTACCGATCTCACGTGGTGTGTCATGGATATGATCCCTACCCCAAATAGATAAATCTGTACGATCCATAAAAAATATTAAGTGTCTATGTAATTTGGTGTCCGTTAATTGCATATTTATGAAGTCACAATATTACTATAACACAATATACTTCTTAGTATTTAAAAAAAAAATATTAAACCTTCACATTATCCTATGTCATCATCATCATCATCATCACAGCCCATAAATGTCCCACTGTTGGGCTCGGGCCTCCTCCGTAATGGGAGAGAAATTAACCTACTATACCACGCTGGTCAGACGTGTTGGTATAGGGTTTTGTTCCGAGTTTTCCTTCTCTAGCATAGATGTTATATGCATTTTATATCCCTTAGTCGTCCGTACGATCACCCACAGGTAAGATATGGGGTGGTGAATAGTATTCTTACTCCGTCACCACACGGATAATATATGATAATATCCTATGTATTTCTCATTAAATTGCGCGAAAATTCATGCGATTTTCGATAAAAAATCATTTGAAAATACGAATATTTTAAATTATTTTTCATCAAAACACTGCCTGTTATAATAGCCATATATGTAGTAGTTGAATTCAAGTTATCTATTTATCTACTGACAAGAGAATTAACTGTTTTTTATGTATGTTAACTACATTCAGGGTGCTCACATGGACCTGCTGTGCATTTCTACTGATGTTGCTCATGTTTAGCATTGTATTGCTCATGATATACGGCATCTCGGTGGGATACCATTATGCTCAAAAGGAACTCGCGGCCTTTGCACGTAAGAACATATTTGTATACTTTTATAGGGCTGTCTTTGTTTGTCGAGAGATTGAATAAAGAAAAATATTATAAAGCGATACAAATGCAAGTTTATGAATGTGTTTAGATTTAAATGAATATTGTATTAAGTATACTTACTTAGGAGTTAAAACTCGCATACAAGCGTAGATATCTATCCTACACGATTTTTCTTTTAATAAATAAAGAACATAGATTTGATGGTAATTCTAGAAGAAACACGAACCGATAAAATAATATACCTACCTAATAAGTGTAAATTCAATTTAGAAAATGACAGCTTTTTGTGGTCTGGCTGTAGTTCGATTGCACAGTGTCTTAGTAATACAGAGCGAAAGTAATGCAACATGAGACCCCATAATCGGCCACATATATTTACATATCTGCCACGAAAATCACAATTGATACAAAATAAAAATCTGTATACCTTTTGCACTAGTCATAAGATAGCTATCCCTTTTTTATTGCATGTGGTGGCAAATAAGCAAGCAGCACACATGATGGTAAGCGTTACTGCCACCCATGGACCTTCGCAATATCAAGGTTATAACTAGGTCACTGCCTACCAATGCAAACCCCAAACCCACCCAGTTGGGCTTCTGGCACTTTCGCTCACCGAACGAGGCGCAATAGCACATTGCCATTACTCAGACATCGATCTTCTGCGAGAGTGTGGTACTACCCCGGACGGACCGGCCCGCGGCTGTAGACAGAAAACTGTTTACAGTCAACAAAAACACTACCTGTATATATTTTAAGCCACGTTTTGATATCGGTATGACAACCGAATGCCGAGATGAAAGCGAATCTTTTAAAATATAATTTGCATGTGGTGACAGAGTAACAATATAATAATTCACCACGACATTTCAAGGCCTGTGGCTGTCGTTGAAGATGACTAAGGCATATTATATGCAGATAACATAATACTCTGAGCTGAGTTCCACTACAAGAGAAGAAAACTTAGAAATAAAACTCAATACCTATGTGTCTGACTAGTATTGTGAGTCAATTAATCTCTTATTGCGGAAGCAGCTCGAGTATAGCAGTTGGACGTATATAAGCTAAGATGAACTATAATAATTGCAATAAATAAACTTACATGCCACAGATTCGTCAAGATCGACTACAGAGGTGATAGGGCGTGCTGGTCCGGAGAACAGGCCAGTGGTTCGCCTCCTTGCTGTAAACAGATCTGAGACGGAACACGCGCCACATCCACTTCTAGGTTTGTTAATAATTACTATAATTTCTAGCTCAGTAATCATTGTTTTTGTCATGTTCATAAATACTACGAGTACAATGCTCATATCATCACTATTTTCTTACATATTACTTTATTAACATGTTAAACTTGTGGACAAGACGCAGCATCTTCTCTCTGTTTCAGCAACGTTGAAATAAAAACAATAAACTCTAAAGGATTTATGTTAAGTTAGATTATAAGCTGCGTTATGTACTAAGGAACTTATCCTTCTATTACCGAGGACTTAAAAAACATGCAATTAACGGAAACACCGACCATTACCAAAAATTACACCGAGACTACGACGCAATGCAAGGCTTATTCCCTAGTGCAGGGGTCGGCACGGCCTCCGAAGACAAAGATCGGGTACCGGTGGCCCGCTCGCACGGCGAAGAGAGGTGTTTGCAGGGTGGGTCCATAGCTTTGCGTGCCGCCTCTTCTGTCGCCCCGGACCGATTTATCGGGGCGTGACCACATCCATGGTCATCATCATCCACCTTGCGGATAAGAAAAAAAAAAGTTCAGGGGTCGGCAACCTTTTGAGTCGTAAAAGCCAAAAATTACAATTTACAAAATTTTTAAGTTTTTAAAGAGCCACAATTATTTTTACCAATAATAAATGGTGCCTAATCCTCATTAATCCATTCAGAACCATTTTTAAATGTTTTCTTTATAAAATATTTTATGCGTAAAGAACTAAAGAGCCGCAACTTCACATCCAAAGAGCCGCATGTGGCTCGCGAGCCGCAGGTAGCCGACCCCTGCCCTAGTGTATCTTTCAAAAATGATAATAATAATAAGAAACTAGATCATCATCATCATCATCATTCTCCTACTCTTATCCCAATTACTTAGGGTCGATACAATATGTACTCTTTTATAATACATATTGTAAAAGTTATTGGCAATAGTTTTATAACCGGCCACCTGCCAGACGTCAACCCTCCTTGGGAATATAATAAGAACCTAGATACTCCATATTTTTCTCGCTATTGACCATGAACCTCCTTTGTAAAGGAAGTGAAAAGATTTACTATTTCATGCTATATTTTTAGGAGGCCACACAGAAAGTGTACCGGCTTAGGCACATTTATTCTTGATTTAGTAAATAAATACTCTTGAACTGATATATATTGATACTATGGCTTTATTACTATTATCGGCATATATTGAATAGTGTTACAAGACGGTTATTGTTGGAGTGTTAAATTGGTATACTAATCTTTGCATTGCATTATCGCCACTACCCGCACGGCACAGACGCCGCGCACAGACAATATATGTCTTGTTCACAACGTGAACAGAAAGTATCACTTGAAATATCTATAGGTACATGTGTTGCCTATCTATTTGTTAAAATCTATATCATTTATTATAAAAGTAAGCGCCTACCATAAATAAGAACTTGAACACATAATTAATTTACAGAGGTGTACGAAACCAAAAAACCAGGTGAGAATATCTACTTAGAAACTTCAGAAACGCCTATCATCTTGTTAGAAACTGAAAGGTTAGTAGATAATTATTATCTATATTATACGTATATAGATGTGCTATTTTTTTTACCTAGCTTTTACTATTGTCTAAATCCTATTTTCCACATAGGTATCCCGTATGGTGACAGAGTAAGAATACAATTCACCAACTTACTCTTGGCCATGGGTAGATATCACATAAGACGATTAAAGGATATAATATGCATACAACGTCTATGCAAGAGAAGAAAAAACTCGAAATAAAACCCTGTACTAAAACGTCTGATCAACGTGGTATAGTAGGTCAATTTCCCTCCTGTTGTAGAGCAGGTTCGAACCCAATAATGGAACATACATGAGCTGAGATGATAAAATCACATTTGGTAAAACATGACAAGGTAAACTGGAAGGTTGAAACCGCTTTATAAATCCACTCTTGCTTTGAAGACGGATAAATTATAATCGTATGAATAATTGAATACTAGGGCTGGCCAAGTATTTAAAGGCCTTATCGTGATTTTGTCTTCTTTGTATGTATCTGTATTCTGTAGTAATACAGTAATAAGTAGGTACGCTTTATGTTTCCGTGTGGAGACGGATTAAGAATACAATTCACCACACCTAATCTTAGCCGTGGGTGTCGTAAACGACTGTCGTAAACGACGTCGTAGACGACTAAGCGATACAATTTGTCTATAACATCTATGCAGGAAAAGAAAAATTGATCGGCAGCACAAAATTGTAACAGCGCAGCGTGGTTATAGTAGGTCAATTGCCCACGCTTGAGCCCAGCAAGGAACGTACGTATATAAGCTGAAATGCTGATAACTTTTTGTAAATATTTTTCGAGTTATATTCTTTTTTATATACGCAGACCTCCAAAGGAACCTGAGTTATCTCCGCACGAGAGGGATCTAGCTCGTAGACTTATCGGACGTTTTCGTCGATCTCGGAACACCGGCACCAGTCACACTGTCATACCATTCCTAAGGCCATTAAGAAACACGACCACGATGTCATTTCTAACGACGTGATTTTACTATACGAGTGTAATTAATCTAGTTTTCGGATCTAAAATTAATTAAGTTGGATTTTAATTAATAGGAGAACTAACATAAACTTTGATTCGTCTCGCTTCCATTGGATTTTTCGCAAATACGCGTTTAATATTTGGCTATGAAAGATATGTGTAGCCATTGCCGGTCAATGATTTTATTTGAAATTAATAAAGTGTTTTTCTTGATATATTAAGTTTCATTTTAATTAAATATCTATATTACGATTTGAGGTGAGGAATTACGATTAATTAAGTGTTCGAGCTGAATGTTTTTTAACTTATTTGTATTAAATAGGTACAGCGTTTGATTACATGTATAACGGTAAAGAATAAAGACTGTATCTATTGGCTACTGTATTATTCCTGGTCAGTACTTGCTGTATACTTTGTAAAAGTTTATTATATTAGGTTTTTGATAGGTCTATCCTAGACTTCTTATTTAAGTTTATAATCGATATTCCTCGCCGTAACCGAAACATTAAAGTAGTATTTAGTTGCACGGATGTAAAGTCCCCTCAGTAATCTTCTTATCTTAATATATATAAATTACGCGTCATGTTGTTTGTCCGCGATGGACACCTGAAGTACTTAACCGAGTTTAATCAAATTTACACAGCATGTGTAGTTTGATCCAACTTAAAAGATAGGATAGCTTCCATCTCAATTTATAGTCGCAATATTATTTTATTGCAAATTATATGTCTATTGTTTGACGGTCACAATTATCTGTTATCTCCAAACGATTCTAACAGATGGCGGTATCTGTTGACTGGATTGAGTAAGTATTTAATAGATGGTACTATGTTAAACGTACAAACGTTTTATATAAGCTACAATTTATTAGCATAACTACCACGTGTTACTAAGGCTACCTTAGCCACAGCAACGCGTGGCCGAGTCTGCTAGTATATATAATAATTTTTGTTAATTATAAATGAAAATAAAGGGGAATGCCCATTTTCGGTATCGCTTGATGCATCTAATTTTAAACTGTGACACGAGTTCATGACATGGAAAATCTTAGTTAATTATTAAAATAATTTTATCACGTATTGTGGAGTCTCACATTTGCCGGGTTTATGCACGTGTAATACATAATAGTCTTTTTTTGTATCGTAGTTTTCCGTTGAATAGATTTTTGTTGTAGCAACATTATTACACAGATAATTATGATTAATCGATCAATCGATGTTCTACTGATCTAATAAAGTATCGATTAAACATAATTATTTGTGATTATTAACAGTTCATAACAATAATATTTTTATACAACGAAAAAAATGTATTTATTAGAATATAATTTATTTTATCGACTGTACGAAACTAAACACAGCTTTTTGTTAGCCAATGTAACAAAATGTTAGCTTTGAAACATTAAAAACTAGGTGAAATATGAGATCGTATTTATCATAAACAGAAAAACTTACAAAAATATTTCGCCTTCTGTCTTATTGTGAGTGAATACTCGTGTTTGTATATCAGTATGAAAAATCGAAGTAATAAACGTTATCGATTTTTGATGTAAATCTTTTTATTTTAGTAACACTGTAACCGTACTTGTCAATCTTATTATGTTTGTTGTTCGCGGCTAAACAGATTGGATTGTTCAGTTTGTTTTTTTGTTACTGTTGATTTGTGTATTGTTACATTAACTGCACGTATTTTGAGAAAAGACTCTTTAAATATATACTTTTTTACTAATTGTGAGATAGAGACTCCTTGTAAAAAGTGATTGTGAGTGTGTAGTGTACAACATCACCGCTATGGCAAGCTCCGTTCGTCGGTGTATTAACTGTTTCCTTCGACTGCAGCATGGAAGTTGGCAGTCGTTGAGAGAAGTGAACGATGATATCTACACTATTCTATCAGCTTGGATTTCACCCAGTTTGGTAAGTCATTTTTACGACTGCGCCATTTGTATACAACATAATGCTGGTTTTGTTGGGTACGAAGGCTAATGTATATTGTTTTTTCAGATTTCACGTGATGGCATTATTTGTAATGAATGCTTTGCTGCTCTCCAAGCCGCACTTTCATCTGGCTCAGGCCAAACTCCTGTGTTGGGCCATCGAAGCGTATGTTTTGTATGTGGAACATCAATACTTCGTGTGAAATCAATTAGAGTACCTGCCAATAGTGAAGAAAGGAATATCATTCTTAATCGGATATCTCCACATCTGGTATGTAAACAAATCAAATGATTAAGTATTTATATGTATATGCCAGCTTTGTTTATCAATTATCCCTTTGCTTTAAACATCCTCTCCTAATTAGATATCATTTGAAATGATATATAGTACAGTTTCAATACTTTTGTGATTAATAATCAGTAATCTAGTTTAAAGGTTTATTTGATAATGTTATTAGTTTTTAAATAAATTAAACACCTATTCTCCTAAATAATATTGTATATACAAGACAATACATTTATTTACAAAATCTTGCATAACTGTAGTGTTGACAAGTAATTGCTGTCAATAGGCAAGTGTCTATATTATATTTATATATATACATATATATATATATATAAGTTACATATTAATCCTTACTGTTAACCAATCCTAACTTTTAATTTTTCTTGTTCAGATACATCATTTGGATAGAGTATGCCGAGCATGTTGGATGGCAGCTAAGAGGACCATACAACGGCATTTGCAATATGATGCTCATCATATGAAACAGCCTGATGATGAACCTGGACCCAATATTGAAGTTCCTGCACCAAATGCTTATGAACCTGTACCTATTGTGGAAGTTGCTGCACCGGATGTAGCAGTACCTGTAGAAAATATTGATCCACCCGTATATGGTGACGAAAACATTGCTGTACATATTCCTGACCCACCAGCATTACCACAGCACAACCTATACCAGCTCCAAAGAAGGCAACAACTGCCAAAAATAACATCACAGACATATAAACGTGCAGCTGCATCAACTAGACATTGTGTTTTTACTAACTGTGGAAATACTGAAAGGCTATTAATACCTAGAGCATTGAAAGAAGAAGTTTTGAGCCGCTATCGAATTTATGTACCCCAAAGTGCTCGGATCTGTAACTTTCATTTGCATAATGACTGCTGGAATGAGTTACAAGTCAATTATTCTGACTTCACTGGTCCTCAAATGGATAACCTACTACTTATGTTGGAAAGACTGTCAACAAAGCAGATTAATTTTAGTAATGTCCACATGATCCAACCTAACTTATGTCATTACTGGTTAGGTCTAAATGCTGTACAGTTTTATGAACTAATGATCAATATTCCACAATTACACAATGAAGTGCCAGATGCTAGTGTAGCACTGTGTATTTATTTAACTAAACTAAGAAGTGGAGACAGTAATGAGAGGTTGTGTGGCCTATTTAATATGCCGAGAAGTACACTCGAGCGGTACATGAATAAAGTGCGAGATGTTATGACATTGCATTTAGTACCTCATTATTTGGGTCTCAGTCATATGACTGTTCAAGAAGTGGCAGCAATCAATACACTTATACCTGAGGGGTTCTATGGAAACCTAGCGATGCCTGCAGAGACCAGACCAGCCATTACTATATGTGATGCTACATATATCTATGTCCAAAGTAGTAGCAACTATTTGTTCCAGAAACAGACATACAGTTTGCATAAATATACCAACCTAGTGAAACCATTCATGATTGTATGCTGTAACGGTCACATATTAGATTGTTTGGGACCATATAAAGCAACAACCAATGATGCTACAATTATGAGAACAGAATTTAGCAGGTCCGATGGACCTATGCGTCAATATTTTAGAGAAGGAGATATTTTTATCCTTGACAGAGGCTTTAGAGATGTAGTGACACACCTACAGGAATATGGATATCAAACACATCTACCTGAATCCTTATTGGAGGGCCACCACCAACTCACCACAGAGCAAGCCAACAAATCACGTTGTGTCACAATGTGTAGATGGGTTGTTGAGATTGTTAATGGCAGATTGAAACAAGATTTTAAATTGTTCAGACAGGAGTATTTCAATACAGCTATAAAACATCTCATGGAGGATTTCAGGATTGGTTGTGCTCTTGTTAACAAGTTTCGCCCTGTCCTTGAAGACAAACCTGTACACAGGGAATATTTAGAAATAGCCCGGCAGAGATTAAATGTTCCTAATCATCTAGCTGATGTAGTTGAAGCAGAACATTTGAACAGGAGACGCATAGGATTTATTAATATAGATGAGAACCATCCTCACTTGAATGATTTTCCAAGGCTAACAATAGATGACTTGAAAAAATTAGCTCTTGGCACATACCAGCTCAAGCAGGCAAGATCATACTACGGAGAACACGTACGACAAAATGGCATATACACTGTGCAAATAAATAATGTCATAGAAGACGACATACCGCTTGTTCTGGGTGTGAACAATTATATAATTCGTGGCAGAATCAAATCCAGACACGTAAGCAGCCGTTCATACTACACATATCTGTTAATAAATAGAAATGAAGACACAGTTAATACACTGAGAGCCATCTCTGGCTACTATTGTAGCTGTTTGGTGGGCAGGCGTACAGTTGGCTGCTGTGCGCATGTGATGACCATTGCCTGGTATTTGAGCTGGGGACGGCATAATGATATCACTGCACCAGCGCCATTTTTAGATGACATTTTTGAAGAATACACCTACGAAAATATAGAATAAACCATGTTGTTTTAATAAAGCTTTATTTTGATTAAAATGAGTATTTATTTGATTGTGACTAATTATACATACACAACCGTAATATATAGGCTATTTTTCGACAGTTCTTTTAGCAAAATATAGGTAGGTACTTAGTTTCCTCCTACTGGAATACTTGTTACTATAAATAACTTTGTAGCGTGTAACGCACACACCTACACTATGCTGACATTAGCATTTTAGTATGTACTAGTTAATAAGTAAGAACGCTAACGAAATGAAATCAGTCAGTCGGACAGTCGGCCTTGTGACTCATTAGAATAAAGAGTGCTTTGAGAACTCGTCGTCGTTGGTATTTCCTGACGTTCACCCCTAAAAATATAGGCTTAGAACCCCATATCCTCTAAAACTTCTTAAAATATGTAGTAATAATACATTTCATGCATATCTATTTATATTTTATAAGTAATAGCATAGATGCTAATCTTCATATTATTTAAAAGATAAGTAATAAGTTTTTAACTACAAAGTTCACCCCTCGATTTCTCAGAAACCCGGCAAATTACCCATATGATGTTTATTTTTATTTAAACTACATACTAATACGAATCTTAGACAGTGGTTTTCATCTTGTCACTGTAATATTTATACCGATACTATTTTCCTTAGTCACTTGGGCATTCCCCTTTATATAAAAAATATATAGGTATATTTATTTTTTACATATATAAGTACACTTACTAATAGCTAAACAATTATTCATATTCAACCGATGAGAATTTATATGTTAATTCTAGTAAGATTTCTGCTTAACGTTTCATTAAATACATCTTTTCTGTTAAACAATGTATAATTTGCTTTGTTGAGTGTGTTGGATTGGAGACCGTCGGCGTCACGTCGAGAGATGTGGTGGATAAAGCCACGCTTCATCACTTCAACTGATGGGATTATTTTCCCTTTATCATTTCCAGGCAAACCTGAATATTAAATATCTTTAGCTTTGGCTACTTTCTCTATAACCAATTTTTTAAATTTATTTTAAAAGACGATACCTCTCTCGAATTAATCTATTCTTACAGCCTTAGAACTACACCACAGCAGTACCCCTTATTGTAAATGGTTATTGCCAATCACAATTGCCAATGCTGGTGCGGGCGTTCGTTAAGCAAGTAAAACTCTGTTCTTTAATTCTTGTTTATAGAAAGATATCATTCATGTCTCTCTACCAGAAGCCAGGGGCGGATCTTAAATGTTCGGGGCTCTGTTCTAATACTACCCAGGAGGGGCCTACTAAGCCGGGCGGGCCACCGAAGTCAAAGATCGGGTACCGGTGGCCTGCTCGCACAGCGAAGAGAGGATTTTACGGTGGGTCTATGGGGTCACGCGCCGCCTTTCCGTCACCCCGGGCCGATTTGGCGGGGCGAGACGCATCCATAGTCCACCAAAAAAAAAGGAGGGGGGCCTACTAATTATACAACTGTCATTCTGTCAAGAAACTGTTTAACTGTATAGGTAATGAAAATGATGTAAGTAGTCAAGTAGGAAGACAGAATATTTTATTTATTTAATATTTAGGTATTTTATTGTTTATGTACCCATAATAAGGCTATATGTATAAACAGCAACTATAATCGTGCCTGGTTATGACGCCACCTACTTAAATTATAAAGCAGCCTATCTGGATTTTAGAGCTGCATATTCGTTATTTGCTCTTCACTGTGTAAATTCTTTGTTAAATCACAATTTATGGAAAGAATTGATGAATTATTTAGTCAATATTGTAATATTGTTGTTCTATATTGTGTTTTCTATATACCGCTCTTGAGAACGACCGAAAACGAGCGCCAGGGATTTCCATTTCGTTGCAATAGACGAATTAATCGATCTCAGGATTACTAATCTTATAATTAAATTGGATATTAGTTTTACATATTTTACTTTAAAACATTGTATCATCGTTTGTTTTCATTGAGGGCTCAGGGCCCACGTCCACGGGTCCCTGAGCTGGAGCCTAAAAAGCGCTTAAGTAGATCCGCCCCTGTCAGGAGCCGTGAATAAT
The DNA here is from genome assembly GCA_905163515.2 of Lymantria monacha. Taxonomy (NCBI): domain Eukaryota; kingdom Metazoa; phylum Arthropoda; class Insecta; order Lepidoptera; family Erebidae; genus Lymantria; species Lymantria monacha. The sequence goes on from LR991093.1 coordinate 23,667,826, forward strand.
GCAGAGCCCGTATTTCTCGTGAACAGAGTGCAGATCCTAGAGTGTAATTACTAGACTATGATTCTAGATCATAGCATTTTGAAATTAAGTGCACATCAATAGAACTTCCACTAGGTACATGGAGAGCTATTTTTTTTTTGGTAACGCAGTGGTCCAGGAATGCGTGAAGCACTAACTCTCCGGATGGGAAGTGTGGGATTCCTAGCCTAGGGCTAGGTTACCCACTAAACCGCATCCACTGCGATTGCTGTTAGCCTAGGGGCTGTTACAGTGTAACCGGGCTGTGGGTAAGCGCTGAGGGCTCTCAACCCGAATGGCTATTTACAGGTCTCTACTAGCTATTTTATTAGATAAAGGACCACTTACCCATTTTTGCTGCGGAATTTTGCACGAAACAATAATGGTAACCAATACCGATGCCCATGACCATTACTATGAGAATAGTGAGCAGTAGACAACATGTAAGCATGGCACATACTGTACATAGCGATACTCTGTAACGGGGTGATAATTTTCATATACTTTTGTTCCATACCGACGAATATTAACTACCTAATGCTTACTAATATTATAAATGTGAAAGTAACTCTGTCTATCTGGCGCTCTTTCACGTCAAAACTACTGTACCGATCTAAATGAAATTTGGTACACAGATAATCTAGAGCCTGATAAAGGACATAGGCTACTTCTTAATGCAAAAAAAATGTTGTAAAGGGGGATGAAAAGTTGTAAGGAAGTATTATCATTTTTAAAGCCAGAACGTTGAAACTTATTTTTAGGCTATTGCTTAGATATAAATAAATATGACATTAACATGTTGTAAAAATTTACCCTTACGGGGTAAAATAGAAATAGGGGATGAAAACTTTAGGAAAGTAACCTTTTTATGCGGGCGAAGCCGCGGGTAGAAGCTAGTTTATAATACATAACTAAAAAAATATAGCTACCCTTACTAGCCAATACTTATCCATATTGTTGCATCCGAGAAATAAAGATGTAAAATTCAGTAAAATGTTACGGATATTCCTTTAAATATAAACACACATACATACATATCATCACGCCATATCCCGTATAGTAGGCAGAGAGAACAGAGTGCCAGAGAACTCTATCTTTGCATACTTCACTCGCTTCCTCAACATTCATAATTCTCTTCATACACGCTCGCCGGTTTCGGAGACTGTTGAATCCACCTTCCTTCAGTACGTGACCAATCTGGTCTAGGTAGGTGAGTCTCGGTCTCCCCCGGTACCTACATCCTTCCACTTTCGCATTGTATATCTTCTTAACCAGACATTCGTTCGGCATTCTTTCCGCATGTCCGAACCATCGGAGCATTCCCTTTCGCATCTTTACACCAATACTCTCTTTCATACCTACTCGCTCTCTTACATCGTCGTTGCGAATGCGATCGGTCAGCCTAACTCCACAGATTTTCCGTGGAGATCGCATTTCGACCGTATTAATTTTACTTTCATGCTCTTTTCTGCATACCCAAATCTCGCTTTCATATAGTAAGTAATATTAGGAGAAGCACTGCGTTATGTATTGCTACACGTGCCTTCTGGCTGAGGTGGTGGCTACCGAGAAGTTGCCCCAACGCTCCGTTCACTTTATTTCCCGCATTCACTCTTCGCTCTATATCAGTAGTGTACCTTCCATCTCTGCTAAATCCACGTCCAAGATATACAAATTCATCCACTTGCTCTAGTACATCATTACCTATTGTTACTCTTACATCTGTTCTGGCTTCATCTCTTTCAAAGACCATAATTTTGGTTTTGCTCACATTCACGCGTAAACCCCTTTTCTTACAATCTTCTGTCATTGTGTCGACTAGGGTCTGCAGGTCAGTCGCTGACTGCGCCAGCAGGACTGCATCATTTGCATTGAGCAGAGCACTGACCACTGAGTCGCCCATCTGGACTCCCACATTCATATCGTTCAACCTTTGGAAACATTTATCCAGATATATGATAAACAGCCTGGCTGATAGAACGCACCTCTGCTTAACGCCGATATTAACGTCAAAACAAGGCGACATTCCATCATCCAGCCGCACACAAGCTCTAGACCCCATGTAACTGGACTGCACAGCTTGCAGCAGTTTACCGCTAATACTATACTCCGGTAAAATGTCCCAAAGTTCCTTTCGTACAACCGTGTCATATGCTCTCTCCAGATCCACAAAACTGCAGAAAACCCTCTGACCTAGAGCCAGATGCTTCTCCACAATGTTGCGCAGAGAGAACACTTGATCCATGCATCCCCTTCCACTCACACAGTAAACCATCGGCCACTCACCACCATAAATATAAAAAGGAATGTTAATAAAAAGACTCTATGAGTATTTTTATGCTCGCCACTAAAGTAAGACATTTAGAGTACCGGTGGGCTACTCAAAAAGTAGAGACAAGAAACACGGCGAGGACTCATGAAGCCCCATGCCGCCTTGTTATTGCCTTGATCGTTTAGACGAGGTGTGCAAATTGCCAGCAAAATTTTATATTTCTTTCTTTCAACTTTTATGCATTTATTTTTTACATTTAATACCTTTCACGGAACTCCTAACTTGCCATTTACTAAAAAAATCTCTTATTTCTTAACTCTCGCTTTCGCTCAATATATGACTGCACAGATGGCGTAGTGGTTAAGATATCGACCTTCCGTGCCGCGGGTTCGATTCCCATACAGAACAATACTTTGCACGATTCACGAAGTGTTGTTCTGAGTCTGGGTGTAATTCGTCTGCGTTATTTGCATGTTTGTAAAGTCCCACGAAATACAAGGATTATTTCCTTAGTGCAGGGTGGTGTTTAGCGTTCCAGTAAGCCACCTGCATGGCGTCGAGAGGTATGTTGTTGGGCGGGTCTACGGGGTCGTGCACCACTTCTCCCGCCGCCTCGGACGAATTAGCGGGGCGTGACTGCACAGTAACCCGCCGCCAAAAAAAAGGGTGGTGTTTAAAAATATATATAAATCGAACGCTAGATCTTATGGCGTCAGACTAAAAATAGAGGACGGGCACGCTGTATACACATATTTCCCAGGCAGGCGCATATCATCACCGTCCTGTAAGTGAATTGTTATAATAATTGCGCGAGTCACCAATTTCCGTCTGCATCAATAGCTGTGTAGGTATTACATAAATGTATCTACACAAACTAAAGTGCAACTAGCATACAATTCCTTACCTTTCGAGAGCATCTAAGAGAATTGAAACGAATGAACTGATAGAACAACATAAACAACCCATTTTGTGAAGACAACATTTGTGTACTAGAATTTTTTAACCTGAAAAGAGAAAAAAGTGTGTCCTCCGTCTACGTCTAAATATTTTGTAAGCCTATTCACCCATTTTGAAATTAAATTCACTGTAATATTAACTACAAAACCGACATCAAAAAAATTCCAAAAATAATGAATGACAGCAGTCAAATAGTATCATAATGTATCTATCTATACATAAACTTTAACCTTTTGCTGTATACATCCACCTATGCTATCGATTGGTTTTGGGCCTACTGAAGTCAGAACAATCACCACGCTTAGAAGGAAAGTTGCTAATCGCAGTTAGCGTTATAAGTTACTCAGGTAAGTGCTGTTTTTTTTTTAATGCACTTGGTGGCAAACGAGCAAGCCGCACAACTTATGATATGTGTTACTACCGCCCATGGACCTTTCAATACCAGGGGTATAGATAGGCGGCTGTCTTCCAAATAAACATCCCAAATCCACCCAGAAAGTTGGGCTTCCGATTCTCTCGCTCACCAAACGAAGCAAAGCAGCACATTGCCACTGCTCAGACGTCGATTTTCGAGTGTGGTAGGTACTACTTCAGATGGACCGGCCTGCGGCTGTGAATAGAAAGCTGTCAAGTGTGGACCTACCGCTATTCCTGTTCCCTATTGTCTTGAATTGATACTCAGTTTGTTTTTACGACTCCCCAAGGCAAACGAGACGGTAACCACATATTATATCCTAACCCGTTACCACACGGCAGTTTGAGTTTAAAAAATATTTATCAAGGCCTTTCCCTTATAAATTTAGTAGGTAATTGCACGAAGTCAGCTTGTTCCTGTAAACGACAATAGACTTGGCAACAGGCTTTAATTAGGTAGGTACAAGGTATAAGTAAGGAAGGAATAAAAGGAAAATGGAATTTTAAACTGCGTTTTTATTTCCCGTTCTACGTCCACTTGCACATGTTTATTCAATCCGATTACAGTGAACACTGGCAAACCATTAATATAGAACAAGCAGTCAAGGATAACATTAGTGGATAAACACTCTTTTTAATAGTATATTATCTGTGATGACCACTATCAGAGACACTTCTATCATAACCACCAAACAGTATGAAACACCACGTTTTATAACCACTATCTATCACAGACTACTAGGTATTCTCCACAGGGCAATTAAATTAGATACCCACAATGTATTCTACGTAAAACTATTTTTGATTATATTGTAATGCCTCCTCTACACTGCTCTGCAAATTAAGGCGTTTTTGGCAGGAATATGAAAGTGTCATTCGGTGGAAGACCACCATATACAAGGATTATTAGCGGGTGACCGGACCGGGGATTAGTCTGGTCGCCCAGGGAGCGAGGCCACCGCGTGAGGACGACGCCCCGACGGTGCAAACTGTCCGGGCGTCGACGTTAGAGAGGATACCCGTGAGGGTAGATCGCCAGGTGGGCTACTGAAGAAAAAGACCACGTACCAGTGACCCACCCGCACGGCGAAGAGAGGTATATTGTAGGGCGGGTCTACGGGGTCTTGCGCCACTTTCCCTGTCGACCCGGACGGATTAGCGGGGTCGGACGTACCGTAGCCCGCCGCCAAAAAAAAAGAAAGAAATACAAGAGTATTATATTCACTATCTTAGTGCTTTAACATGCAATATTAAATAATTTTGATGGCATTTTATGTAATATAATATATAGTAACTGATGGGATGTAGTGAATCCTTACTAATATTATAAATGCGAAAGTAACTCTGTCTGTCTGTCGCTCTTTCACACCAAAACTACTGAACCGATCTAAATGAAATTTGGTACACAGATAGTCTAGAGCCTGATAAAGGACATAGGCTACTTTTTAATGCAAAAAAAGGGTTGTAAGGGGGGATGAAGCGTTGTAAGGAAATATCGTCATTTGTAAAGCCAGAAGCTTGAAATTATTAGTCTATTCATTAGATATAAATAAATATGACATTAACATGTTGTAAAAATTTATCCTTAAGGGGTAAAATAAAAATAGAGGATGAAAAACTTTAGGAAAGTAACCTTTTACGCAGGCGAAGCCGCGGGCAGAAGCTAGTATGATATAAAAGTGCCTTACATTTTCGTTTTCCATCAAAATTCCCAGAAGAGTGTGGCCATAGTACTGTTAATGACGAGGATTTGACTAACACACAGACAATGAGTAATCACTAACGTAAAGAGACTAAAGACGTGAGGAAAATTGTAACTCGACACTCACTATTTTTTTTAAAGACTCCGTCCTGCACTAAGTTATCCTTGTATTATGAAGGACTTTACAAACATGAAATTAACACAAGACAAATTACACTCACAAAAAAACGCAGACAAATTACAATCAGACTCAGAACAACTCTTTGTGGATCGCACAAAGTATTGTCCTACGTGGGAATCGAACCCATGACACTAGCACGTAAGATCGCTATCTTTACCACTACGCCATCTGTGCAATCATTAAAGGTGACTACTGTTGAAAGCAACGTTTTGATTTACTTAGGAACAATGACTTATTTGACTAAATGTATTTTGTGAATAAAATTGTAACTCAACACTGACAACAATGGGCTCGTATTAAGAGCTGATTACCATAACAAAAAAGAAAAATAAATTAAGGCATTTTAGTTCTTGCTATTAACTATTATAAAAGGACTAGTATTTCGTCCTTAATATTAGCATCTGTATAATCTTAGCTATTACCATTCTTCTTCTTTTTCTTCTTATTTGCAATTAACCACAACTTCGCCAATGTAAAAGTAAAATAAGTTTAAAAAATTAGTAAATTTACAGTTTAGTCGTCAATAATCCTTGTTAAATTTCTGAAAACCAACATCAGCTATTATCATTATCACGAAGTATAGGTACAAGGAGTCCGAACGTAATGTTGAACGAATAGTCTCAATTTAGGGGACATAATTTTTGCCGGTAGAGCACGCTACTTTTCAAGAAATACTCCTTTAAATCCATACGCGGGAAGTTTTATTGCTATTGACTGGAATGTTTTGTTGCTATTGATAGCTCTGGAATATTTTGTTGCTATTGACAGCTCTGGATTTTATATTTAAATTAATTAAATTCAACATGCGCGAGCCAACGCGTGTTTACGTGTAATCAGAGTTCTGAGCCATTGAGTTCATTATTATGTCCATGAATACTATGGAAAAGCCTATACCGTTCGGACTCCTTATACCTATCTATACTTCGTGATCATTATTATCCCTGTGTGTGTTCACGTCAGTGTCAACTGTCAAATTTGTTTGTGGCAAATATGTCAAAATGCTAACTTCGCCCCAGTTCTTCCACCTATAAGAACATGGCAGATGAAAACATTCAACAAAAGAAAGAGGGTTTTAAGAAAAAGCCTAAGCGATATCCAAATAAGAATTACGCTATAAAGAAAAGGCTACCATTACGTCCTATTGATGGAGATAATGTGGTATTCATAACCAAGAAGACCAATTTCAAAGTAAGTACAATATGACCATAGTTACCAATTTTGTTTTTGTGAAATTGTGTACCAAAACTACTAATTTCCAGGCACAGTTAGATAAGTGTTGTGATCTCCTAACAAGAGGTGAAAAAGAAATTATCCTCCATGGCTTAGGAGCTGCCATACAGCGGTGTTGCAACTTAGCACTTCAATTAGAGATATTATTTTCTGGCACTTGCCAAATCGAAGTAAACACTGGAACAGTTGATGTAATAGGTAAGTCTAATCATAGAATATGTAATAAAAGTTATACAACACTGGATTTCTTTTTTATCTTCCTATAATGTTACAGTTGGCATATTAACCCACCTGATGATAAGTAGTACATGCCATTTATGGAATTCAACAGTTTAACTACCTACAGTACCTTTAATGTCTAATATATTAGCAAGACGGGAAAGGGAGGGTTTTGGGCCAATGAGAGAACTTATTCACTAATAGTAGTTCAGTTGCAAATTGCTACTACACAGGCATCAATTTTCTAAAACATTACATTGGCATAATAGAGGACACATGTAGTAAAATATTACATTGTCATAATAGAAGGAACTAAGCAGTGCCTCATCATGCCAGAGGATGGTAACTCTTCATCTGGTGTGGACACTCCCCGCCCAATCCACCATAGGACAATGAATGAGCAGTGTGCAACTCTGTAACCTGCAATATTATATCTAACCATTAATCAAGTAAGCCACTAGTCCTATTTATAAATTACTACCCTTTTTTCCATGTGGTGATGGAGTAAAAAGACAATTCACCACCTTAGCCGTGGGTGATCATAAGAGACGACTAAGGGATATAAAAACGCATATAACATCTATCTATGCAAGAGAAAGGCAACTCGAAACTAAACCCTATACCAACACGTCTGACCAGCATGGTATAGGTCAATTTCCCTCCTGATATGGAGGAGGCTTGAGCCCAACAGTGGGACATATATGAGCTGAAAAGATGATAATGAAATGACCCTTTCAGATATCAATTATTTTGATTGAAAGATTTTAAAACACTATGTTTAATTAATATGTTTATTTATTATCCATAGATGACTTAGAGCCACTGACTGAAGAACTGGATTTTGACTCACAAGTAAGGTGTACATCTTCTATACACATAAGGATATTCAGAACTGCAATGCTAGGCAGCAATCAATGAGAATGTTCTTCACACTAAATGAGATTGTGCAATGGATTGGACTTACAGTATTTGAAATATGGATAAACTTAATAACAATAACAATATTTTCAGTGTTATTAGCACTGAAAATAGATGGTGTAGTGAACAGTGCTTGGTGGACTGTATTTGCACCATTATTTGTAAGTGATGCAATGAATGCATATTTCTGTTGTATTGTATGTATTCGAATGAATTTAGAGAGTTCATATAAAGCATCCTTATATCGAGCATTATGGAGTGCTATATTCCTAGGCTTAACATTTGTATTTAAATTTCTGCTATGTAGAAAACTCCAAGGTGACTCTGCAATAGAATACAGTGAAGTGTTTGCACCATTATTTATACTTTTACAATTAATAGCTGTAAGAGCGTGCCAACTACATCAGTGAAGTCTCCCATTTAGAAATGGGTATGTAATTATTCCATAGTATATTAAAAAAGTCATTCAAAATGGAAAGTTTTATTTAACAAAAACAGAATTAATTATATTGTTGAAACAAATTAAACACTACCTCTATTCACTGCAAAATTGAAACTAAAATTATAGTCTATATAAAATCCTTAAAAATAGAAAGTTTTATTTAAACACATATAATAGAAACTAAATTAATTAAAACTATATTATTGAAATAAGCTAAAAAGGCCTCCTCTATTTTTCTTCTCTCCTCCAAAATTGAAACTGAAATCATTGCCATCATTTTTGTTACTAGAATCTGGATTAGGCTTGGCCGATGATGATACTCCAAAAATGGATAACCCTGCCTTACGAAATCCTTAAACATAGAATTGTTACTGTTATTAGCAATGTTAATAACATAGAAAAAAAATAATAATCTCACTATATCTTTAAACGAGCAATTCTTGTATATATATATATATATATGTAATCTGAATCTCGGAAACGGCTCCAACGATTTTCTTGAAATTTAGCATACGAGGGGTTCCGGGGGCTATTAATTGATCTAGCTAGATTTCATTTATAGAAAATATTATTTTATCAGTATATTTCGGCAACAAAAATATAATTTTTCGTTGTACTAAAACTATTATAATATGAAGATTTTCAAATTTTGACGCTGTCACTAAGAACAGTCATTTAGCTCAGTTGGAAAATCGAGTAGTCTAATCCAAACAAACCGGAGCTCGATTCGGATCCTTATATTTTCTTATTTACTTTTTGGCATTTTTTTATTATTTTATTAATTATTATCATTTGCCGGCATCCTTGTCTGCGTAGAAGTCTATAATGTTTTAATAGGATTTTTGTTTGTTTTTTAAGTTATTATTTTTATTATTATTTATAGATATATGTAAAAATGTTTGTATACTTATAGTATAACAACCTTATCCATATGGTGACAAAGTAAGAATACAATTCACCACCCCCTATCTTACCCGTGGGTGATTGTAAGAGACGACTAAAGGATATAAAATGCATATAACATCTATGCAAGAGAAGGAAAACTCGAAACAAAACCCTATACCAACACGTTTGACCAGCGCGGTATATTAGGTTAACTTCTCTCGGCCACCGAAGTTAAAAATCGGGTCCCGGTGGCCCGCTCGCACGGCGAAGAGAGAGGAGTTTTACGGTGGGTCTATGGGGTCACGCGCCGCCTTCTCCGTCACCCCGGACCGATTTGGCGGGGCGAGACGCATCCATAGTCCACCAAAAAAAAAAAAAAAAAAAGTTAACTTCTCTCATAGTATGGAGGAGGCCCGAGCCCAACAGTGGGACGTATATGGGCTGTGATGATGATGATGATAACCATCTTTATCATAGTGTAGGGAAGGTTCAATAAACATGAAAATCAAATGAAATTTTGTTCTATATTATGGACGAGGCTTAACAGGTCATGTTTTGAATACACCGCGCTCATTCCGACCGAGGCGACGGAAGGGTAGTGTGCGGCCCCATAACCCACCATCTTTTCCATCGAAATTAGGCCGACCACTGGTACCGCTTCTTTGACATCCACCCGTGTTACTACACCTATTACAGTATTTCTTTGTAAACAATATCTTTTGTTTTTCTTTCGGATGCTAGAGTTACCAGGCTACTCTGTGAGCTTACTCTGAAGCATGTCACATACAACTGCCTATGGGAGAAGCAGCTTTCTCTCAAGTCTACTCCCGCTACCTTAATAATATGACCTCGAGCTTTGTTTATGGTTATTGCGAAGCAGACTTTAATGGCAAACTGCACTCTTTGAAATTCGAAGGTGGAATTTGATAGTATTTGGAGAATCCTAGGAATAAATACAGACTGCTCGAGAACAACCGGTCAGTAAAGTTGACCCGATTACATTGCAATGAAATGTTTTTTCTTGCAAACTGGTGGCATTGAATAATTTTGGTGCGCCAGCTCTCAATTTTAAGATGTGAGTTGGGAGACTGGTAGCCTTCAGAGTATTCAGGAACTCGATCGGTTGTCGGACTCGGGGTTTATCATTTATTCAAAGGAATATTTGACCCCTTCGAATGATTTAAAATATTTGCAAGTAAATAGTATAAAGAAATCGAAACGACCGTAGTAGTGCACATGGCGTCTTGCGACCAATCTGATCAGCATTAACATCCTGTCTCCCTATCGTATCTTACTGATTGTTCCTAATATAACTGAGCCTTTTCGTCTCGATTTTTACAAATATTAAAGAAAGATTAAACCCTGACTAATCGGCAAACAAAAAATATAGAAAATGACTATCTCTCTTTCGTAATCATTTTGTGGTAAAAATACCCTCGCCAGAGTAAAATTAAAACGGGTAATATATCTTATGAGCGATGGACTTCAGTTATACGATGTAATGTGTTATCATGGCTCTCAATTACAATATTCGGCTTAGAAAATTGCTGTCCAACAATTTAAAATTTCAAATTCTACGTTCATATGACGCCGTGTCCTACAAGTGTATGACCCCTTTATAGCTTAGAAACTTTCAAATGCCGTGTTAATACAGTATTGTGACTTTCGAGACATTCCAATTTTAAAGAATATTTCCATTGTATCAAGCTTTTATGTGAGTTCAACCTTTTTAGGGTTCCGTACCAAAAGCGTAAAACGGCACCCTATAACTAAGACTTCGCCATCCATCCGTCCGTCCATCTGTCTATCACCAGGCTGTATCTCATGAACCATGATAGTTAGACAGCAGTCAGATAGAAATTTTCACAGATGATGTGTTTCTATTGCCACTATAACTACAAATACTAATAAACAAAATAAAATAATATTTTAGACACCCCATACGACATATATGATTTTGGCTCCTTTTTGCTCGATGTTTTTTTTTATTTTTGTACTTTTGCCTTTTTAATTTATTTTTCATTATTTTAATTATATTTATATATGTTGCAAAACACACTAATAAGAAAATACCGAGCAAGGCTCGGTCCTCCAGATATTTATTATTTATGTTAGTAAATAAATACCTGAAAGAAAGTTAGGAACATCTTGTGATAATGTGTCTTGACTGTGTACATTATTTGGCATATCACACATGTCAGCTTTAGGAGATAAAAGAAGATTCGAATCTGAAACGGTGAAAATAATTTGAAAATAACATTTTAAAATTGACTGCAGATGGCAGGACATATGAGATCCACAAATGATTATTCTATCTGGATGTTATTTAGATTAATTTATGTTTCTAAAATCTCTAGGTTTTTAAAAATTAGATATTATACTACGAGGTAATGATAATACTATACAAGGCCACATTGTAAGTAAAACATTATAAAAAAATTACCAATGCAATGAGGAAAGTCTGAATCTTCATACCCAGTTGTACTCAAAGAAACATTTAAGGAATCTGGAATCCCTTGAGGACCATGTGTAAACAATAGTCCAGTTACACATGCTTCAGGTTTTGGCTCCTCGGAAGTTTTCAGGCATACCTTTAAAACAATAATAAAAATATTTTAAATAATATAGACAAAATTGAAAAATATACTTTTCATCCAGTGAAAAGATACTAATAGACCTTTTCCTCCTGCGTATATCATAGCAGACGCTTAAGGAGCCTAAACAAATAACATTGGAGGAGGTATCACAATAAAACTATACCAATCCATTTGACACAGAGAAATTGACTCGCCACCATGGTTTGGTGGCAAGTTTACCTCTTATTGTATATCCACAATGACTTATGTCCACCAAGAGTCTAGGAATTTGCCACATTGACTAAACATTATAGGATTTTGAGATTGTTTACAAATATGAGTACAAATTGGCTTATTTAGATCAGTCAGTTGGTATGGGCAAGTCTCAAAGTATAAGATGCCCATACAAATATCTCTGTTCTTAGGAACCTTATCATCGATTTTAGTAATAAAACAAACAGATTTAAAAAAATTGAACTCGGTCATATTGTAAAATAAAAGTTACTTTATTTAAATTTGGATAATGTAGTAATTATTAGGTAGGTACTGTGTGAAACATGATATCCAAAATGAAAAAAAATGTATTTCATATCCTCTAATTTAATTAGAAAGGAGACTGAAGAAATCCCAGACGTCAGCTTGTACGGGATAAAAATGACTGAAACATTGAAATACTTGCCGTACGGCAAGGCACTTTTTTTTTTGGGTTGGGTTACGGTCAACGCACTCATCGCACCACTCCGTCCGGGGCGACAGAGGGGCGTAAGCACGCACACCCGTGAACCTCGCCTTCGTCGTTGGACCGGCCACCGAAGCAGCGTGAACTTGTCGTCAGTGGCTGTCCCGACGGAATACCCCCTGAGGGGTACCCTAAGGCACTGGGAGATGTCGGAATTACTACGGAGCGCCTGATAGCAAGCTGGTTTTAAAAGTTCTACAGAAGCTGTTTAATTCTGACATCCTCGGGAGTGACATTCCAGAGTCGTGGACCAGGAGTGTGGTGGTTTCAAGGGCGAAAAAAAGCACTTAAGGAATTACAAACCTATCTCACTTCTGAGCCACGTCTACAAATTATTTTAAAGATAAAACAATTTGTACACTTTGCTCAAGAGTCATTACGAATCGACTCGCGCGTAATCTCTACGACTTCCGCCTGTACAAGCCAGATTCCAAAAAGGTTATAGTATCACATATAGACCACATCCACTAAAAATACATACTGCTACTTGGAATTCAAAATAGCATAATTGCTCCAAGACTTGAACCCCAGAACTCGCGCTCAGGAGTAGCATGCATATGTCACTAGACATGCCCTTTAATGATTCAACCTTAGCAAGATGATAATTTGCAAAAATATTGTAATATGCCACGATTTACTTTGCACATAAAGTATTATCATTTAATTGCTCAATCATCTATTATGCTATCTAAAGACAGAATCCGGTGATGACAGTAAATATTTTACTACATGGACTACGATTCTTTAAAATGTTCTTTTTATATGGAGGAAAGAAGTCGGTCTATCATAACTACGTGTGCGGCATTCTCAAATCATATCAAAATAAAAGTAAATAATTTATCTGTTAAGCTCATATACGCCCCACTGTCGGGCTCGGGCCTCCTCCACAATGGGAGGGAAGCTGACCGTCTAAACCACGCTGGTCAGACGTGTTGGTATAGGGTTTTCTTTCGAGCTTTCCTTCTCTTACATGATGTTTTATGCGTTTTATATCCCTTAGTTGTCTCTTACGATCACCTACGGGTAATATAGTAAGGTGGTGAATTTATCTTACTCACTCACCACACGTAAAACGGTATGTTAAGCTATTAGGATGTTATTTCACTGAAATGCGAAACATATGTTGAATTAACTGCAATTAGACATTTTCCTGAGCTGAAATATCTGAAGTGAAAGGTTTTACTTTCTAGATATCATTTAAAATATTAAAATATATGTCACCAATATATACTTGATTTTGTTTTGAACAAGTCACATCGATGTTATCCACATCAACTGTTAAAACATTTTTATCAGGATCAGTTTGGGATTGTGTTTCTCTATCCTGGGATTTATTTGTTTCGTCAACTATTGGCTCTTCCTCGACGTCCATTTCATGGGCAATATCTTGATTAGTGTTTTGCTCACACTTTGACTCTTGAAAAAATTTTGAAACCACAACTTTATCATCTTCGTTCTGCAAAAAAATATTGTTTTTATGTCCAAGAGTCGTAGTTACAAAATATTTTTAGGGCATTATATTTTACCTTTTGGAAAATATTAGTTTTCGCGTACACAAATTGCGGCGAGAGATCTAAGTTATGCTTTTTGAGCATCATATCTTTGATCTTCATTAAACTCTCATCACTTGCCGTACTTACATCTAGCTGACTATTCATGGTTTGGTTTGCTGATTCACACAGTTCTTCGCAATCTTGTTTCTCTACTATTTCATTTATTGTCATTGAAGACGGCAAATCAAACGATACTTTCTTCTTCGGTGTATCATCCTGATAATTTTAGCGAAATCTATACCTATTAAATTTTTAAGCACATTTCTTCCTCAAGCGTCCCACTTTAGGGAAAAAGACGTCAAAAACACGCTAGCTTTGCGATTTTGGTTTAGCTTAATTATTACTGTATACGGAATATGTTATTTGGTGACACGGCTAGATTGGGGATAACAAAACTGTCAAAGCTTAAGGTTATATACTGTATAAGAGGATGTGCACGCTGTTAAGAAACCGTTCTATTAGTCTACTAGGACGAAACCCGTGTATATAAGCAAATCAAAAAGAAAGAACAGGATTTTAAAAGATATTTAATATTAAATTACACCTTCACGGCTGCTACAACTGACTTAATAATTCAGAGATCGGGACGATATTATTTTTTTCTGAACTAATTTATTCACTTAACAATTGGAACTAATAAATGTAATTCAAACAGCAACCCGACCGTCATTTCGGTTCAATGATGAGGGTAGCGTTAGGAAAGAAAGTGCCCAAAAATTGTTTCTACTAAACATTAAGTTTTTATATCTGCTGTAAATATAATAGGAATGTAGATATGTAAAATACATTACCTACTTATATAAACCATACCTACTGAAAAAAAATTGTCTGAATGATAGTAAAAACCACATCAAAATTTGTTATGTAATTTAGAAGATCTAAGCGTACATAATGACAGACAGCAGGATGTGACTTTGTTTTATACTATGTAAAGATAATTGAAGCTTTATTTACCAAGAACGTCAAATCTAAAAATTGCGTTGGTGGTATAATGATATTTTCTACACATTGTGATGACGTCAAGTCGACTTCTTCGATTACCTCACTGATTATTGGTCTGTCTTCCTAAAATTGCAGACGTGACGAAATTAAATTAAAAATTTCATAAATAACAAAGGAATTACTACTTTGGCCGACATAAACAGCACCTACATTGACTTAATTAATCAGTGTTTGCCCAGTTGGTCAATGGGTTAGCAATTAAAAGTGCCACCAACCCATACTTTCCAATGGGAGTCCTAACAATGGAGTAAGGTAGCAAACAACTGAGAAACAAGCAGCAGCGCTCTCCTAAGTAACACATAACATCAATCGCTCACCCACATGGGCCACATGCCAAGCGTGGCGTTTATGATATCAGGAGGCCTATATCATTCAGTGGGGTAGATAGGCTAATGGATGGATGGCTTTTCAGTGATATTATTATTTTTTTGTAAACATACAGAAGCACAATATTATGAAAAATAGCGCTAGGTATAACTGCTTTTACGTAAAAACAAGCGTTATTTTAGCTAATATGATTGACAATACGAACGAACAAAAATCACAAATAAATTATTGGTAATATATATTTCGAATTGAAAGCCATCGTGCTTAGAAACATCAGTTAGATTTAGATTCTTAAGCCTTCAGAGATACCAGTCTACAGAGTCGGAACGACTTCTAATACAAAACTGACTTAAGCTAAATAATAAATTGTTTCATATTTATTACCTTACCCTTCATCTTTTATTACATTACATACATACATATCATCACGCCATATCCCTTACAGGGTAGGCAGAGAGAACATAGTGCCAGAGAACTCTATCCTTGCATACTTCACTCGCTTCTTCAACATTCATAATTCTCTTCATACACGCTCGCCGGTTTCGGAGACTCTTGACTCCACCTTCTTTCAGCACGTGACCAATCTGGTCTAGGTAGGTGAGTCTCGGTCCTACATCGGTACCTACATCCTTCCACTTTCGCATTGTATATCTTCTTAACCAGACTTTCGTTCGGCATTCTTTCCACATGTCCGAACCATCGGAGCATTCCCTTTCGCATCTTTACACCAATACTCTCTTTCATACCTACTCGCTCTCTTACGTCGTCGTTGCGAATGCGGTCGGTCAGTCTAACTCCACAGATTTGCCGTAGAGATCGCATTTCGACCGCATTAATTTTGCTTTCATGCTCTTTTCTGCATACCCAACTCTCGCTTCCATATAGTAATGTTGGGACAAGTACAGCGTTATGTATTGCTACACGTGCCTTCTGGCTGAGGTGGTGGCTACCGAGAAGTTGTCCCAAGGCTCCGTTCACTCTATTTCCCGCGTTCACTCTTCGCTCTATATCAGTGGTGTACCTTCCAATATTTATATATTTTGAATTGAAAGCCATCGTGCTTTGAAACATCAGTTAGACTTAGATTCTTAAGCCTTCAGAGATACCAGTCTACAGAGTCGGAACGACTTCTAATACAAAACTGACTTAAGCTAAATAATAAATTGTTTCATATTATTACCCTTCAACTTTTATTACATTAGTCAATAGATATTAAAAAGACTTCGGTGAATCGACTTTAAGATAAATAATTAATTTAGTAGTGGTTGACAGTTTTCTGTCCGTAGCCGCGAGCCAGTCCGTCCAGGGTAGTGCCACACTCACAGAAAATCAACGTCTGAGCAGTGGCACTGTGCTGCTGTGCTTCGTTCAGTGAGTGAGAAAGCCGGAAACTCAACTTTCTGGATGGCTTTGGGATTTTCATTGGTAAACAGCGACCTTGCTATATAAATATTGTAAAGGTCCATGGGCGGCAGTAACACTTACCATCAGGTCTCCTGCTTGCTCGTTTGTCACCAAGAGCAATAAAAAAATATATTTCATATTTGTTACCTTATCCTTCGTTCTCTTTTGCGGTATTTTTTCATTATCCTTAAACTCAGCTGATATTTCACCTACAGCTCTCAACTGTTCAGGGTTCACCTTTCGGACTATGTTATAAACTTCGCTATTATTAATGCTTATATCTTCCAGGATATTAATTAGTTTTCTTTCGGAAAAATTACGCGGTTTTTCATCATTATATGTATTTAAATAGGGAATAGTTAAAAACTCTTCTATTTTCTTATCTTGGAGAGGTTCCTCCACATTTTGGTTAAAATCATGTGTTTTATAATTTGCTCCAATTGGAGCCGTTTTGAAAACTGTGTCTTTTTTTAACTTTATCTATTAGGTATATGAAAAAACATAAAATTATTTAATGGTTGATAGTAGGTATATAATATAAATATAGATAATGAATAGCTTTGGAAAATAAATGAGACACGTAATATGTGCCTATAAAATTTAAGGGTTACCCTCGATTTCCATGGTTTCCCATGAACAGATCATGACTTGGTGGCAACGGGACCACCTCGGGAGTATCCCCTTTAGAATAAAAAAATAATTTTGACATTCGGCCTTACAGTTGACTGAAATATCGGTGAACATATATAAAAAAAATACATACAATGAAACATAGAACCTCCTCCTTTTGAAGTCGGTTAAAAAGAGTTGATACTTATTGCTGCAGATCTTTTACCTATAATCACTAAATTAAATAGTCATAGTTTACTTTGTACTAGATTTTTTTACATTGTGCCAGATTTTTTTAACACCGCCCTGCACTAAGGAATTAATAAAGTATTTCGGGAGACTTTACAAACACACTTTATAATTAACGCAGAAAAAACAACACAAATTACACCCAGACTCAGAACAACAGTTTGTACATGGCACAAAGTATTGTCCTGCATAGAAATCGCACCCATGGCGCTGGCATTGAAGGTCGACATCTTAACTACTACACCATCTGTGCAGTCATTAAATTCAGATTAAATTTATGCTAGTACATTGAAACAATAAATCATTAGAAATTACATAAGAAATCACCACGTTTGTTACCTAATAAACATAGATTAAAAAAAATACATACAATGAAACATAGAACCTCCTCCTTTTTGAAGTATGTTACAAATACATTACCTGTGCATACAAAATACTATTATAGCAGAAATGTAATTTTAAGGATTTTGTTCAAATTGAGAGAGTTTACGATAAATATTCTTTTTACCTGATCCAAGCAAACATCCATATTATCTAAATCAAAATTGATCAAATTCAATTCAGGAATCTGAAAGTTACATATATAAATGAAATTATAATTAAAATATTCTTAAATAACTGCACAATACTATAAAGTAAAATACCAATGGATCGTTATCACGGTCGATTTTCGGAATGCCAAGATTGTCAACATTAAGCGGTTTATCGCTATTATTACTTTGAATAGACTTGGAGGGTATCTCAACTTCAGTAGTAACGACAACTTGAACGGTTTTCTCCTTTTGCAATAGTTCTTCTATTTCACTGATTAAATCTTTAATTTGCTTGGATTTATCTTGTATCAAATTTATTGCATTTGGCCTATCGATAACCACGAAATTAGCTAATTCTATGCAGCGTTGTTTATCTAAATCCCTACAAGCTCTACGGCGTGTTTCAATATCATCACAAAGTTTTGTTATCTTATTATCCATTTCACGTATAGCTTCGTCAGTACTTTTTTGTTTTGCTGTAGCTTGCAGTAGTTCTTGTACGAAGGGTATACTTTCATATCTAGTTTTACAATCCAACCACAATGCCTCATATTTATTTTTTCCATCAGTTACTCGTGTCATGATATCTGCTTTCCTATTTTTTGTTAGAAGCAACTCTTTTCGTATTTCAACACTAGCAGATTTTATGGTATCTTGAGCGATAAGCATGCTGTAGTTTAAAAATAAACGATATACAATATTCAACATTATTCAAAATGTATATTTTACTAGGCAATACAAATCAAATCATTTATTATACGTAAAAGCTCCATAGGGCACTTACATATTGTCAATTTTACATCTTTTTTTTTAATTAATCTACTACCGGATCGGAAAGCGACCACATCCAACTCGCTCCAGCTCGACATTTTTTTAATTACATATTTTAATCAAATACCTAGTACCTAGGCAACATAGGCAATAATAGAGGTAGGTATTGATTTACAAGACACTTACGTAAAATTTATATACGTTATCAGGCTATACTCAAATTGTTCTTAGAAAGAGAGTACCCAAATTACATGACCAGTTCAAGGAGGGAGGTGGTCTGCTGTCAAAAATAAATTTAGGATTAGGCTCAATTAAGAAATTTAAAGTACTATTTACATTTCCTCTTCGAAGTCAAATGGTAGTTGGTAATTTATTTAAATTTATTCAAAGTTCAAATTGCCGCTTTTGCATCTCAACGTCTCATATATCCTTGTATAGTAAATATTTACCCTGTTAATCCATTTAAATTAGGATGTATCTATTTATCTCACTAAAACCAATGCACTAAACCATAATTACACAAAAATTTGGCATAATATATCTAGAAGGTGCACGCCTCATACACGTGTATTTTAAATAGGTCCTCGTTAAATTCATTAATTATTTCATATACTTTTACTTATAACTTCATTTGATAAAAAATCTATCGTAGGTGGTTTACCTACGATATCTTCTTTTTCTTCTTCGCAACTCTTAACCACCTAGCGTTGGTCACGAGTTTCGTTCACAATAGGAGGGCATTTAATAAAGATCTTACAATCACCAATTATGGAAAATGTATATACATATCTCAGTTTTGTCAAAAAATATTCTCGATGATATGTAAAATCCTGTGTCATGTACATTAAGACAGTCATTTGCCCGGATACCTGGTCCGACTCTCATGTAACGTTGTCCTGATTAATTGCAAAGGTCAGTCAGATGGTACCTACTTCACGAGGGTGCGAATAACTATTGAATATTTAATAATCAAGTAATAAACACATCTACTTATAAGATTACGACAAATTTGTTCTTCCTTATAATATTACCTACCTCCTTATTTCCTGTTCGGCATGTTTTATCTCCGCCTCTACCTTCAAATTAGCGCTACTAATGAAACTACAAGTTTCCTCATGACGTTTACACTGTTTCTTCAGGTTATCGAGCAAAAACGCTTGAGCTGAAGGTCGTGAAATACTTTTTAGAGTCAATTAATGGAATTATTCGATTTCCTAATCCATTAAAAATTAACGTTTTAATTGTTGAACATTCTAAAAACTTACCCTTGATACATTGACTCGACAGAATAACTTTTATTTGAGATTCGTCTACTTCACTGCATATGTTTTCTAAAGCTTGCACGTCGTATACTTCCTCCATTTTAGAATATAATGCAATAATTTCATTAGTTTGAAACAGAAACTGTCTAAATACCTATTTAAAATTGCATTTTAATTTTATAAAATGGCGCGAAATCATTTTTTGTTTTTTAATTTTTCGCTGTTATGGGCAGGCTATAGTCAGTCGACCTTACTGCCTTGTCTTCGGTATTAATTTTCTTCATATATTCTTTATCACTTCTTCATATTGCATAGCCTTAATAGTCACTGTACGCCAGTAAGTCAAGTCGTTGCCATTAATTAGGCACTAATAACCAAATTTCTTCTTTTCTTTTTGATTTCTTTGGGAATTTTGGGAAAATATGAAAATAAACGTAAACTACTATTATACCATATTCACTACACTTCAGCATTTTAACTGTATCATATTATTAAAAAATACCAGCAATATTATTCAATAAAACACTTAAGAAATTAATATAAAACAAGAGCGTGCCATGACATTTCCATATTCGCGCAAAAACTCTCGGCGCGAAATGATTTCCGTTAATTTTTTTTTACTTGCTAAGTGACTGTGATGGATGAGCTAAATAATGAATAAAAAAATATACATAAATATTTTTTAATATTCATAATGTTCCTATTGAAGTGAAAACTTCTTTTGGCGCCCCGCACACAGATTTTTTCGTAGGCTGTAGTGAGACTGATCCGTCACGCTCTGAAAGTGAAATGCTCGATCGTGAACTCGGGACCGCCGAGTATACACGAGCGATAAAGATATAGTCAGCTGCTCTTCTGCTGTGTTTACTATATTCAATTTATATTTAATAATTATTATTATCAATTATTCAATAGTTTTTAATAGTTCTTTTTTGACGGCTGGCTATAGTATGGTCACACCCATACATACTCTCTGGGGCACTTTTTTTTATTTTTTTGTATTAGTTTTTTTTTCATAGGTTTAAGTTTTCATTTCTGTTCGCAGTCCTCATGACTGCTGTTTTTTTTATTATATACATTTCTAAATTAAATATGAACTACATATACCTACTCAACATTTTACCTGAACATTTGCTTCGTTTATTTTCCTTAAATATATCAATAAATTTATTTTTCTCATCATCATCACAGCCCATATATGTCCCACTGTTGGGCTCGGGCCTCCTCCGTAATGGGAGGGAAGTTAACCTACTATACCGCGCTGGTCAGACGTGTTGGTATAGGGTTTTGTTTCGGGTTTTCTTTCTGTTAGGTATATAGATGTTATATACGTTTTATATCCCTTAGTCGTTCTTACGATCACCCATGGGTAAGATAGGGGGTGGTGAACTGTATTGTTACTCCGTCACCACACGGGTATTTCTTTTTCTACTCCGTTCTTATTGATAAAATGATTATTTTCCAGGAACCCCAGTAAAAATATATATTTTTTTACTCATACAGGAATGACACATGTCTTACAACAATAACACAGAAACCTATTCCAAGCACAAACATTAACGCCACTAATGTTTTATATCCCTCTGCGGCGACAATTCAACGTTATCGTCAACCCTTAGTTTGTCATTGTAGTCGTAAAAACCAGCTGAGAATTCACACCAAAAGAAAGGTCAACAGCATTCTAGGCAACTCATAATACCTACAGTTATCGCCAAATATCTGCTAAGCGTGGCGATTATGGTATTATTCTCCCAAAATGTATACTATAATAAAATCTATCTTGCAATGACGTGTGGTAGCGGGTATTAATACTACCAACCACTACTTTGCTCGTGGATATCGCAAAAAAACTACCAAGATCGACTTCTGCCAACTCCACCTGATGTTTGGTCAACAATTACATTCCTAAAGAGGGTTGACGTTAGGCAGGTGGCCGGTCATACAACTATTGCCAATAATCTCTGCAATATGTAAGAGCACATATTGCGTCAACCCCAAGTAATTGGGATAAAAGCAGGAGAACGATGCATACGCAGCAACTTGATAACATTTTCTATCTCAATTATTTCTATAAACAAAATATATCAAGATGCTTCGTGAGGTTGTCTCAAAATTAAAACGAGTTATATAAGGCATTGTGATAATAGAAATATTTTTATACGTTTTATGAAACGAAAGGTAAACCAAAAATGAAACCAGACATTAATTAATATACCTAAAATTTATTTAACAAAATAGTGTCGTACAGTTATTTAAAATAACAGACATAAATGATAATTTGTAATAAAACCTAGCATCCTAATTAAACCAGGTACTTTTGAAAAATTTAACCCACTAAAACAAAAAGTTAAATGACAAATAATGACGAATGCAGCACGAAGGAATGTTGGCTAACGCTAGTGGTCACACATACAACTATGCGGTGGACTAAACTAGCTGTTTACACCGACCCACATTTAAATACTTAACACTCAACATTAAAACATGGCGTCTAATTTTCTAGATCTACAACCTTCAGGGTAGTAATTACATACTGGCAACATTTCACACTTTCACAATACGGGAATTGATCAACCCCCGGCAGCTATATCATTATAATACTGTTAGCGGAACTATAATAAAAATTGCTTTCATAATTTATCTTACAAGCACGATTCCAAAGCTCCATTGTGACTATACATCTAGAATATAAACGAAACATATTCAGTTAATGTTAATAATTCATTGTCAAACATAACTGATCGCTTAAATAATACCAGTTATTATTTTTTTACATTGGGGTACCGTGTAAAACCGTACTTGGTCTAGTTTAAATATAAATCTTACTTTGGTTTCATTGACTGCATGAATATAATTTAATATCTGTAATTTTAGTAAGTAAATAAAAAAAAACCATTGTATAAAATTTAACTATGAGAATTGAATTTAATATATAGACGAACGATAATATGATGGCATATATATTTATTTGAAATAATTATGGTGAAATACTTGTATCTAGTTTAAGCAGTGATAGAAAATGTCTAATGTCAATTTCAAGGTGAATAATTACAACTACATACTCTCGCACAGAAATCAAACATTTAAGCTAAGAGAACAACTCGAAGCACGTCATATATGGAATAACTTAACAGTAACACTTATAAATACATTTTATGAATAATATTATCTACTGGGTCCCTTCAAATTATAATAATAATATTAAAATAAAATTAGTATAGTTTGTACCGCCAACATTCACTAAGTGCCATATCGATGTGTATTTACATAAAAAATGAAGTCGTGCATTCGACGAGTGAGCTCATTGTGCGGAGAACCGTATGATGATAAACATTATACCTATATCCTTTTTATGTAAATACACGACGATTTAGTAGTTAATTTGTCTACTTTTAAAGTTACATCAGTCGAACAGTAAATTTTTGAGGTGAATAGTTTTTACACAAATATAATATTATTATATTTCCACAACATCGAGAACTCGCCAACGGCGAACTAAAACGTACATCCGAAAGGTTTCACCACGAGGCGGCGCTCCGTGCTCGGAGTGTCCATAAGGATCACAACTTTCAGAATTTCGTCCGAAAGGAGGAAAATTTGAATGTTTTATCTATGGGGAGTTCCCCGGGGCGGTGCGGGCGTCATTAACTGTAGGGCTGCGGCGGCAAGATCTCGGTGAGTAGACGCTTGAGGCTGTCGATGCCCGTGAGGAAGCCGCAGTCGGGCCCGTGGTGTGGCGTGGCGGTGGCGAGCGGTGATTCGGCGGCGGCGCCCGCGAACGCCGTGTGTGCAAAGTCGATCATGCGAATATCGACGCGCTCCTCGGGCGGCGGTCGTGCGTGCGCTCGCGCCGGCACTTGCCACGTACGTGCGCGTTTCCCGCACGCTTCAACTGCTTCAGCTTCCGCCTCCACTTCGCCACGCCACGACTCACTCGATGTGGACGAATACGCCATCCAACTATCGGCCGAGTCGGGGCTGGGCGGGTGTTGTCGCGGTGAGTGACCGGCCACCTCGCCTTCCTCGTATCCACCCATAGTCTCCTCGCAATGGTGGTGAAAGGGCTCGCGCACGGCGGGCGCGTCCGACGAGATCTCATCGTGTAACGTTGACATGTCGAAATGGCCGGGCGAGGACGCCAGTTCGGCCGAGCTGCTCGACGCGTCACCATCGTATTCGCTCATCGCGCCGACACCCTCCTCTGCGCTCAGCGCACTCACGTCGCCCTCGTACACTATCAACAATGAGCTGCAAAAGAAAATATTTTATTAAGTTTTTCGTGGATGGCTATAATTTCTTGCGTGAATTATTAATTTAATACAGTTCATATACTTATAATAGAGGTGTAAACAATCACGATAATACCAATAGACAAAAGGAATATGATGAAACTTCCTTTTATATTTTGAAAATGATATTTGAATGCAAAGATGGTGTGTGATTCTGACGACGATGAGTTTCGCCCACGTTCCTTAATTAGGTGTGACTGTAATTTAATTATAGTGTTCAAAATGAAAAATATATTCGAATTAAATATTATTAAATCTATATGTTAATTAAAGCTTAAATTTTATAGAACTAGTGAGCAGCTAAATTGGTTGTCATTCTGAAAGGAAAGGCATATTAATATAAAAGATGAACAAAGTACTCGTATCGTCATACTTATGCTCAGAATTACAAGTTTTGTTCAAAATAACAATAGATCGTCTAGTGTCAATAATTCATGAAAAAAAAAATAACACCATAATTTATAGTATAATTTAACTTTATTGAAAATCTGTAATTGTAACAATATATGGCAATAGCTAGGTCTAAAGGGAATACTAACCAAGAATAGAACCTGTAGTTCGTCTGCTTGGCGATGGCACGTCGCAAAGCGTCGAGGTCGCGTAGCACGCGGCGTACGACACGTGTTCTTAGCCCAGCGCCACCCGCGAAGAAGTCCCGTAGAGCCTCGCGCAATCCCGCCTCCGTAAGCGCTCGCCCCCAGTACTTGTCACGACGCACGCACAGACCCGTCTCTGCCTCGTACACCTGTATGTACATCACTGTTATTCAAATACTGGGCCTTGATCGTGCACGACAAGCATCATAATATATCATATATATATCATCATATCATAATTACAATGATCCTAACTGTTTACCGAAGAATATATACAATAGTAAATGCAATAACATATCTGTGTGGTAGCGGCTACGAATACTACCAACCCTTACTTTGCTCGTGGATGTCGTAAAAGACGACTAAGAGCATTATATAGACCTGGGCCAACTCCGTCTGATGCCGTTTGGTCAACAATTACATTCCCAAGGATGGTTGACGTCTGACAGCCGGCCGATTGTAAAACAAAAAAATTTACTATAACATGAAAGAAGAGTAATTGGGATAAGAGTGGGAGAATGATGATGATTTAATAACATATTAATATATAAAATCCTAAGAAATTCGGCCAAATAGTCGTAAATAAATTAACAGGCATACAGAAATTTCGAAAACCATCGCAATGTCTTCAGTCATTGACCATTACAACTGCACTTCATTGTTATGGGTAGGGATAAAAATAAACTACCTGGTATTATATCAAGGACGAGGAAAATACCTCACGGAAGATGTTTTTAAGTATTTATTCCAAATTTTCAATTACAGAAATTTCACAGGTTCTTAGCGCTCTCCTGGGAAGTTCATAACAGTAAATACGACAGTCAATCCGCCTCCCAAGCGTGACGATCACGCATTATATCCTCTTGAGGGAGATATTCGTCCGACAGTAAACATCGATAGGATGATGTATGAATGGAAATAAGTGATCAGATTTTCTTATTGTACCTGCATGCCGCATAGTCTCACACCTAGGGCGGCGGACGTGCTCGCCGCACATTTGGCGATCTGCTTGCTGCGTTTCTCAGCCGTAGCGTCATCGCCGTGCTGACGAGTGCCCATTTTCAGATCGAGCACACACGGCCGCCGGTACGTTGACGTTATATTCTCCATCATCAGGAAATCTAGCAACAACACATAATACGTTAGTGTCAGTGAATCACGCCGTTTTCCGTGCGATGACAGAGTAAGAATACTATTCACCACCCCGTATCTTATAAGTTGGTATTATAAAAGGTGAGTACAGACCATAATATGCAAGATAAGTTAAACTTGAAATAAAACCTTATATTAACCCGTTTGACCAGCGTGGTATAATAGGTCCTTTTCCCTCCTATTAAGGAGGCGCAACCTAAACAGTAGGGCAAATATGAACTAAGAGTATCATAAGAGACGGTCAAAAACATCTGCATAAAACCTCATCCATTCCGCAGGTATGTAACCAACGATTCCATTCAAGAAATATTGAAAATAAGTGACCAATATAAAAAAAAATGTGCGAACCTTTTCCAAAAATATTCTGTAAGCGAATATACATATTAAAAAAAAATTACGCCAACCCTATACAGGTAACGATAAGTGCACGAGGATAATGACTAAAATTTATCGTCACCTTATCGTTCATATGAGCTACGTCCGCAGTTCCGATCGGGTTTATGAACATTTTATAAAATTATATTGTTAACTCTCAGGGACAGTACTTATTCTTAGATAAAATGGGTACCACATAGCATTTTCTGTATTCGTAACAACATGTATGCGAAATTTCCAGACAATCGAATGAGTAGTTAATGCATAAAATCTTAAATAATAAACCTATATTCACAATTTATGCTATTAGTATGATCACAGAAAAAAAAATCGCAATCCCTGCCTTTTAAAGGCACCACGGCAATAGTAGAAGAATTTGAAATAAAAGTCTTTGCCAACACATCTATCCAACTGTGGGAGATATATAGTATGAGAAGAAGAAGATACTTACACTGCTTGTTTGTGTTGTCTATGTGCGCAATAC
This sequence comes from Lymantria monacha, assembly GCA_905163515.2. Classification (NCBI taxonomy): domain Eukaryota; kingdom Metazoa; phylum Arthropoda; class Insecta; order Lepidoptera; family Erebidae; genus Lymantria; species Lymantria monacha. The sequence goes on from LR991093.1 coordinate 23,694,985, forward strand.
TTTTAAGTACGTCGCTAGCATTGCCATTTCGGTGGACCTTAAATCTGGAAGGAAAATTACATTTTATTAATCCGTCAGAGTTACACAAATATTTATTATATATTAATATAAATAAATAAATATACATATATATAGTTAAGGAGCTAATGAAACACAGATTTGTAATTATCTGTTATATTGTTACATTGAATCAAATAGTATCATTATTACCACGACTCCACGACGTAAGTCATCGGAGGCTCGCAGAATGTGAATGGTTCGTGCATCGCTCACGCGTTAGTGGGATAGTCATGTAAGTATTGCGATATGAATTAATGGCGACGTCGGTTGGCGGCCGGCGTACGTCAAAGCTTCTGAAATATGATAAAGGACACATGACAAGTGTCGAGGAGTATCATTCGCGAGCCGCGGGCCGCGCGGATACGCACTTGAACACATCGTCGCGCTTGCGCTTGCCGCTCAGCGACTGCTTTCGCCCCTTCTCGTCTCGGAAACATGGTGAGTACCGCTTGTCCAACTTGGTGCCACCAGTGTTTGATGCCTGCATCACGCCTGTAACAAATGGCCGCGCCATCAGTAAAATGCACACTCGCTCAGACACATATAAACACAATAATATCACAAATACATTGGACATTATATTAATTTCAAACATTTCTCTCCAATTTAATGTGAAAATTTATAGAAATAATCAAAACATAAAACAATTCAGTGTACAGTTCCATATTTAATGAATGAATATGTGAAACGATAGAAGATTTAAAAACTCAAACATGTCCCCAGCCCTTGGGTAGGTCGTCCCCCGTAACTTGGTCAGCCCGTCACTGGTGCCATATTGGAGATACTTGCACAGTGAGTTCATCACGTTATCCAATCCAATATCTACGATTTTAAGTTCAACAATAACTTATTATCGTGCAAATTGCCAGCGTTATTTCGATGAGAAAGTGATAAAAAGTAAGTTTGTTTTTAGACAGGGTTTGTATATCTTTTGTTATGTGTATTAGTGAAGGTGATATTGTGTATGTATGATCATTGCGATCAAACAGGTGTAGTTGTGAATTAAGAATGTATGTACATGTGTGACAACGTCGTAGTTAGGGTCTACTCAGGCTGTGAGACCTGCAGGAAAAGGTTAAATTCTATCATTATATTAAACTTTAAATGTACTGAGTGCTTTTTTTACCCACAAGTCTCGTTCATTCACGACCCTAACAGCGACGATGTATTCGTATGTGTTTATAGTCTTGTCTGTGCATGTTGCTTCGTTTGTGTGTGTGTGTGTTTGTGTGTGTATGTGTGCGTGTAGTTTTTAAGTAAAGGTTTACAAACCCAAAATGTAAAATTACCGCTAGAGCGCTATTAGGGGCGGTTGTGTGGTTGCGTTGCCGGCATCGCTCCTCCCGCCGCAGCGCCGCAGCCCTTGCGACAACAAGGAAACTAATATTGTGTTCCTGACCCCAGGCCCGCTCCCGTTCGCTCGCACGCACTCAAACCCGCCCGCCGCCTTTACCGCCTATGCTAAGCCTAACACTTATTTTATACAAATCTACTCTTCATAATATCATTTGCATTATACATTGAACTTTTACTTTTTGTTACTTATGAATCGGTACTCTACTCTAATACATACATGCAGGATGCTATGAACCTCCCTTATGCATGTATATTACATGTCACTACACGACATAGAGCACCTTATCAGTGGAAATATAAATTAGTACCATAAATTTCTACAGAAGACTTTCTTTCTGCTCCCAAAATGTGACTACATTAAATTGCTCATTGATAAGTTGTCTATAGCAAAAGAAAACTAATATTGTACCCAATACTGACGAAAATAATAAATTAAAACCAACCAATGGGACATTTATTACGTACAATCATGCGATTCCTGCAAAAAACATCTTAAATCTTAAAAAGCTTTACAGTAAGTAACAAAAGTAAAGTTCAATGGTATTTTTTTGATGCACAATGCGAACAATATTTTTTTTAAACTTCATTAGTTTATGCCCGAAGGAATAAACTATAGGATATCACAACCACACTGCAATGGAAAATGTTCTTCCAAGAGCTAGTAGAAATACTAAAATCGCCAGGCATATTATCAGATTTTGAACTTTATCGTGATAAAATCCAATAATACTTTTTGCTTGACCCAAGACTCGAACTCAGGACAATTACCTTGCCACAGCCACTAATAATAACTAGTAACAATAACTTGCAGAAATTTTGGTTAAAACAACATTATAATAATATTGACGTAATGTGCACCATTAAAAATAGCTGTTTTATATTTAGAAAATTAGTTTACCTTTAATCAAATACGCCTTTTAACGGTCACTTGATAATATTTTAAAACGCTTATTTAACTGCGACAATACGAAAATTGTATTAAAGATTACATTAGTATATATTAACCATGGCCATCATTTAGAATATTTGCCTAACCTTAAAATACATTTGGGTTACGGAAGCCAAACGGCAATTACTCCATTGAAAAAAAAAATAGGCAAGTCTTAAAGTGGATTCAATTACTATCAGAATAATAAAATATTAAATATAATAAAGAGAAGATAATAACGAATCATAAGTATTGTTTAAATTAGCAACAGCTATTTTTAGAGAAAAAAAGCTGAATAATGCTTAACAAAGTTCCACCTGATGATAAGTGAAAACTTAGTTCAAAATTTATCATGTACTTGATACAATGTCTTCAAATTTTAAGATTCACTAGGTTAGCGGCTAACCCATAATCGAGTTTCCTCGAAACTGTCGATAAACGTACATCAGGTCAATAACCTATTCCCGTAGGCGCCTTGACGACACCCATGGGAGTCGCGTCAAATACAAACAAGATATATTAAATCATATTCTTAACCTGTCAACTAATTTTTTTCATAGACTGACATCCGTTTTCACCAAAGAACCCAATACTTTAGTTAACAACAATATAGATCATTATTAAATGTAATAGCATTTATAATGTTTTACGCGTTACCTAAATTTAGAGGCCGTTGGTGAAAAAGGACATTAATCTTTTATGTGCCTATCTGCAATTACTTTTCTTATAAACTTATTAAATTCGTTGTAATAAAAATACTACGATAACTGCTTGTATATTATTTGCGGTCAGCGGGTTTGCACAAAGTCCACACACATCCGTCCCTCACTTACATATAATTCAATTTGTACATGATGGTTACGATCACCAAGCATTAAGGAAATCCAATGTAAACAAGCTTAATCACATTTTGACAGCGTTATGGTATCGAATTGCTATAACCATCAGATTATAATCTAAAGTACTAAATGACGCAAATGATAAAATATAATCATGTAAAAACTTAATTAAAAACATCACGTATATATATTATGAGTTTTTGGAAACGACGCAATAAGGCGATAAAACTACTGCAAAGTAGTGTCATTCAATATCATTTTTCGTTAGAACGATGACCATAATGGCTGTGCAAAACTGATCAACTTAATCTCAATTTCCTTATTACCAATAACTTCCTTAGTGCTTCGAATGCAAACACATTAAACAACACAATTGATATGTAAATAAAATCTAGTAATATAGTTATTATAAACATAAAATAATGTAAGATGCAATGAATGAACATGATGCATTCAGCGAATTTTTAAAAGCGTACCGGGCGGCCATTAGTCCGTCTCCCGATTGGACAAAGGAATATAATGCTCACCTTTATATCTGGGTACGAAGTTCTGGATGTCGTCGGGAATGTTCTGGTAGAAATGCAACTCGCGTGTATTGAGTGGTTTGATAACTGTACTGTCATTTAATACCAGCAGTCTGGTGTGCCCTCCAACCTGTAGGCAAGCGATATTATCAGTATCACGATTCTATCATCAGTGTAATCACTGTTTAGAAATGTTAGAAACATTAACCTTCAGACCCATATTTTTACATAAAATTCAAGACCTTTAAGTAACTAACCTGTAATAGCATCGAATATGGTCGGCAAGTCCGACGTTTTCGACCCTAAAACTGTGACGATTATTTAATTTTAAATAATTTAATATTCTAAAGCATATAAATTAAATAAACAATATTTAACAAACATTCAGCATACAAGATACATTTAATACTAGAAAACTTTATTGCTGTGGAAGCATGGCGTTTATCACGATTCGCTCAACATTGTCTAAATTGACAATCCATAAAGAGGAGCTTCTCAAAATATACACATGAATACAAATTTCTATCACTAACAATATCGACTAATACTTAAAAGTTTGTTTTGTTTCTTATAGTTAATATTCGACTGGTACAGTCATACTGGTTTGCAAATCAACAAACAAAGATTGAAACGATGAGCACTCAACTAATAGTTGTGACGTTAGTATTAAAAATATCAAAAACACGTTATTGTCTACTTGCTTATGTATAATAATAATAATGATTCATGTTTTAATCAGTATCATATGGAATGAAGCACATATATACACATATATGTACCTATACATCAACGTATACTTTTATGAACGTATGTGAACAGCTGTGGTATCACGTTGACGTACTATAGTGATATCAAAGTGATAATTGAATAAGTGAGTATAATTTTCAATATAATTTTCCGGTTATGCTAAGTTCATAAGCACTACTTATAAATAAGTAATAAATATCCTACATATTCATTATAATACAGCTATAGTAATAAAAAATACGGTTGATTGGTGACACAGCAGCTATAATATAATAAAATCTATTCAATTCTTCAGTTCCGAATAGCTTTGAGGATACGATTTGTGCCGAGATAACATAAAATCCGTTGAAGAACGCATATAACCGACATGAGGAAGGATCAACAGGGAAGGAACTCCATCCTGAGGGATTAACAGGCTTTAATCGTAATGGGCGGGTCACATCGCTTGATGAGCCTAAAATCGTGAAAAAATCTCTTTTAACACTAGTGTTGAAGATGATGGCGAGTTGATGAGTATGACCTCTCACGACACCCATTGACAACTTGTTCTAAATGGCGTTCTCCTAAGAAGACCTATTTCCAACAGTAAATGTCGATAGACTTATGGATAGATGGGTACCAGTCGAGGCAAGGGTGGAGAAATTGACGTGATATTGCACGTTGATTTTCTTTTGGGTGGCTTTCCCAGTCTATTAAACTATAACCTTAGCTAACACGGTATTAAGAGCCATTCTGCACTATTATAGCGATTGAGTAAGCGAGGAAGATGTCCTCACTGACCCTCTCCGTTACCATTTTCTGCGAGTCTCCATGATAGTAGGGGGCAGCGACCACAACCATCATTTCCTATCATCATCGACCATTAAAGTTTTCAACTCAAAGTACTATCCTCTCCTCTGAACATCGACGACTATAATAATAATGATCGGCTATATACGCCAAGTATTGAATGTTAATTTTTATCTGATAATAAAACAACTTTAGTAGGCTGAAATATTTTTATTAGCTTTATTTTCCTATTAACAAAAAACAAAACATTACTTAATTGATAAGGATATGCTGATAATAGGTTGTTTTTATATTTAGACAATGTTTTAAGTAGTATTTTCACAATAGCGAATCCTTACGTTTTTCAAGAGCATACTCGTATTTATAAACAGCTACCACCATCGCTAATAACTCCGACTAGATCTCGTTTCAGTTTTTTGACTTTGCCTTGCTTGATTTTGATCGAACAAAGGCACAGTGAAAAAACTGTTTTATTAATAGAAATAGAGACAATATTGTACAACATATTTAACAAAATTACACGCATATGAGATACACGTTTATCTACTTATATTTTTGTTATATAATTTTATATCAAACATATTGTAGGCACACATTTTATAGGTAAGCGGCCATCCATTAATCACGTGATCTTTTTTCAGCATTTTAAGCCTCACGTGATTAATGGACGGCCCTAACATGTCCTATAACGTTTAGATTTATTGAACAAAACCAAACTGTTTCTATTCGTATTATTTGCCATTTTTTCTATAAGATTGTGAGTTTCACCCACACTAAATTATCGCAAACGGAAATTTCGGATTACATCATTATTTATACACAACCACAAACATAGAATTAATAATAACCTAGAGAACAGAGATTGTATTAAACTTAACAACTTGTATGCCTACACAAATTCGTCACTCACTACGCCATATTTACGCGACACTCGAGAAAATATACTGTTAGTTGCGAAGAACTTAAAAAACATACGATTATCGTATAAAAATTCTACACATCCAGACTCAGCAGAATCATATGTGGATTCCACAAATAATTGTCCTGATTAGGAATCCAATTAGAACATTCACAGCTAAACAAGCACATGCCCGATTCAACACGCAAGACGCGAAGCGTGATGCAGTATGCAATCGTCGTTCGATCGAATTACTAGCGGTTGGAGAATAGAGGAATACGTATGGCGACGTAATGCCATTGACCCGATGTGGCGCGCATCACCTGTGTAACGACGCGGCGACCGTGTTTCGTCCACGCGTCTCGTCCGGATACACCCGACCATAAATTGACTCAATATCTTTTCAAACAATAAGCTAAATATTTACAAATCAGTAATGCAGCTATATCGATCAATAAATGTTGCACTTAAAATTATGATAAAAAAATTAATCATTTTTATCATGCTGGAGGATTATCACCCAATTTAAGGTCACAAAAACAAATTATGCAATACTTAAACTCAGAACATTTATATGTGGATTTCTCAAAGGAGTATCTATCAACCTGTCGAGGTGTACTATTTATTGTACAAAGGTCTCCTAACGATAATCATCATCATCATCACAACTCACATACGTCCCACTGTTGGGCTCGAGCCTCCACTACAATGGGAGGGCAATTAACCTAATATAACACCCTGATTAGACGTGTTGGTATAGGGTTTTGTTTCGAGTTTTCCTTTTCTTGCATAGATGTTGTATACGTCTTATATCCCTTAATCGTCTCTTACGATCACCCACGGGCAAGATAGGGAGTGGTGAACTGTATTTTTACTCCGTCACCACACGGAAAAGGATAATAGTATAATCATACTTGAAAGGCGTTATAAAATTCCCAATTAGTATCATACGTTTTTCGGGTTGAGAGCCCTCAGCGCTCACCCACAGCCCGGTTACGCTGTAACAGCCCCTAGGCTAACAGCAATCGCAGTGGATGCGTTTTAGTGGGTAACCTAGCCCTAGGCTAGGAGTCCCACACTTCCCATCCGGGGAGTAAGTGCGTAATGCATTTCGGACCACTGCGTTATCAAAAAAAAAAAATATACGTTTCCCAAAAGAGTCATGCCGCCATTCACCTAATTATTTTTCAATCGGTTTTCACGATACCCGGCAAGTATTGAGGTGGTCAATTTTCTCAAACAGTAGCTATTTATAAAACATACACCTTATCCTTTTGAAATAGTAGTAACATGTATGTAAAAAAAATCGATGTATCATAACATAATATAAACCAACTTAAACAAAAACATGAGACCATCATCGGACATGTCTCGTGTTGCCTATCGGTCATAACACGTGAGTTTATAAAACTACAGCTCAGTAATACCGTTCCGCTATGCCGCCGTCGTTGCGGATGACAAAACGTCAAGGTGCACTTCACACTTCGTTATGCTTAATACTGTTGGAATTAATTACTATGAGAAACTACTATATATATTTAGATACAAGCCGGTTGTGTAACCATCTGAGAAAAGTATTGGCCAAATCAAACAATAAAATCTTGCGTTTAAAGTGCCAAGTAGTAGAGTGGAGATTGCTATTTAATTTTTCTGTATGATATCAGAGGCAGCATCCTTATATTGCGAGAGAATTTATAAACATATAAATCACAGTCATACATTACCCAGACTCAGAACTACAATTTGTGGATCTTACAAAGAATTATCCTGCGTGGGAATCAAACTCACGATATTGCCATGGTAGGTCAGTATCTTAAGCATTTTGCATTATTTTGCAGTAAATTTACAACCGCTTATTTCTTTACCCATGTACATACACATCAATCTGTTCGATATCTATGGGAAGGCTTCGGCTGAAGGTTTATCCACCTAGTAATCCAATTCTCTTACATGTGGTGTTTTTAAGTTATCAATAAATAATTTCGGGTAATTGCTACATTCAATTGGGTCAGCGAAATTGCAGCTAAATTTCGCTTTCATGTATATGTATGGAAGAAAACCTTAATCCGGGACTCAAGTTTATAATTATGCAGTATAAAGTCAACAAGAGTCAGCATCAAAACTTTGTTTCATTGTACAATGTCATCTGCCAAGTTTGTTTGATTGTAAGATGAGTACAAGCCAAATGTAGTATAGATAGCTGATTTATTCAAATCTATTCTCTTAATTCGAAAGAATTCTCTTAATAAAATGAAAACATGAATATCATACTTTTGGCTAATAATTATGGGAAGTTAAATCTCTCTCTACAGATAACCCTCAATTTGGGTTTACAATAACATACAGAGCAATAACAAAGCTTTTGCGACAACCGTGAAGGTCTCGAAGAGAGGTTACTATTCAAGTGGCCCTATAAAGTAAGGTCACTAAATAATATTAATCAATTTCCTTCCTTCACTTCCGCGTATGGTGACCGTTTATGGTAACAATGGGTCACGATCTCTTATTTTCACGAGGGAATCGTATAAACCGACTGACGAATCACCAGAAAAATGAGTAACAACACTCTGCTGGGAATAATATTGAAACACCAACTGCAATTCGACATCCAAGCGATTATAGCATGCAATTGGGGCAACCTAAGTCCAACTGTGGACATCAATTGCTTGAAGGATAGGTGGAATCAATCATACCTTAAGACAGAGACTAATAATACCTAATAATAATAACTTTATTACAGTTAGTAACAAAAAAGTAGCTGTGTGGTAGCGGCTACAAATACTACCAACCCTTACTTTGCTCGTGGATGTCGTAAAAGCTGAGGAAGAAAGAGAGAGAGCCTTATAACGACCTGGGCCAACTTCATCTGTTGCCGTTTGGTCAACAATTACATTCCCAAGGAGGGTTGACGTCTGGCAGGCGGCCGTTCATAAAACTATTGGCAATAACTTTTGTAATATTTACTATGAAAGGAGAGTACATATTGTATCGACCCCAAGTAATTGGGATAAGAGTAGGAGAATGATGAGTTAGTAACAAAAAAAATTGCAATTGCAACAACAAAATTCATTATGCAGGATACCTTGATATAAGTATCAGCATATAAACATGAAATTTGTCCTCTCACATAGCTATTATCTCAAGTATATAAATGTCTATTTATAAAACTTTAAAGTCGAACAATATAACCGCACTTGAACTCAAGTTTAGCTATGAAACTTTAAAAGATGATATTGATAATATAGCGGCAAACGGGTCTGAAGTTACCAAATAAAGTTTAAAGTGATTGTTCATATAAATCGCATAAAGAGTTGTATTACTTGCGAAGCGAATTTGCGACCGAGTGTCGTGGATTCGGTTCACGTACGGTAGGTCAGTACTTAGGTCACTAACCCATTAAGCTACCTACCCAACAAGATTGACAATGTCTCGCGCCTTCCGGCTCGTTATCTATTCGTTTACTCGAACATGTCGGGCGCTATTTTACATTAAGTGACTAATACCATAGGAGATAAAATGGTTACCTGATTGTGTAAGGGCAACACGTCGACTTCGTGTCCTTCGTCAGGCGAGAGCGGCGAAAGTACGACGCTGGTGGCGGGCGGCTGAGCGCGCTTGCGGTCCGCGCCGCGCCGCTCCGGCTCCCCCATGCCCCAGCCAAGAGAGTACACCATTACTTCGGTCGAGCCACCGCCGCCGCTGTCCACCTGCAACAATAAACGTTGATACATTCATTCTATATTCATATACCTTCAGAGCTCGCACGTAACTGACCCAGCGTACGATATGAACAGACACCACTGATATGAACAGACACTTTCTCCATAACACTTATATTATGAATTTACTTTTTGTCCTTCAAAAAACCAGACACGAGTTGTTTTTCTTTGCTTATTCGAGTAAAAGGTATACATAAAATTAAAGAACCCGAAAAGACGTATTTCATAAAGATAGCTACATAGCCATGTATATATCTTTTCTCTTGATTGCTTGTAGAGATGGGCGTTTTCAGATTTTTACGCAAACCGATACAAATTCGATTTCTGATATTTAAATCGATTTTAAAAACCGATTTCAGAAATCGATTTCCAGAGCGGTTGACGGAGCGGGTTTACTTTAGTTTCGATCGATATTCGATGTTTTTAGTTATTTTAGCGTAGCAAACGAAAAACGCAATCGAACGAACGCATTCAAATAATTTTTCTATAATTTCTTTGTTGAATGGATTTAGGTGTACGATTTTCCTTCATGCTTTATCTAGGCTTAACTAGAGTACCTACTAGACTAGCAAAAATGTTTTGTTTTGGATATGATACAAAACTTTCCTGCGTATTTAAAAATCGTCATATTTACAATGATTTCATGATTATATTATATAATGTACATTTTTTTTGTATGTTTTTTTTTTATTAATCCCGATTACGAAGCGAAAATCTTACCTTTTTACATTAAATAGTTATTTCTTATTTTTCATCAAATCGTATGTATGATACTAACATACGTTAGTATAGTATTGAATCGTAAAATACCTATCTAATTATATAGTTCACGAGATCACAAAAATAACATTACGCGCACACCGCACGTGTCACCAAGGTCAAGTGTGCAAAAACTCTCCCATAATTCAAAAATCTATTTAACAAACAAAACTTAAACTACTATCATTAAGTATTGTGTAATATTATCATGGAAGTAGTTGCATTCTAATATAGATCTTATTCCCTGACTCTTGTAATTCTGTTTCGTTTCCATCTGCCATTCTGAGTTTCTTAGAAACCGCCAAATTCCAAAACAGATGACAATTCGCTTCATCTCTTTCAATGCACTAAACGATCGCTTAGTTAGAATGAAAGGAGGCGAATTTTAATGAAATTCGCTTTCTCTCATTCTGACTAAGCGATCGCTTAGCGGAGTGAAAGAGATAGTTAGCAAGTTTTCAAATATTGGTTTGGTTTGCAAAACTAGCAATAGAAAACGATTGCGCGATGATTAGATTTATTATTAGTTTGCGTTTTCGTAGTTTTGTTTTGATATGTGTTGATTTAGTTTCTGCCGAAATACGTTTTCTAAAATCAGTTTGTATAGTGTTGAATATCGATACGATACGATTTCTGACTGAAATCCGATTTCAGATTCGTTTTGATATATCGGACGCATACCTAATTGCTTGGAGTATTACAATTCATAAAAATTAGCCGAAAATTGTTAAAACTCTATTATTTTTTGATGCATAAGCTTAGTTAAAGAAGATAATATGCTCTGGGCCAACCTCATATATATTTATGTTAAAGATGCCATATACTCGACAGTTAATGATTTAAGGTTAGACGATAGAGCATATACTAAGAAAATAACAATATCAAGGAAAATATAATTCTTACGTAATATATAAAAAATGATAGTTTGTTATGGAAAACCGGTATCAAGTTAAATAAATGTTTTTAATCTTAACTACCTATAATTATTTTGCAAAACTCGAATGACGCAGATTAAACGGGTCTACGCTTTGAACACTTTTTGGGATCTACGCTCCATTCCGTGTTGCCTACTCCCCAATCTATATGTGAGTTTTGAAATTGCTTACTCCTGAAAATTGGATCAATTCAATGTGGATCGATCGGAATTGGAAAGGAAGCACCCAATTCACCCAGCGCACTAAATTGAAGCCACTCTTACTTAATTTTTCTCGTCAGTATACTAAAAATCACGCGCTCAATTTAAATATACTTGAAGAGATTTGAAATTAACACGCCTTACATCATATTTATAGGCTTATAATCTGTGTCCATAAATAAAATACCTGTTTCTATTAGGTGCTACACTAATAGAAAAAAAATCTAATGTCAATTCTATTGCCTAAGGTTGCGCGTTAAAATAAACAAACAAACTTTTCATATTTAATATTTATTATAATATTAGTAATATTTTATCTCTGATAGCACTGATTGAAGAGCGAAGGGTATTACGTAAGTATAAATTTCTTCTTATCGTGAATCAATATCGAAACAGCACGATCCGATTGGTGATTTGAAGTTGGCCTTCAATAAGCGATTTTATCTCCAATTGCTCTCCGTACAGGTACAATTTGATCGTTATTACGAATTATGAATAATTTGCTTATAGAATAATATAAATTGCCTATTGAATAATACAAATTGGCTATAGAATAAATAATCACCCTTAATCGAAATATCGTCAAGCATCAAACCAACGTCCTTAACGACGTGGTTTTGTCTTGTCAGGCAACAAACTAACCCTCACGCCCTTTAGATTTGCGCTTGTCCACGTGGTTTTGGTTATGAACCAATAAGGAGCTCAAGCTCAACCGTAGAAATTTCCTGCTTTTCTTAAAAGTTATAACATCTGTAGAATACGCAAAAAAAAAAAAAAAAAAAAACACTTAGGCCTCTGTCAGGTAAACTTAACTTGAAAGGCTTTTTTACTTCTATACATTAAATGGTTTGAATAGCCTAGTGAAATATGCCCCATAACCACCACCACGAGATGCCTCTCCGCCTTTTAATCTGACCACCGGCACAATCACGTCACTTCAACTTTATATGTTTTATTGAGAAGGGCAGACATCTTGATTATAGGATGCGCTCTCGCATGTTACATCGAATAAGCATAACATAATGTGGAATAAAATATCTGTATGAACGTGTATTATAATTTAACGTGTCGTTATTGATGAAATTTTAATAATTTCCAAACAAATTACAAAACTAACTACACGTTTCCATAAAATCAAACTTAAATTGTGAAATAAAACCTATTGCAGTTTCTTGCCGATTAAATGAATGAGTTTATTCACTCAAATTATGATTTCTAATGTTTACGCGATTATTACGTTTTTAAAATAAAACTATTTTTACGGATCCTATCGCGTTTGTATTTGATTTTTAATATTCCAACGTTTCAGCGAAGTACCGCAGGATCAATCCGCCCGTGACCATGAACGCTGTAGTGTTCGAAATGTCGGCAAATTAAAAGTCTAGTAGAGCCACAAAACAGTAGTAGAGCCACATTGTTGATAGTTTTCTATCTACAACCGCGAATCAGTCCGTCCGAGGTAGTACCACACTCTCTACACTCTTGTAGAAAATCGCCATTCGAACAATGGCAATGAGCTATTCCGCTTCGCTCGCGAGAGAGCGCCAGTCCAACTTTCTGGGTGGGTTTTGGTTTGTAGGCATCGCCCTAGCTATACCCCAGTTACTGCAAAAGTCCATGAGTGGCAATAACACTTACCATCGGGTGTGCTGCTTGATCGTATGCCACCATAAACATTATCAACTAAATATATAACCAAACGCTGACACGATGATAGTGATATATGATCATCAATAAAAATATAGGCCAGCACTAAAGGTAATATACAAATAAAAATTACCGATTGATCGAATGATTTTCATTAAAATAAATACTCGTATAGCAACTTGTTACTTCAACAAGGCTTCAAACATCAAGACCACGGCCATCAGCGAACAACACAAATTTAACTGACCTTAATTAATAGCTTTGTATATATCACTGATGCAATGTTGATAGTTTTCAACAGTGCATGCATTGTTTGGGCTATGATAATTTTATACATAGATACTTAAAAAAAAAACTCGTTTCGCCAGTACGTTTACGTGCCTTTGATTTCTCCGATAAGTTTATATATAAAAAGTTAACACACCCAAAGGTCGTCACTCATTCCTTGCCCACGGGTGGGACAACTGAATGATGTAGGCAGGTAACAGCTATACAAGTAAAGGAAAACTCGAATTAAAACATTGGGTTTCGTTTCCAAGCCAAACCGATTTAGTAGTAATCCAACTAACTTGATATAGTAGTAATTTTCTTCTACTAATGTGCAAGGGCATCGAGACCAATCCCTAATTACTCGGTGTTCTTCTACTAAAGGCACCCACAAAGACAAACAAATGACTGTCATTTAAAGTATTATGTGAACAAGAGTATAATGTATGACTTTAATCCTATGTGCTTCTTATAATTATAATCAACGTTTGTTTTATCTGTGAAGGAAAATTCAATGAATCACGAGGATACTGCATAAATTGTGAATTCTACAAAAAAACCTTTAGAGAACACTTTTAATTGAATTTATAAAGCCAGGATGTGTCGAATCCGTGTCTCAGAGAGCACGTTAAGCCGGATCCAGGTGTCGTGATTACATGTGACATATGACGTGGAATCATCAGGGACTCAAATGTCCTAACATCTACACATGTTTAACCTACATACGGTTAGCGAAGCACAACAACTGTCTCAATTTCGGGTCAAATGATAAAAATCTGAATAGATATTGACCTCAATTCAAACGGGAATATTTTTAATAATATTTAGTCATGACCATAACAATGTCTTTTAGCCGAATCCATTGCCTTAATAATCTGGTTATAACAAAATCTTGTAAAATTTACTTCATAACTTATAGCATAATATTCTATATTCATATTGAGTAGTATTATAGTACTCATAGTTCATATTGAGTACCTTATTCATAATATCGACCCGTCGGTAAGTCAAGTCGTTACCATTAATTGGCGTTGACAACCTAATTAACTATTCCTCTATGATATTTAGCAGAACATGAAAATATCTACACTTAAACTGCTGTTATATAATATTTTCTACACTTCAGCACTTTCTTTGTATTACATAAAACACCAGCAAAATTATTCAATAAAACCACTACAGTAATGATATAATTCAAGAGCGCAACAAAACACTTCCATATACTCCAAAACGCAAACGGGAATAACAAAGACTAAGCTATCTATTAAAAAGAACTACAAATATAGATAGATGCAAGGAATATGGTGCACATACGGCAGTTCTTAGCCGCTAAAAAGGTCATTTAGGGTAAAAGAATTGGCGCTTTCAAATTAAGAAATAAACTCATTAGCCTTTTTAATAGTGACACTGACGATACTAAGCATTTGTTTTTATATTCTGTATCTAAAATAACATAACATCAGCAAAAACTTTGTAAATTAAAAGGAGACAATCTGTCTGCATTAAGAATCAAGGGCAAAAACGCCATTGATTAAGTAAATGTCAGGTCGAGGAACTGAGGCCTTCGAATTGAACGGTCGGGCACTCGGTAACCGGCGGAGCAACTTATTATTTTTTGTTTGTCTGTCATATACATTTGGAAAAGGACACACAAAGCAATCTAGAGGTACGACCGAATTAAATTCAACTATTTATACAATATTGTAAAACGACAGCCTTTTATTAACAAGTTTATGCTTGAACAAAATTAGATTAGGCTTTAACATTTTGTTATTAGTTAGGTACAAAGTAAATATACATAGTAATTAAAAAAAAAAAAAAAAAAAAAAATATCAATGTTTAATGCGACAAAATATTAACAATATTTTAATTCTCTGGGCGAACTAAAAAAGACAGCTGGATCTCGCTTACCAGGCGACTTGGCACATGTTTTAATTTCAAGTTTACCTTCTCTTGCAGTGATTAAATCAATTTTAACGATACCTACGGAATGAGAAGACCTTTATATTTTTATCTCGCTACTACGACATAAACAGTAGCTTATCCAGCTAACTGTTTATGGCAAAAATTAGATAAGTACTGCTATGTGACAATAATTAATTAATACATATTCCAAACGAACAAAGTTAAATATGCAACTTGTTTATTTGCATGAGAAACATACAGATATTTCAATTCATAATTTATCTGAGCTGTCTTAGGCATTGCGAAATGTCTCATAGCTACAAACTTTCTTAGAAACAGACGAGTAGATACTAAGAAGAAAAGCTCTACTCAAGACAGAAATAGAACCAAAATTGCCTACGCATAGATTTTAACACCAATAATTTCGTTCATGTCTACAAGTAGGTATATAGTTTCCATTTTCCATTCCCAAGGAAGGTTGACGTCTGGTAGGCGGCCAGTCATAAAACTATTGCCAATAACTTTTACAATATGTACTATGAAAGAAGAGTACATATTGTATCGACCCAAGTAATTGGGATAGGAGAATGATGTTTACAAGTATATATTCTATACATTTAATAGGTCTAACTTTCTAATCAAAAACTATATATCTAGAACAATTAATACGTAACAAACTTTTTAATTCCAACTGTCAGTCCAACTTCACGCGGCCGCAAAATTAAATAAAATTTTCTTGAACATATCTCTACCCTTGAGGTACCTCTTATCGAGATAGAAACTACTTATTGTATCTCTTAATTCAGACCAAAAGAGATACGTTTACAAAATTTTATCTTAATTGCTTAGACAGTTACTGAGATGTGCTTTGTATCAACATATGCAATGTTTATAGGCAAAAAGAAAAACATGTATCTGACGATTGAAAAATCCGACGGAGATATATTGTGACGCGCAAAAAGCAAACTTTGATACGTATATGTCGTCGTCGAGATTACGTAGTCAGTTCACAATATGCACTACAAATATCAGAGCTTGCCAACGAGCTACCGCCCGCAGCGTCACCAAATTAGAAGCGAAACTTTGGGTACACGAGTATGACGCGCTTGCCCCGCCTCGCCCGAGTATTCGTAAGCTCGTCAGCGAACCAACAACCATCGCAGCACACCACTAGGAAATACAAAAATAGCATCACAAAAAAATTTACGTCATAATAACATATGAATACAGTAAACAAGAATGATAGGGTTTGGCAGAAAGTCAGTACTGAAATAATTACACGGATGTAACCCATTATATAAGTAAAATATGTTCGCTATAGCTTAGTTAAAGATATGCACCAGCAACAAACAATATATTATTTATAGACGCAGTTGTATATTATCGAAAAGACCTTCACAAACTCTAGATAAGAGCAATTTATGCGTAACTACTGCCTATGTACGTATCTACTATCCCTATAGGCGATTGCGTGCCTATGCTTACTTGCTCAGTAGAAGTTAATGTGAGCAGAGCCGAATGTTTGTAAACTCAAGTTAATAAGGTCATGTTTGTACAGAACCGGATAGAACCGGTTTATTGAAGACGGGGAGACGTCGTTTGTGACATACATAGTTAAATTTATCGTAAAATATATGTAACTATAGATATCTACTCGGCTGTTATTATGGATATTGCGTAACCTGTTGGATATAGGAATAGACTTGCGTTGCGTAGTATTCAAATCCTACAGTTTGCAATTCATAGCAGTTGGATTAAATACTTCCTCTGTTCATTAGGAAGAATTAATTTACTAACCTAACCTAATAATTTTTATTAGATACCTCATTATTGTTATAATTTCATAAATTATATCTGTCGTGTTTTAGCGGCCAAATAAATATACATATATGTAAATTCATGTGTCGTGTATTTTAAAAGTGGAACGTTTTGTTACTGCCAAAATATTGCAACCATATAGGCATCTTATCAGAGTTTTATTCAAATTTCGAACTGACTTGAAAAAGAAACCTGTTATACGATGAAAAAAAAACAAATGAACCCTTTAGCACGTGAAAAATGTTGTTCGTTGTTAGTCATGTATACATTTCTACTTAGTACTACTTAGTTTCCGCGCATTATTTGAGAAAAGCACAATAATACAAACCTTGGCCACAACTAGGAATTGATGGACTTGCGTATGTGTGCCTCGGCTGCGCCTCGGCCCACATTTACACGTTCGTGCATCAATGCCTCTTTTGCTGGCCGCTGCAGTAATGTACTATAGCTTCATGATGTTTAAACTGTATAATTAATGTCAACGCAAGCACTAATGGCGGGTGCTGTAAAAGCTGGCTAAATAAAGACTACTTGCATAGGCTCTAATTATGAGCAAATTAAATGAAGAGTTGATTATCTGATCCCTTAGTTTTTAAAGTAAGTCATGTTTCCAATAATGTCGGCTCTATTTTTCATTTACCAATGTATAAAAAGTACATACATATATGGCTGCGAAACTGATAAGGACAAGATAGAGATTACTCGAAAATAAATAACAAAACATTTTATTTAAAATCTTCATGTTTATTTTGCTTAAAAATTACAAATATCAACGTTCCCTCCATATTTAGTTTTATTTATATAAAAATATTTGACGTTCAATAACTTAACCATCCACTAAAGCATTAAAATTTTACCCCATAATTTAAATTTAATTGCCAACCTAAAAAATATAAACTACTTTAAATTATCATATTTATTAGTTTTCATTATTATTATTGATATATAAGGTAACAAGTATAATACGCTAACTTATTAAAATTTATAAAAACAAAATCTAACATGCCGTCACCGGATCGGAACGCGGATTTAGCGAGAAAGAGCTAAATAGAAAAGTCAGTGAGCATAACTTCAATAAAAAAAGTTTCACCGCATAAAGCGGATTATGTATTAAAATAAATTAGAATTAAATATAATTAAATCAACTGTAATTGTATCGTGAGTTCGATTTTCACGCAGGACAATCATTGTTCATATACAAATGGTTGTTCTGAACCTGGGTCTAATATGTGTCTGTTAATTATATGTTAATAAAGTCTGCTGCTATACAACGACTTGTTCCTTATTGTGTATTCCTTAATATTTGGGTAGGTGCATTAATTGTAAATACAATTAAGATATTAGAACAAAGATCGTAGTTCGAACGAGCTCAACAAAATTACCAGGCATCCAGCCGTATATTTCTGTGTGCTTCAGCACCCTCTCCTTGCACGACAAAAATATTATTTACAGGGACCTCATTAGTAGTAAGCATACTATTGTAGGCCCACCAGTATAAATTTGAACAATACATATAAACTAATTTCTTCATGGAATCATTATTAATTCCAAATGTCGAATTGTGTTTAAACTTACACTTTCATATTCACTACATTACTGTAATACGATAATAAACTAGTAATTAACAGTTTAATATTAGTTGGTGGTTTCGAGGTACCACCATATTTTATACAATTTTTTTTCAATAGAATTGTCAGTGGGAAACATAAATATGCCTGATAATATACGACTCCATTTTAATATCCCTAAGCGGGTAAATGATATAAGCGAAATAATATAGTGAAATTTTATATATTATTTATTCTCCAACAAGTTAAAATTTTTAGATTTTAATTACCCATAGTGTCAAGCCGAGGCATAGAGCTTCCAATGGCAAATAGATGTTAATTGTCGCGTCTTTAATAAAACTATAATCACAACTTTACATTTTTATAAATCAAAAGTATTAAACGGCTTTCTTCAAAATTAATTAACGAACATTAGAGGGAGTGGGGATAGCACGTAAAATGCGGGATGCACGCACGGTGTACTAGCATTGGCGAATTTAGGTCACTGGGTTGCGTTGCCTTGCGGTTACACCTCAAATTAATTTTAGTAATCATATTATTGAAATATTATTTCAATAAAATTGTTAACAGTGTCAAATAGATTTTTATATACAATTCATTACATCATTCTTAATCTGTTTTAGACACAAAAGTAGGTTCTAAATATAGTATTGCTTAATATATAAATATAATGTAATTTTTTAATCCCATATTTGTATCAGCGAAAGGATAGCTATAAGTTTAACACATCCACATTGCTCCATTGTGACATTTCCATGCAAGTCTATGGTAGTCTACCGATCAGTTCCAGGACTTTGCTATCGTTATTGTGACATTTTTTGACATAATTAACTATTTTAAGTATGCGCGTTTGTCGCTAAAGATCAATATGTTTAAAGCCAGCTTCATCACAGAATACAGCAGAAAATAATTTTATAAAATAAATTTATACTAGGTACAGATATCATCAAAAAATCTGCAACGATATACTAGAAATAATCTAGTATAGACTAGATATAATGTAACTGTACACAACGGATCGCTGTCCCGCTTTCATCTGCCAACAATAAGCGCTAATTGTTTGTTGCTAGGCAAGATGAACGATATCAATGAAGAGAAACTAGGAATAAATAGATACAATATATTTTATCAAGGCTCGTCAAAAGATATAACTGGCCACGTCACTAAATTATACGTACATCGAGTGATTTGGGTTCGGTTTGCAGGACAATAGTTTGTTATCTATGATTACCAACAAACATTAATAAAACATTCACATACGTATCTTGTACATATGGATGTATCTTATTTTCAATTGAATAAGTTTTTACAATTGTATAAGCATAACAGAATTATAAGTGTCTCGCCGGCATTTGCCTTTGTTTTTATTATGACAGTTACTAAAGATAGCCAAATTTAACCTATTGTGTCTACTTGCATTGCAATATCGTATCAATGAATTATGTAGTACCTTCTATTCAATCTATTTGTCTATGGCTAAAAAGAACATGTGAATGAAAACAATAAATATGACTTATATAATAATGTACTCATTTTTTTTTTTAATTTAACAATGCCTGGTGATAGTTTATTGCAGCAAGTCACTCCAATCTCGTATAATATGCGCCGTGAGTAACCTGTTGTTATTTTTATTCCCTCTGAGATATATTTATAGTGAGGTAAGAATAGATCACTAATTCCATCAAGTTGAGTAGCCTCGTATGTCGCCCGAATACGCTGCGAAATCTAAAATTTGATTAAAGCGTTGTTTATACGCTCGGTTTCTATGAAATTCTTAATCAATCTATTAGGGAACGTACGTATTTTTAGCTGATTTAATTTACTCCCTCTCATTTCGGTGACCACTAATGTATGTGGTCAATATTCAATTTTGTTCCAGGGAGGTATCTTTGAAGACACAAAACAGGCCACATCGATAGGTTCCCCTTTACACTTAACTACTATATGCAGGTTCAATATACCAAGGTAACCACACGAGTTAGTATTTTATTTCTAATTCTACTTCTCTTATATTATTTGCTTACATGTTTTAATTGTCTTGACACCCACGGAAGGTGAAATGGTAGCGACACATTGTCATTATTCCATCATCACTTGGATACATTTTGAAACATATTTTGTTAATTCTAGTTATTTAAAATAACGTATATTGGAGTAAGAAAACAATACGTCACTTTACGTCACAGAACACATCCTTTTTCCTCATAGCTTTCGTACAGAGTGAATGAAGGAATGAACCTTTGACCTTGTGAAAGAAATGACCTACACAATACTACCATAATAGGATACTGTATCCACGGACATTAAATGTTTAATAAATGTAATACACTCATTCTTCACCCCAACACATATACATCCCACTGTTGGGCTCAAACTTCCCGCGCATTAGGAGTGAAATTGACCTATGCTCGCCACGCTGATCAGACGGGTTGGTATAGGGTTTTATTTCTAATCTTCCTTCTTACACGTGATAAATGTAGTATGCATATTAACCCCTAAGTCGCCTTCTACAACACCTACAGGCAAGATAGGTAATGGTAAATTGTATTATCACTGCGTCGCCACACAATAAACACGTAGTGTTTTTTTTTTGTGTGAGCGCACACAAATACATCATCAAAGGTCTATCTACTATGTGTAAGCTATATTCGCTGGCTCATTAATGAGTGGCATAAGCGTGCGAATGCTGATCGTGAACACTATGCCAAGAGCTGCCATGAGGTCCCGGATTTCTAATAAAATATCGTGCAAAATATTTTATAGCGTTATGTCACTAAGATATTATCAACAACAAGAACTAAGTCTGGAACTGTGCCCGTTAGACGGTAATATATTTGACTGCACAGATGGCGAAATAGTTAAGACCGACCTGCATACAAGACAATACTTTGTATGATCTACTAATTGTTGTTCTGAGTCTGGGTGTAATTTGTGTCAGCTAAATTATGTCTGTAAAATCTCCCGCAATACAATGATTATTGCCTTATTTATTTTATTAATTTATTGTTAATTTTAAAGCGAGAAGAAAAATGCCTGCACTTTATTAAAAATGACATAACCGAACAACTATCTATGCAGGATAAAATCATGATACTATTATAAATATATTTAAATAAATTATATCATCATATTTTTTTTTAATAAAAACATCAAAAGATAACGTCATTTGACATTCCACGCCGTTGACTTACAAGCTATCGAGCCGAATCATAAAATTTAAACAGCATAGTGAATATTAGCATTTAAATTTCGTAGCGCAATTTGTCTCTAAGCTCATATGTTTTACGATAGCTGAGAAATAAATAGCAGCAAAAGAAGTATCGTCCATATTCAATGTCAAACTTGGCGAGAATTGGCATGTTATGTCGCTTTGAATGAAAATGCCAATCGAGCCAAACCACTGAGTCATCATTTTCATTCACGGAAATTTGTTTTTAAATTATCACGATAGTAACAAACCTAATGAATGAGATACATTAAACGCTAATACGGAAACGATCTTCTAATATCGATGAACTCGATCAAACATAATTTTATTCATTATTAGATTTTGCTTGTGATTCCGCACGAGTAGCATCAACCTTCCAATGGTAATAATATCCAAGGGAAAAGGTAATACATACATACATATCATCACGCCATATACCTTGCAGGGTAGGCAGAGAGAACAGAGTGCCAGAGAACTCTATCTCTGCATACTTCACTCGCTTCCTCAACATTCATAATTCTCTTCATACACGCTCGCCGGTTTCGGAGACTCTTGACTCCACCTTCCTTCAGTGCATGACCGATCTGGTCTAGGTAGGTTAGTCTCGGTCTCCCTCGGTACCTACATCCTTCCACTTTCGCATTGTATATCTTCTTAACCAGACGTTCGTTCGGCATTCTTTCCACATGTCCGAACCATCGGAGCATTCCCTTTCGCATCTTTACACCAATACTCTCTTTCATACCTACTCGCTCTCTTACGTCGTCGTTGCGAATGCGGTCGGTCAGCCTAACTCCACAGATTTTTCGAAGAGATCGCATTTCGACCGCATTAATTTTACTTTCATACTCTTTTCTGCATACCCAACTCTCGCTTCCATACAGTAATGTTGGGACAAGCACTGCGTTATGTATTGCTACACGTGCCTTCTGGCTGAGGTGGTGGCTGCCGAGAAGTTGCCCCAACGCTCCGTTCACTCTATTTCCCGCATTCACTCTTCGCTCTATATCAGTGGTGTACCGTCCATCTCGGCTAAATCCACATCCAAGATATACAAATTCATCCACTTGCTCTAGTACATCATTACCTATTGTTACTCTTACATCTGTTCTGGCTTCATCTCTTTCAAAGACCATTATTTTGGTTTTTTTTGCTCACATTCACGCGTAGACCCCTTTTTTTAGGAAAAGGTAATCGTATAGCAAAGATAGATTACGTAGCTGAATTAAGGAATAAGTGATTGTTTTTAATCAAATCAGTTCCCGATAATCTATCCTACATCCAAAACTAATAACCTTTATGTATTTATAGTATTTTTATAGAGAACCCACAAAATTACAATAAAAATAAAAAAATAAGCATTCATAACGACGGAAACTCACATGAATGTTGTAAAAATATTCACAGAGTAATAAACCAATACAAATGCAATAAATTAGGTAAAATAATTTAATTTCGTATATCTAATACTCTTATAAAAAATGAGAAACGTTCTTACTGACATTTTGTTATGTATTACGTGTCACGCTACTTGTAATTGACACTTTAGTGTTGTACTCTGATACGTTGATCTTGACCTAAACTGTGATACAAAAAAATACTAGTTGCGGATATACTTTGATTGCGAAAGTGATTGAACGTATTTACATCACTAATAGATGCCTCTGTACGTACTTGATCTTGGTCGTAGTTTTATTCAACGCTCATTACAAAATTAGTTGCAATGTTTATTGTTGCTGAAATAGTTGATGTGGGTGGATCCGCGTGATAATTATAATATATAGAGCACGTGGATTTAAAACGGATGCTGTCATGCTGTCAAACCATCTTCTTGTAGTATATTGCAATTTGGAACATTTAATTTATGTAATTTTATTTCAATCAATTTCGACATAGACTAATAAAATTACATAATAATAAAACTATACGTCACAGGATGAAACTCAAGTATAAAGCTTGTTATTCTAAACATGGCCCAGTTTCGTTGATGTATTTATATATACATATAACGACCAACGCAAGCTTGCAAAGTATAATACAAATTACCATACATTGGCTCTACATAATGCAAATACACTTGGTCTTGAAAGTGATGTCGACGAATCAAGAGATTCTGATTTTAATGGAATATTCCATTGAGCTTTCTAGAACCTCAACGAGCACGAACACTTGCGACATAAGACTGCACTGTGGCGCTGCAAAGCGTTGCCCGCATAGACACTTTCACTAAACGTGCAATCGAAACAATCCACCATGAATCCAGCTTAAACTGAATTCTTTAAGCACTTATTTACCTGCTTTAAGTCTTTCAATTTTAATACAACCTTCAAGTAGATGTACCTACTGGAAAATTTTGCTAAGCTGTTGCTTAAAAAAGGTCACAGTTTTGAGGGCCGTTTAAAAGTAAGATAGTAAGTAACTTAGAAGACATTGGGTTTTTATGCTGTGTGGTAGCGGCTACGAATACTACCAACCCTTACTTTGCTCGTGGATGTCGTAAAAGACGACTAAGAGCCTTATAACGACCTGGGCCAACTTTATCTGATGCCGTTTGGTCAACAATTACATTCGCAAGGTGGGTTGACGTCTGGCAGGCGGCCGGTCATAAAACTATTGCCAATAACTTTTACAATATGTACTATGAAAGAAGAGTACATATTGTATCGATCCCAAGTAATTGGGATAAGAGTAGGAGAATGATGAAGACATTGGGTTTTTATTCAGCAAATGATAAATGTGTCAACACAACACCAATGATGAACACCAGGAGATCAAAGTATTAAGAGTTCGTAGCATTAAACGTTAATCCGGGATCACCGTTACTACATCTATAACATACCTCTTTCGTTAATCACTAAAAGGTGAAATATTCGTATGAACTCCTCACGAATACTACATTTAAAACAATCATTACTTTGATCAGAATATTAAGCTGTATGCTTAACAAGATATCATTGCGATTTGCAACAGCAAACACGAACCGTGGGAAAATATAATTTAACTAAAGTTTATACAAACGATTCTACCGGATTGTCTAATCCTTTAATTAAAATGTTATTACGTCCTTAACCATTCAAAAGTAATCAATGTTAGTATAATATAGGTATTACTAACATTAGTAACAAGGCTCTTTATATCGCAGAGGAGAATGACCACACATATTATCATTTGTTTTGACTTCTGTTTTATTCTCAATTCTTCTAGATTAAGGTTCTAGGTTAGGTAAGGTTCTCAATTCGATTGGTATTATTTGAATAGTAAGAAATTTCATTAAAAAAATTGTATAAAATGTTGTCAGTTTCTTAAAAATGTAAATGAATATTACTCTTATTATTGTGATATGTATTACTACTGTAAACAATTTCATATGGAAAATATATTTGAGCATAATAAAATATAAAAATACCTAGATGTTTATTTTTAACGAGTTCATCAATCATTGCAAATTGTGGTTTACTGTGACTTTGGAATGACAAGTTGGGCACGGTACAATAATATAAGTAATTCGGACGACTTTTAAACATTTGATAATTAGGTGAATCTTTATACTCACTATAATACTAAGGTTAGTTATCCTTTTTTTTTTTTTTTTTTTTTTTTTTTTTTTTTTTTTTCCCCACTCTTCGCCGTGCGAGTGGACCACCGGTACCCGATCTTTGTCTTCGGTGGTCAAGGTTAGTTATCCTGCCATATGATACAGGATTCGACAGATTTATGAGGTAGATCATTTCATACACCTGTCAACTGATTACTTTATTTTTTTTTCTTCTTTATGGCAAGCAATGCCGTGTCGACAATTCTGCCACTGACAAATGTGTGGAGAACTTTATTCTTTATTATAACGAGTAATACAGTAAAATAACAGTATTTAATAAATACTAGGTTTTTGCATCTACACTTTTAAACAACAAGAAATTTGCTACACAGTCTAATTTTGCTGCGACCGTGCAGGTGACGGAGCGATCTATGTACCGACCTGCAATGCCGAGTGTCATGGGTTCGATCTCCAAGCAGGACCATTCTTTGTATGATCCACAAACGACTGTTATGAGTCTGGATGTAAATTGTGTCCGTTTATTTGTATGTTTGTAAAATACCCAGCTACACAAGGATTTGTTGGTTTAGTGCTTAATTACGTAAAACATTTGACTTTGTTAATTGAAAATAGAAACAAACTAATAAAAATATAATATAATGTAAAAATTTATATTAGTAAAAATCCAGTATGAATGCATAAAACATTATAATTATAAGCGTAGTTTCTAAATTTCTTGCTATTTATTTCATCGAGATAAAGTAATAGACAAGAAATTAAACGTATAAGGTTAAATCGTAAGTTCATTGCGATTATCGACGTTATGGTGGCAACAAAATTTACAAGACAAATATCAAACGAAAAATAAATTGTTCAGACGGTTGGCTAGCAAATGTAAATGGCAAGTGGTGGTGTAGAACGTTCTGCGTGCGCCGAACCGTGTAGGCGTGTACAGTAGTGATGAGATATCGTGGTCCGTGTACGTGGTAGTGGCGCGACACGGTACCGTACCATCACGCGATCCGCGAACCACAAATAACCAATTCATTTTAACCTGTACAAGAAAACTTTAAACAATCACAGCTGATGTAATTACAAAATTATATACGTAATATACTTATATACCTATATAATCTACAATAAAACTTTTCTCATTCCTAATCCAGACGGATGCAAAAAAAAAATAAAGACAAAAAAGAAAGTAGAGACAGAATGACGGTTTATATATCATACGTTTAACGTCATTTACTCACTTGACTATAAACTTCCTTGAGCCCGCTCGTGGTGAAATCCCAATTCGGAACACGTTCACGATAAGATTGTCTGAGTCTATCACAAGCACAACCACTCTACAACTGACACAGAATATTACTCAACGCACAGGGGAACTGAAATGTGTAAAGTTGATTTATGTAGCGCACTTTACAAACTATATTATATTTGTGAATTCATAAGAAGAATAAAAAGACAAAATTGAAACAGGTTTCCTTTGTCAAAGTGTAGACTTGCATAAAAAAAAATAACGCAAAAATAAAATTACTACTACGAAATACAGACACTTGTTTCTCTTAGCGTTGCGCACTAGTGACTGAGAGACGATAGCGGGCGAAGCGCGAACCACGAATCAATGTTGCGCAGCAGGTCGTTGTGTGCTGTATATGTAAACAGTGGTCGCACACATATACGCGAGGGATACCCGACAAAGTAGAGCCAGCGGGGTCAGTATTGTCTCTCAACGGGAGCCCGTCTGATGGTACTTGTTCAACCACTACTGGACCGTGTAAATGAACTCGACATGACCCCCGTAACATTTACATTAACATCATTAGAATGGAAAGACTACTAACAGATGGATCCTCCAATGTAATGCAACCAAATTTATAAAAAAAAAAGTTAAATTACATAGAGGGATACCTTCATGAAAAATTACTTCGATAATCGTAATGCGATATTGGCATTTACAGATTATACACATAACATTTAGTATTAAATACATGAGAAGTAACATGATCAAAGAATAATTATTGTTTCTACAAAAAGAATCAAATAAATCGAAACTCAAATGAGTCCTAAATATGTTTTAGAAACGGCTGTGAGAGCAAATCTTTTAACTGCTATGTAAAGTTTACCAAATGCCTAACAATACTAATGCAAACAACATCGAGCCAGTGCAATCCAGATATGGGTATTATTAATTTAATTGATAAGTAAATTTGTTTAATAAAAAAAGGGAATACGATGACATGTAGTACAATTTTAATTTATCAGCAATAGAAAAGAATTAGATAGACTCAAATAAAGAAAAAATGTGTAAAACATTTAAGTTTATTCCGATAGCTTAAAAAGATTGAAATATTCCAAGATTTCAATAAACAAATCTGGCACAATAGCATTTATATAGAGCCTTCATTATTCTTTGCATACGGGATCAGCAAAGGATTCTCTCATCGTATAGGTACATAAACATTTAAAAAAAACACAAGCAGCAAGTTTTTGGAAAGTTTATCACCAAACTATTGTATAAAAGTCATATTTGTATAAATATACATAAAAACGAAAAATAAGAAGAATATAAATAAATTCATTGATTTTTTTAAGCTCTATCAAAAATATTGTACTAATATATTAAACCTATGGTAGTAGATAAAGATTCTTTAATTATATAAATAATATGAAGTCTTATTTACGTTATAAAATACTACTTCTGGATATTCCATCCATCCACAAAAACCAGTCTCAGGTATTGCCGAAGTTATGTTCACACAACTATATTTCGAATCGATAGACTGAATGTAGAGCATATAATTAAATTAAAACAATAACAACCATTAAAATATACAGGCTGACCGACCGCATTCGTAACGACGACGTAAGAGAGCGAGTAGGTATGAAAGAGTATTGGTGTAAAGATGCGAAAGGGAATGCTCCGATGGTTCGGACATGTGGAAAGAATGCCGAACGAACGCCTGGTTAAGAAGATATACAATGCGAAAGTGGAAGGATGTAGGTACCGAGGGAGACCGAGACTAACCTTTTTTTTTTTTTTTTTTTTTTTGTTATCGCTGAGGAAATGCTTTTGCGCACATCCCCCGCCAGTGATAGACGGGGGGGGTGTGTGGGACTCGCCGGCCATGAGATTGACGGCCGGAATACCCACTAAAACCTAACAGCGGTCCCTTCCGCGCTTTTACGGGATGCCGGAGAGATCGTCTATTGACATTCTATCCCCGGCACCCCTACGCTTAGCCATCTGGCCACGACTAGTCAGCCGTCAAGGCGGTGGGAGAAGGTGCGCGTAGCGGCGCCTCCCTCTCCCTGGTCGCCGCCGTCGGAGCGAGTTCGCAGACGCGAGTGCTTCGCGTTCCCGCTCCGCGGCCTCCTTTGCAGAGATGACTTCCTCGCAAAAGGAGGCCATCGACGTCCAGTACCTGTCGCTGTCAAGCATCTTGTTGATGACGGTCGACAACGACAGGTCCGCTCCTATGACCGCCGACAGGTCGTGGCGCTGAGGCCCCCAGGCGGGACATACTTCCAGGGTGTGACGCGCGTCATCAATTTGCGCGCCACACTCATGGCATCCAGGGGCCTCTTCACGTCTAATTCGGTGCAGGTACTTACCGAAGACCCCGTGTCCGGTAAGTACCTGCGTCATCCTGAATGACAGGTTGCCGTGCCCTCGTTTCATCCAGCGGTGAAGGTGGGGCGCTACCGCCTCAACGGTCCCCCGTCCTGCTACGGGGGACTCCAGTTCCTCCCTCCACCGCAGGACTACTGCCCTTCGAGCCGCTTCCTTCGCCCTACTCAGTCCCCTCGCGGTGACGCGTTCCCCATCAACCTGCGCCGCAGCGCGGAACTGGTAGACTTCCGCCTGTGCCCTGGCCTGAAGTGGCCAGGGTGGATCGCCCGCTAGCAGTGTGGCTGCAGTCCAGGACACTGTACGGTACCCCCTTATTGTCCTCACCGCCATGGCTCTCTGCGCCTTTCGCAATAAGGCCTTATTGGAGGCGGTGAGCGACTGCGTCCAGATCGGGGCACCGTACAGTGCCATAGACCGTAAAATGCCGGCGTAAAGCCGCCGGCAGGACGATCCAGGACCACCAGTATTGGGCAGAAGCCTACCCAGCGCCGCGGCCGACTTTGAAAGTCTAGGGACGAGCTGGGCAAAATGCGGCCCGAAGTTCCATTTACTATCCAGGTGCAGACCCAGGTACTTCATTCGGGTCTGCACCGGCACGGCAACCCCAGACACACTGAGTTGTGCCCCTCGGGGGAGACCTTGGCTGGGACCATAAAATAGGAGAGCCTCCGTCTTCTCTAACGAGACTCTCAGGCCCAACTTGCCAATCCGGTCAACGACGAGCGCTACTCCGACTCTTGCTAGTCGGGCGGCGTCACGGAAGTCAGCCCTCCTCACCGTGATGAGAGTGTCATCTGCGTAGCAAATTACCCCCATCCCGGGGAGAAGCTGGCCCCGCAACAACCAATCAAATCCGACGTTCCACAAGGTCGGACCGAGGACCGAACCCTGTGGAACGCCACACTCTACCCTATGACGATGTATGCGCCCATCGTCCCCCTCCCAGAGCACGTGCCTCCTCTCGAGGTATGCCTCCAATAGCCTCCGGAGATACGGAGGCACCCCGTGATATCGGAGCGCCTCCTTTAGTCTCATGTGGGAGACTATTGAAGGCGTTTTTAATATCGAGCGAGACTGCCAGAACTACATCCTTTTCGGCCACCGCTTCGGTGGCCAGGGTCTTCAGGGCGGCCAATGCATCGATTGTTGACCGGCCGCACCTGAACCCGAACTGATTTTCCGACAGTCCCGGCCCGATAGCCTCGAGGTGCCGGACGAGACGGTCCGCGAGGATTTTTTCAAACAATTTTGCCGTCTCGTCCAGCAGCACCAGTGGTCTATACGCAGAAGGAGAGTCGATTGGGCGACCCTCCTTCCGCAGCAAGCACAATTTTCCAGTCCTCCATTGTTCCGGAAACTGCCCGGACCTCAAACATTCATTGAGCAGTTCCCGGAGTACATCCATGCAATATTCTGCGACGACGCCGAGCACAAGCCCCGGGACACCGTCCGGGCCAGGCGCTTTCCTTTTTCCTTTAAGTCGGGAGAGGGCCACTTCCAGTTCATCATCAGTGATGGGGGGGATGGGTGTTTCCTCCTCCACCACCGACCGAGGAGCCATCCTGGGGGGAATATGTCCCGTAGAGTGTGGGAACAGTTCCCCAATTAGCCCCGACAGGAAATCCGCGTCCAGTGTTTCAATTATGGGAGCGCCGCAGGCACGGAGCTTGTTCCGTGCCCTCTGGTACGGGCGCCCCCAGGGATCCCTGTCGAGGCCCGCAAGAAGCTCCTCGCGGGCCCTCTCTTTCGCCTGGCTGATGGCCAGCTGCAGAGTCTTCTTCCTTGTCTTGTATTCCATCCGCAGCTGGCTCTCGAGGACGTTGTCCCGGTCTCTCCTCTGTCGGCAACGGACATAGGCGCGCCGCGCTCGATTGGAGGCCACCCGAAGATTGGAGATTTCGGGCGACCACCAGTAAACTTGACGTCGCGGCGGCCTCCGCCGTGCCCTCGGCATCGCCGCATCACATGCATCCTGCAGGATATTTTTTAAATGGCCTGCGAGCCGCTCCACTCCCACGATGTGCTGTCCCGTCGAACCCCAGCGCTGTACAATGGCAGCCTCCCGGGCCATCTCTGGGTCGAATTGCCCAATGGCCCATTTGGGAAGGCAGCGTCTTCCTCCGCGCCGAGGTCCTAGTGGCCCCGGAGGGGAGGACACCTCGAATCGTATGTAACGATGGTCCGAGAGTGTCTCCACCTCTACCTCGACCCTCCAACCGCTCACCTCACGCGCGACACCGGGGGTGGCGAACGAAAGATCCACCACGGACCCTCCGCGGTGTCGCACGCATGTGTGGACTGTCCCCCTGTTGAGAAGGGACAGGTCGGAGAGGTTGGACCACTCTTCGACGGCCCTACCCTTCGCATTCGTGGCGGGGTTCCCCCACGCCCGAGACTTCGCATTAAAGTCGCCGAGGACAACAATTCTCCTCGGCGACTGACGACGGACCGCGGCACTGACGGAGTCCAAGAAAAGTTCAAACTCCGCCAGCCCGCGATTGGGGGAAAAGTACAAACCGATTACAGCGAAGTCTCGCCACCCCGCCACAACAAAACCATTACCTCTCTCAAGAACGGAGAGAGGGGGGCCGTTACACCCTCTGGTCAGGACAGCAACATCATTATTCAGATCACCCGCCCAATTGGGTGAAGGAGGGATGAAGTATGGCTCGCAGGCCACTGCCAGGTCTGTATTCCACTCCGCCATGGACTGCAGTAGCAGGTCCTGAGCCCCGGCACAGTGGTTCAGATTAGCCTGAAGGAAGGCGACTTTGTCTCCCATTAGTGGGACATCGCAACTTCCTCCTGGGCCTGGCGGCTCGTACTGGCTATGGTGACCTGAGGTCCTTTGGTCACCTTACCTCTAGATGAGGGGGCTTTACACAATTTCCCCCCCATCTTGTGCCCCGAAGAGCGTCCGGCATCGGCGCAGACCGCGCATCGGTGCGCCGCCATGCAGTCGGCTGCCTTGTGCCCATTGCCACCGCACCGAAAGCAGAGTCCGGAGCGGTTGGTGGAAGATGGGCATAGAGCGGTAGTGTGCCCCAGTTCCAGGCACCGGAAACATCTTAGAGGCAGGTTTTCTAGCACCTGGACACCTGCCGAACTCCAGCCGACGAGGAGTCTCCCCGCGTCGGCGAGCGTCTTGGCGGCGGTGACGGGGCACCTCACCTTGACCATGCCCATGCCGCGGGGCCCGCGTTGGATCTCTCCCACTTGGATTTCCGCGGCATTGCACCCACATGTGCGGGCAACTGCAGCCTGAACTTTTTCCGCCGTAATGGAGTCATCCATGCCGGTCAGTCGAAGATCGGTCCGTTTGACTGGGCGGACGACATCCGCCACACCAGCCAACACCGTGCGCAGTCCGGCCGCTAGGCGGTCCGCGGTTTCCGGCGTCTGAGTCTTAGGGAGTTGTAAAACTCGTCCACCTGTCATAGAACGCCTTACTTTCAAACCCTCCGCAATCCCCAACTCCTGCAGATTTACTTCCTTTTCGGCGCGGAGCATTGCCTCTGCATAGGTGACGCCCCTCTGCTCGGCCTCAGGCTGTAGTTTTAATATCACAACCGGAGAGCGCGGGGCTGTCAACGCCGACTTAATGTTCCTCCGCGCTACATCAGCTGG
The DNA here is from genome assembly GCA_905163515.2 of Lymantria monacha. NCBI lineage: Eukaryota > Metazoa > Arthropoda > Insecta > Lepidoptera > Erebidae > Lymantria > Lymantria monacha. Next base: position 23,727,951 of record LR991093.1, read on the forward strand.
GCTGGGGACCTTGGAGGGTACAGCTGCTGGAGGAGCCACTACAACAGGGGAAGACTTCTTCTTACCCTTGCGAACGACGGTGGCCCAGTTTTCCGAGGTGGCAGGCTGGGCCAGGGGAGCTTCTTGTGCTGGGCTATTTGGTACCTTAGGCACCGGTACAGCCTTTTTTGCAACCTGTTTGGTCGCTGGTGCAGGCTTCAAGACAGCCTGTTTAGTTGCCACAGAATCAGCACCTTTCTTTTTATCTGCCGCCAGAGGCGGACGCACGACCTTGGCTGGGAGAAGACGGTCTTCGATCGCGTCAAATCGTGCCGTCATCATCTCCCCCAGCGACCTTATGAGTGTGGATTTTAGGTCCTCAAGTGCGTCCACCTCCGGAGCAGTGACAGATTGTGCTGTTCTCGGAGTGCGAGACTTCCTCAAGTCCTCAAACTGGAGCCTGTGTGCCTTCACCTCGGCCTTAAGGCTCTCATTCGCTTGCCGAAGTCTTGCAATATCCGCACGAAGGGCGCGCAACTCCTTTGGCTCCGAGCGTTCGGACAGCACCGCAATATATTTATTAAGGTTGGACGCACTGTCTTGCAGCATCTTCCGGTGCGTTCCCTTTAAATTTCCAGACTTACGGATAGTCTCTGCAATCTTGCAGAGCTCATTGCACCCTAACAACCTAATGTCCTCTGGCCCTGCAGTAGCCAGTTGCTCATCCGGGATGTAGTCCTCGTCGTCAGGTGAAGACGCTCTTACAGAGAAGAAACCAATTTCGGACATTTCGTCTTCATCCTCTTCATCCTCTGCCATTTGGTCTCTAATTGCCAGTTCCTTCTTTGCCCGTGAAAGGCCGTGGGCATGTCCTTTGGCCTTGCCTTTTCCCCTCTTTGACGTGCTGACCTTAGGTCTAGGCTCGCAATCAGTCTCCGATCCGGATATAGCAGTTCTGGTGGAGAAGGTCTCCGATCCAGATGCCTCCGATCGAACTGCCGATCCCTGGTAATATTTTAGTTTTACCACCTGGCCACTATGGCTATCAATCGCTTTATACAAACGCTTACCTGAGCGAAGAGAGTACGAGGCCTCATCCAGGGGATTGGCGGGCGGGGGCATAGAAGCCCCGGCCCCTTCCTCAACACTCATCTTAAAGAACTAACAAACTATACAACAATTCTATATACAAAATTTTATACAAAAATTATATACAGAAATAATATTTAAACCAGTAAAAGAACAAATATATATACAAACAAACAATAATACAAACTATTATACAACAAGAAGAATATATACACATTCAGGGTGGTCTTAACATTCAACCCTGAGCTGAAGCTCATCGAATCCAATTGTTATGTAAAAAGAAAAAGTACCTACAATAACAAAAACGAACGAAAAACAAGAACGAAATGCCACATTAATTGTATCTACCTACAACGAACAATAATAATTTATACCAGAGTATATATACAACACGAAATAACCTAGACAGTGCATAAATTAACCTCCCATATGCAATCCCCAATAAAAATTTGACACAACAAACAAATAAAAACGACCTGCCAAGACAATTAAACGACAAGAGCGCCTAACGACCGATGCCGATACCGCCTCAAATGCATACGTCCGACCGGTACGAGTGCCTGTCGGCGTATCGACCGAGACTAACCTACCTAGACCAGATCGGTCATGTACTGAAGGAAGGTGGAGTCAAGAGTCTCCGAAACCGGCGAGCGTGTATGAAGAGAATTATGAATGTTGAGGAAGCGAGTGAAGTATGCAGAGATAGAGTTCTCTGGCACTCTGTTCTCTCTGCCTACCCTGCAAGGGATATGGCGTGATGATATGTATGTATGTATGTATGTGTAAAATATACAGTATTTTAAAAAAATGAATATACTATACTACCATTGATGGTTAGGTTTCTTTCTACCTATTGCTGCTCTATTATCGATGTAAATAAATTTAAATTTTAAATGCGTTTGGGTGTTTATTTTTCAATCACGCGCATTTACGCATCGGTCCCGCCTACACGTTGAGTTTTCAACTAGTAATAACAGGATATTTTTAACGCCAAATCACTGGAACCTGAACAAAAAGAACAATTCCAATTTGCGAAAACAAAGCAATAAGAGACAAAGTGTTATAGATAACATACTTAGATAGATTGTATTTCTTTGTTAACTAAATACTTAATGCATTGATGAACTGCAATATTCATTGATATCAGGCCAACGAGACGGAATTTGTGACGTACATAAAACATTAAGGAAAGGCACAAAGAGGACTTATTGTCAACTACGTTATCGTTTTGCTTTGTCTGTACCTCTTGTAGTTAAAATATCAAATAATGAAATTTTCCAGTAAGTTCTTGGCATTATTAATCTTGTCTTATTAAATAATAAACATAATGAAGATGATAAAAAAAAAAAAAAAAAAAAAATATATAGTTTCTAATGTTTACGCAAGTATTTGAAATAAAACTACTTTTACTGATTCTATCAAGTTTGCATTTGATTTTTAATTTTCCGACGTTTCGAACACGTTACAGTGATCATGGTCACGGGAGGACTAAGGTGTCTTACGTCCAATAAGTCATCGTTATTGGACGTAAGACACCTTAGACCTCCTGTGAACATAATCACTGCAAAGTGTTAGAAACGTCGGGAAATTAAAAATCAAATACAAACGCGATAGAATTCGTAAAAGTAGTTTTATTTCAGAAAAATAGAATTATCAAGAATATCACAACTTTAAAATAGAAAAAAATTCCAGTCGCAATATTTTTTACTTTAAAGTTGGACTAGAAATGGCTAGTAAGAGAATAACTTAGAGGATAAAGCCAAATCAGTGAAGCAAAAGCAGGCCATCTTAAACAGGACTAAGCATAAAGTAAGAACTTCACGCTGAGACATCGCCTTGTGCTAGATAAGTTAGAGGTGGGTCCACACCTGGGGGCAATACTCGCAACCATTTCAGTCTCTATAATAATGTACGGTTTGAATTATCTATATCTTATTCCCACGTTCATAAATTGTAAAACGCGGAGTGACTATGGGACTGCCATCCATCCATCCTTCACTGTTGGACATAGTCCTCCCCACGAGAATACCACGATCAGAACGGTCCTATGTCACCTGCATTCAACGGCTACCTACGTCTTTTGAGATGTCCTCATTCCACCTTATGGGGTGTCGTCTTACGCTGTGTCGTCCAATTTGTGGTCGCTACTTGAGAAATTTTCTTCCTCAACGTTTATAGACAAGCGATAAGGCCATTGCCACTTCAACGTGCTAATTCTTCGAATTATGTCGATTGCACCCGTTTTGCTACGGATTACCGTATTCTGGATTTCATGACGTAGGATAAGCCTGAGCAAAACCGTCTCCATAGTACGTTGACCGCCTTAAAGCCTTTTTATGAGACCGACATTTAGAGACTATATTTCAGTGTTTATATAACCACACTGGTTATAAGACTTTGTTTTCAGGCACTGTGGCATATTGGACAAGGAGATCCTCCTAAGTTATTATGGAACTTATTAAGTGTTATCATATACACTACCGCAAGCTACGACACAACATTCTTTCGAAATTTCAAGAAGTACTTCAGTTCGAGTGTAGGTCATAAGACACTAAAATTCGTGAGTTATAATCACTATTTACCATAAGGTGGGCTTGATACTCGTTTATTAGCAATAAAAAAATCAAATAATTATCTATGATTATTAATATTACGAGCATATCTTATAAACATACTACGCACATAAGTATACTTAGTCATCAGTCTTATTGTTATACATTCAGAATCTAAATTATCTACCCGTATCTGATTAGTAATAGTATCAAAAATTATAAATAAAACTTATTTTCAAACACTTATTAAAAACAATTTATCAAATGTTACTTCATTATGTATACATACTTATCTTTCTGGTACTTTCCTTCACCATATTTATTTTTTTATTAACACAACAACAAATGTCTAAATTCATATATTTTACTACAAACATTCATTGTAATTGAAAACGTTGAGTACTGTTAAATAAAGACACTGGTTAAGATAAAACAATGAAGAAACTAGCAGTGTAAGCATTCAACTGGATCAAGAGTTATCAGGTTCATGTAACAGGAACAAAAAAATTTCCTGCAAGAAATTCTCGAACAAAGTAAGGAAACGTAGCCTTCAACGACAGCAGACATCACCCTATTACATTTTAAATGAATGCCTAACTCAGCATACCTTCAGGCATAAAAGTGACAGAATTAAAAAAGTAAATTTTAATATTGTTGTGTGTATGAATCGTTATTACCTGATCAAAACAGTGCGATGCCTGTACGGATTCGTACTGTGGTGCTGTAGTATACGCAGCGGCAGTGACGAGGGACGTGCGACATACACCTGATACCGACATCGTATGAATGCTTGACCAACGACTTTAAACAGATTAACACGAGCACATTATTTAACAGATAAGATAAAGGCTATGTACCTTTTGTTATATACTATGTAAATATTGTTTGCGACACACTATATAAACACCAGTGTGCTTATTGATTGATTCATTCTTCCTACTTAAGAGAAAGTACATTACATACATACATATCATCACGCCATATCCCTTGCAGGGTAGGCAGAGATAACAGAGTGCCAGAGAACTCTAGGTAGGTTAGTCTCGGTCTCACCCGGTACATACATCCTTAATAAAAGTACATTGATCCTCAATAACAATTAAGACATGGATAATTCACTAAGTTAATTACAAATACATATAATTTATTAAAGGTGGATTTTTGTCATTTTGAATTATCTTTCGTAATATTGCATCAATTATAACGTTTGATATCGTCATTTTGGAAATTATTTACCTATCTGATTACGAAAAATAAGTAAATATTTTGAAAATTATGTTATCAATTAAAAAAACAATTGATTCTCTCGCATATATTAACTTAAAAGAACATATGTTTATCAGTATATAAACATACAATTAAACATGCAATTTTATACGTTATAAATCTTCTACTAATTGCACATGGGTCATCAAATATTATTATATTTATCTTAAAATAGAATACGAATAAAATAACAAGACTCATTACGGCTTCATTCACAGAACTAGTATAGACAATGCCTCTTTTGACCTCCTACGTCATCAACACAGGCATGCTAAATATAATAAAAAACGAACTAATGTAAAAACGAGATAAAGGAAAAAAAAACAATGGAATATTTAAGTTGATGTTTAGAAACAGAAGCCTAGATCAGTAACCCAGTTAAATAATATTACGTGATATTTACAAAAAAAAAACACTGATACTAATGAAAGATTTATAAACAATAGATATTATATAATTAAAAGCCACAAACCTAGATTCAAAATGGATAAAATCTCAGCAGATGTTTGTTTTACGCAATAAACGTCGTGGCATATGCAATGAAGCTTAACTGCAGCAATAAATTCATCACATAAACATAATATGTACATAAGGTATATATTTCACAATATAATCCATTAGAATTGCTATAATAACAGTGTAGCTGATATCATCGCCATAACAAATCAAGATAAGAGCCGCCGTTTAATTCAGGATTAACGAATAGTTAAAATTTCCATTACATATAACTGTTTTCAACAATCCGACGGAATAACGTCAATGGATCGAGTGCAATCTATAGTGTACATATATTTTCATAATACACGAAAGAAATGAAATATTCGATTAATCCTCAATTTATCGTAACCAAATTTAGACCGTCGGTTGAAACCGCGAATGCTGATCGAGATTATCATAAGTTTAAATCATCATTCCCCTGCTCTTATCCCAATTACTTGGGGTCGGCGCAATATGTACTCCTCTTCCTACATATTGCATAAGTTATTGGCAATAGTTTTATGACCGGCCGCCTTCCAGACGTCAACCCTCCTTTTTTTTTTGGTGGACTATGGATGCGTCTCGCCCCGCCAAATCGGTCCGGGGTGACGGCAAGGCGGCGCGTGATCCCATAGACCCACCGTAAAACTCCTCTCTCTTCGCCGTGCGAGCGGACCACCGGTACCCGATTTTTGTCTTCGGTGGAAAGACATCAACCCTCCTTGGGAATGTAATTGTTGACCACCGGCATAAGGTTGGCGACGAAGACACGGCGCAGCATACGCTCGAGGTTTGTGCCGCTTGGGCAGAGCACCGTCGTGAACTCGACGCAATCATCGGTGCCGACCTGACGCTGCCGACCATCACCAGGGCGATGCTCAACAGCGTCAGGCACTGGGACGCGGTCGCAACCTTCTGCGAGGCAGTAGTCTCGCGGAAGGAGGCGGCGGAGCGCGTGCGCGAGGAGCGTCTCCTCGACGACGCGAGCCACCGCCGGCGACTGGGGCGGCGCAGGCGCGATTACCTGCGCCTAATGCCGCCTTAGCCAAGGCCGCGGGTGACGGGATCGGGGAATTAGTCCGTCACCCGCCGAGAGGCCGAGCGCGTGAGGAAAGACCGACATCCTACCCGAAGAGAGGACGTCGGTCGAGGAGAGGGTACTCCTCAGGGGTATTCCGTCGGGCCAACCACTGACGTCAAGTCACTCTGCTCCGGTGGTCGGCCCAACGACGAAGGCGACGTCACGGGTGGGTTACGGGTGTGCGTGCTTACGCCCCTCTGTCACCCCGAATGGAGTGGTGCGAGGAATGCAATACCAAGGGTATAGCTAGGCCGGTGCCTACCAATGCAAACCCCAAGCCCACCCAGTTGGGCTTCCGGCTCTCTCAAACATTATTACCAGATCACAGTATTTCCAAGGAGGTTAGACAATGAGTACTGTCGGGATGTCGATAGTTATATAGGTTAACTCGTCATCTGAAACACCGAAGTAAAGGCAGCCATAGTGATGATCCGCTCTTGAGGCGGAGAACGGACACACAGCAAGTAATGAGGCGTCACGCTGCCCTTTCATCACTTAGAATGGCTGAAAGGGTATAGCGGCAAAAGAAAATATAAGTCGACATCGGAAAGGTTACCGGCAAACTTAACCAAAACCCTCGGAGGGTACTTGTTTTTCTTTCATATATCCCTATAAAAATAAGACATGCACCCATAAAGTACGCTGAACTCTTGTGTACCTATTAGTTACAATTGGGGTAGGAGGATCATGGAAGCGCTCATAAGTCATATATTTGATGCTTTAATAGACAACAAGCGCCAGAAGTGGCTTACAGTCGAGTTTATTGAAACTGTAACAAAAATCCAGACGCGGGTGAAATCCCTCATACATTTTGGCTTTTAGCCAACACGTTATACTCCGCAGTACTAATAAAAGTATGTCCACACGCTACAAACGATTCATTCTTAGCTAAAACACCGGTTATATGACGTTTGTACATAATAATAGTTTAGAAAACGTTTTTTCAAACTTCTGGGAATGTTTAATGGCAATAGCAAATCCATTCAAGTCATTTTCTTCTCACGTGCCAATGTTGCAATATCATTACAATTATTAGAAAAATATGTTATTACTCATACGACCCTCGCTTCGTTAATTCCAAGAAATACGTTGATGACTAAATTTTAATCTAAAAACAATTTAATTTTAAAGAATGAAACAAAGATTGAACGCAATGGCCTTCGAAGATTTTCACCGTTCAACTTAGTTTAACCGGAAAGATTGCTAAATAAAATATTAAATCTTGTTATTTTAGTTAAAATTTACTGTTTTAAAATATTTCAGGTAAGAAAAGTATAAAAAATAGGCAATACAGCGCGAATTATATCATTTATAATTTAACCATAAACTGTATCAATTTTCATATTTATAATTAACATATGAATAGATACGAAAAGTACGTTTATTACTGATCCATCTTTTCTAAATATAAATTGCCAATCAATAACTAACTATGCGTAAACTTCGCTCCAATGATTTCATTAAAAACTATAAAATGAGCTGTTGATGGAGAACTAACAAATAATATTAATTCGTAGCACTGATTAAAGCAAAACTTAATACTAATGAACTAAAACATTAAATTTAGCTATTTATAACTCACAGATAAATAAATACCCGATTACGGTGGCAGCACGGTTGGGCCGGATTCCCAAAAGGTGCGGGTTCGAACCCCGCTTGTGACATCATTTTTCGTTTCGTAATCGGGTATTTATAAATAATTAAGCATATTAAATGCTAAAAATCTCAGTAATTTGAATCACAGATAAATGTTTTCAATTTTGTTGCAAATACAAATTTCAATAAGGACTTTTTTTAAATAGACAGCCCCTTATACTAGGGAAATAATTCTTGTATCGCGGGGGACTTTACACACATGCAATTAACGGAGACAAATTACGCCCAGACTCAGAACAACACTTTGCGGATCGCACAAGTATTGTCCTGCATGGAAATCGAACCTACGGAACTGGCACGGAAGGTCGGTATCTTAACCACTACGCCATATGTGCAGTCAAAAACTAAAAGTCAAGTATAAACATAGTAGTTACTACAACTTTTATCATACAATAAACTTTGTGGATTAAAAACATTATTCTCATACAGGTTGTTGAAGTAACAAATATAGCAATACTAAAATATTTATGCGATAAATATAAATCCATTTAACAATAATTAAAGTGCACTTACTCTCATATTTTTAAATAAATTAAAAAAAGAAACAAAAGATTATTATCATTGCATACATACAATGTATATAAGTAAAGAATTGCTTAGTGATTCTGATAACATAATGTCAAACTCAATGACGAAGTTCGCACCTGCAGTGCATATCAAGCACTTTATGCATAACAATGCAGCTTATAATGGCGTATACACAGCGGAATTTAGTCTTCAAACTAGTGCACTTTTGGGGCAATATTAATATACAACAAAGGATCTCTAAATATGTGCAGTCCAGTTACATGGGCTGTAGAGCTTGTGTGCGGCTGGATGATAGAATGTCGCCTTGGTTTGACGTCAATATCGGCGTTAAACAGGGGTGCGTACTTCTATCAGCCAGGCTGTTTATCATATATCTGGATAAATGTCTCCAAAGGTTGAACGATATGAATGTGGAAGTCCAGATGGTCGACTCAATCCTGCTGGCGCAGTCAGCGACTGACCTGCTGACCCTATTCGACACAATAACAGAAGATTCTAAAAAAAGGGGTTTTCGCATGAATGTGAGCAAAACCAAAATAATGGTCTTTGAAAGAGATGAAGCCAGAACAGATGTAAGAGTAAAAATGGTTTGGACATGTGGAAAGAATGCCGAACGAACGTCTGGTTAAGAAGATATACAATGCGAAAGTCGTAGGATGTAGGTACCGGGGGAGACCGAGACTGACCTACCTAGACCAGATTGATCACGTACTGAAGGAAGGTTGAGTGTCTCCGAAACCGGCGAGCGTGTATGAAGAGAATTATGAATGTTGAGAAAGCGAGTGAAGTATGCAAGGATAGAGTTCTCTGGCACTCTATTCTCTCTGCCTACAAATATGGCGTGATGATATGTATGTATGTATGTATCACTAAATATTATTAAATCGATTGTATTCTAAACTCGAGCATTACGCAATTTCTGAATTTTATAACTTTGTTATAAAAACCAAACAATCAATCTTATTTTCAGGCCATGTACATTTTTTTTATTGCCTATGGTGGCAAACGAGCAAGCAGCACACCTGATGGTAAGTGATATTGCTGCACATGGACCTTTGCAACACCAGGGGCACAGCCAGGCCGTTGCCTACCAAATAGATCACAGTTTTTGTCACATGTCTCCTCTACGATAGAAGAGAGAATGAACTTACTATATATACATCACACTGGCGAGGAGGCTTAGTCCATACCACGCTTACTCGTTTTAGTTTGATGTTCTATTATCTTGGATTGACATTATATGCCTGCATCCCTTAATCGCTTTTTCTCAAACATGCTTGGATATTTGAGCATTATTTTGTCAACCTTCTTCGAGATAAATCGAAATTTCTGTACTGAGCGAGCAGATGCCGGCAAAAAAATTATGAAAATCCATATCTGTCGTCTTTTAGCGGCCAAATAAATATATATGTAAATTCATATCTGTCGTGTATTTTAAAAATGGAACGATTTGTTACTTCAAAATATGATAACCATATAGGCAACTTATCAAGGTTTTAATTAAATTTCGAACTGGCTTGAAAAACAAACATGTTTGATGATGAAAAAAAAAACAAATGAACCCTTTAGCACGCGAAAATGTTGTTCGTTGCTCGTCATGTATACAGTTTTACTTAGTACTACTTAGTTTTAATTGCCGCGCATTATTTGAGAAAAGCACTATACAAGCCTTGGCCACAACTAGTCATTGATAGATTTACGTATGTGTGCCTCGGCGACGCCTCGGCCCACATTTATACGTTCGTCCATCATGCCTCTTTTGCTGGCCGCTGCAGTAATGTACTATTACGACTCTCACAGCATAGGGCGACGTAACTGCATTTGTAATTGAAATGTATTCTTATTAATAACAATAAGAATACATACACGGATAATAACATTTGTTAATGCTGTGAATTTGTGCCTTACATTTCGTTTGCTATGGAAAGTTTTTCTCTATTATCTTTTACAATATTTTGTTATTCTATTGGCGATATGGACGCTATGAACAATATTTAACAAATAGCTACAAGTGATTGCAAAAATTATGAAATGTTATTTATTTTATCATGTTGCATAACATGAAGCCACAAGAAATATCTGTGCACCATAGTGAACAAAATACAATCGTCACACTGAAGCCCCGTTTTAATACTGAATATTTAACCTGTGCCCTTGATTTCAACATTCTGCAAATAAACGCTATCGATCAAAGCTAATATATCAAAAATAACTGAAGGTTCTCTTGATATAATCCGGAAGCTAGATGATTGAAATATACCTTGATATTTTAGATTCGTTAACGTTTTAATCAGGAAGAAAAGTTTATTGTAATTAAGATATTTATAAATAAAGCAAATTAATAACAAATTTAATTAAAAATGCTTGAAGGATCTAATAAAGTGCGTTGTTTTAATATATTATAAACGAAGAAAACTTTTTGATAATATACAGATGTGGCAGTTACCACCGATAATAGTTGATGTCAGGCAAATAATGGTCAGTGGGCAGGTGGTCAGCCGTTGAACTTAGTTAAAATCCTTAAAATGTATTCTGCTTCACCTGCCGCCCTCAAATATTCATATACATTTTTCATATAAATTTTAAACATGAAAAGCAACATGGGTGATAAAATTACTATGTACTAAAACGTCACATTATTACAAGATTATATTTTATTACTCTGTATTTATATACCAGCAAAACAATATCACGATAGTTGCCATCGCAATAGAATAGAATAACATTTATTAACAATATAACATAGCAATTACAATCATCATCATCATCATCTCAGTTCATATATGTACCTCTGTTGGGCTCGAGCCTCCTCCAAAATAAGAGGAAAATTGACCTACTATATCGCGCTTGTCAGATGTAAAGGGATTTGTTTCAAGATTTCCTTCTTTTGTATAGATGTTAGTCGTCTGTCGTAGATGTTCGTCGTCCTCGGTCGTCTCTTACCATCACCCACGGGTAAGATAGGGGGTGGTGAATTGTATTCTTACTCCGTCACCACGCGGATAACAATTAGAATATACAATTTTTATTCATTTATTTCATATTACTTTTTAATATTGACAACGAAGGAATGCTCAGCGCTGTACTGCATAGAAACTATGCACAAACGGCTTTTCAATCCCTAGATAATTATCCTAAGATAATTAAAATAAAAGACAATAATAATAAAACAATTAAAATGTGTGTCTATGTGCGAAAGAATGTACGTAACATTCTTGCGTGAGTGTATCTATGTGACGTTCAGCCTATATTTGAATATTATAGTAACATTTTAGTGTAGAAGGAAATATTTGTCTTTTTTTATTTATTATTCGTTCATCTTATCGCTCATATATTCATCAAAACTTTACTTAAATTTTCTTATTATGAAAATGACATCTCGAACATAATGCTAGAAGCTATATGTATAATAAAAATTTAGCCTCATCATTCTAGTTCGCACATACCCCACTGCTGGTTCCAAGCCTCCTCCACATTAGGAGAGAAAATTGACCTACTATACCAAGCTGGTCAGATGGGTTGATAGTAGAGTTTTCATTCTCTTAATAATTTTAGCTGAAGATCAACCATAGAACTTTGTAAGCTAAATAAATATCCTATATCTCGCGATGACAATTTAATACGAATTCTGTTCTAGATTCGATGTGTATTTTTTTAAATATGCCATAACGTAGTTTTAATTTTGTGAATTTAATTTTTTTTTTTAACGAAGTAACTCTTGGTTGATCGTAAACAAGAGTGACGCCAGGTAAATGTTGATGGCACTGCAAGAAAAGGGAGACTCGATATAAAACACTATACCAACTCGTAGTCCCTAGCCGAGGCAGCGGGTGACCGGACCGGAGATTAGTCTGGTCGCCCCGAAGCAAGGCCACCGCGTGAGGACGACGCCCCGACGGCGAAAGCTGCCAGGGCATCGACTCGAGACCCTCGCGGGTATCCGCGAGGGTAAACCGCCGGGCGAGCCACCGAAGACAAGGGCCGGGTTCCGGTGGCCCGCTCGCACGGCATGGAGAGGTACTTGTAGAGCGGGTCTATGGGGTCGTGCGCCGCTTCTTCTGTCGTCCCGGACAGATTTAGCGGGGCGTGACCACTCCATAGCCAGACGCCAAAAAAAAAAATTCCAACTCGTAGTAGATCAATACCCTTTTTGAAGGATCGAGTCCAGCAGTGGGACGTATATGGACTGAGGAGCGGAGGTAACTATTACCGATATTTTGGCAATAAAAGAGATATTATTATTAGATATTGTTAATCAAATTTAAAACGGATAAGAATATTAATTTCGCAAAATTTTTATCATCGAACGCGAATGTAATAAGCATTGTGTTTAAAATCTTAACAGGTTTTGTTTAAAATATTAACAGGTTTTTTCCAAGGCCGACAATAATTAATATTACCAATTAAAATTAAATCTTTAATTGTTGTTTATCATTCATTGGTTAAAAAAATACCGGTGTTATATTTTTAAACACAATATCCTACACTAAGCAATAAATCCGCGTATTTCGGGGGAATAAACATAAAATACATAGACATTCACATTACACCATTCCTTTTCTTTTTTTGACATCGGGCGATGAAATGGTCACACCCCGCTAAAACCGTCCGAGGCGACAGAAGTGGCGTGCGACCCCATAGACCTTCGCCCTTCATGTACCTCTTGACGCGACGCCGCGCGAGCGGGCCACCGGTACCACATTACACCAAGCTGCAAAAAATTGCTTGAAGAACTATTTATATATTGAGTGGAAATCGAACTTACAAACTGCATGGCAGTTTTGTGAGTTCGATTGCGAACGAAGTTACCACTTAAGCCGAAGTTGCCATCTAGACCACTACGTCAGCTTTGGACTTATTTTATATATGAGAAAGAGAAAGAGAATGAGAGAGAAAGAGAGAGAGAGAGAGAGAGAGAGAGAGAGAGAGAGAGAGAGAGAGAGAGAGAGAGAGAGAGAGAGAGAAAGAGAGAGAGAGAGAATCTCCTCTAATCCATATACTAAAACTCATCACGGTTGATAAATTCAATATTGAGATTGTGATAGTATTCTGTACGCTATGACATCAGGAACACATTTACATAACAATTAAAACGAACACATGTTAGAGCACGTGTCAGATTGAAGGTTTACACATGGGCTAATTTGCAGCTTAGCACTGAAGCGATATGAACGAAGTGATAGAGTACGAGCTTCCTTTAATGCTATTATAACGGAACTAAGCTGAAACACGTGCCAGTGCAAAATGAAACGGCGTACTTTATTTTACGCAAATAAATACTACATATAAACAACAATATGTTACATAATTAATTGTCCAAAACGTAAAAGCTGTCTTTAATGCAAAGTGTACACAAATTCTTTACAAGTGAAAACGTTATAGATTTATCGTAATTTTCTTTCAACATGTATGCTAAATGCAGAAGATTCGTGTATATATGTTAGACATTCAGATGCGGCTATAGCGGACCAGATTGGCGTGGTCGCGCTCCAACAGGTTCTGCAAAATGAGAGCCGCATAGAAGGCGATATTCACGTCCCAGCTCTTTTTGTTTCTCCCTCTTTTACCATCCGTCTTACATTATTTAATGTCGTTTAAAATACTGATGTAATATATTAAAGACTGGTGTAATATATTCTTATTCAATCATTACGCGGTAAATCATGAACTCTTCATCATAATACAATTTAACTAGAGAAAAATTCAATAAGTCGAAGATGGGTTCAAATTTTAAGATTAAGCATATGTGGAATTTAGTATTTTCCTCAACATCAATTGCTTATAGTTACATCGCTGTCAGCAATAATTTCTATGTACATTATTGCTCAGGTACATTTTTTTTGTCCGGTAAGGTAAAACGGCTTACAGCCGGTTCCTATATCCGAAAAACGAATCGTTTTGGTTACGAACAGTTAAATTTTATACGAGGCGTAAGTCAAAACTGTTCCTATAAAAACCCCTCGTAAGACAATTTACCGACGCTTCGCTACTAACGGATTGGAGGGCTACCAGCTACCATCCGTAAGGGTTAATGTATGGAAATGACTGTTTATGTTGTTCCTGTTTAGTGATACTTTTATACACATATTCTACACGTACCTACACACATACATACGTTACTTACCTTAAAGTTAAATGTGTTAACTCATTTCGTTTAAGAACTTATTTATCTCACTTGTTCAAATACAATTGAGCGATATAGGTAATCATGATTTATGATAAATTTGTTTCTCTCTTTGAATATACATATAAACTATAGTCTGTGATTTAACCTCAATTCATCAGAGTTGCTATCATCAAGTGCCTAAAAACCACGTCCTATTTTTTAAGAGACTTACAATGTAAGATTTTGTAAATAGTCAAGAATAATCTGTTACCTATGTTTATGCAGTAAAATATAGTGAGGAAACGTTACAACAATAATTAAAGGTCTGAAATCAAGGTAAAGGTTAAATTTTCATCAACACCGTTGAGTTCAAGGGCTTGCTCGATAATTATCACCGTTACTGCGTGACATTTGTGCGTGATATTTCTACTATTTGGTGAAGAATTCTTTAGAATTTCAACCTTTTGTAGTTTCGGTCACGATAAATTAACTGATTCAATTTTCGTCTTTGATTTCATTTCAGTTATTTTTTTATTCAACTCTAATAGTGATCCGATTTAGTGGATTATCCTTATAGGTCCCTCAGAACGTATATCAGTAGACTCCATCGGGGCATGCCTTTTATATGGAACAGTCTTTACTGTGATACTACTCCCGTGGCTATGGCTAGAAATAGTCCATTGTTATAATATTTTAACAATATAATTGTATAATAAGATTCGTATTAATACACTAGGGTTAAGCCAGATATACCTACGTTTAGTATTCTTCTATTTGAATTGTTCACATAAGAAACTGTGTAATGTATAATTTTTGTAGACACTTTCACTAAGTTGCATACTTTTACCCATGGTGAAATTGTCTAATTTTATCTCTTAAAAATGAAATTAAAATAAATTAAAATGTACGTAAGATTTTCTGTCACATTTTTGTTATTATCTATGTAGATTCTCCTTTATTAAACCAGGTTCAATAAACGATTTCAATATTTTAATGCATAGGAAGACAGGCTAGGAGAACGGAGAAAATACAATGTATTAATTCTTATATTCAACGACTAAGGAATTCAAGAGGATAATAAGGTCACAGCAAGAAAACGACTTGAAACAATAGCCTATGCCGATCCGTCTATTCAAGGTGATAGATAGGTTATTGGAAGCGAATGTCACTCTCAATATGGATGAAACTGATGTACCATAATATCACTTATGTGGGTTAGATAAAAAAAATCTTATATTCAAATATTATGTAGCTAATACTTTAGACAAAATAAACAAAATTTATATATGACTCATATTATGTCATTCTACGAATGCGAGTGTCGAAATGAATTTTATACAATTACAAAGAAGGCAGCCACAACGCCTACATAACGCCCACGTTGTTGACTTGACACCCACACAACCATCCCTTCGGAACTCGTAACTCTGCCAATATACATGGTATATATACAATGCGACATTTCATTATTTTGTTATATATAGAATATATTTTGGAATTAATTAAATTAACTTAGCTTGTGTTTATAATTATATTTTATCATTTATATGCAACGATATATTTTGGGCTTATCATAATGAATAACATCAAATTAGCGTAAGTACATGCGAACCGTGATTGTGTAATATGAATGTCAGGTAATATTTGTGCTATTACACATTTTGTTATATTCCATCCATGTATTTATAATACCTTCCTCACGTATATAATTTTTTTGTAATTCGTTTTAATGCCGTAACAATATTTTTAAGACTATAAACATATATCCGTGTAGTGACGGAGTAAGAATACAATTCACCACCCCCTATCTCACCAGTGGGTGATAGTAAGAGCGACTAAGGGATAAATGGCATATAACATGTATGCAAGAGAATGAATACCCGAAACAAAATTTTGTTGTGTAAGTCAATTTCCCTCCCATTACGGAAGAGGCTCGAGCTCAACAGTGGGTCATATATGAGCTGAGATGAAACATCATAGACTTAGGTTTAGCCTTTTAAGTAATCTTTGCATTTTTACTTTTTAAGCGATCCATATTTTGTAAAGTATATGTAGGTACTTTCTATTTAATAATCAGTATATCCTAATCTAAAAATTTAACCCCGGCTCAGGTGAGCACCTGTGCCACATATGGACGTCCATATCTAAAATCGTCCTGGGTTCCCAATCCTTTCTCATTGTACACTCAAAAAAATCTCAGTAGTATCACAGACGTGCCGTAGATTGCATTAAGCTCGTCTTATATCAACGAGATAAAGGTTACATAAAGAAAATATTTTGTCTGATCCCTTAGAGATGAATACGCAAGCACATAAATTAAAGTGGAATTATAAATAAATAATAAAAATATATAATTTTATTATTCCACTGTTGCATCCGCATCATTGTTCGCATACTTATTATTAATATTTATCGAATGATAAAGCGTATATTATTAAAAAACAAAAGAGTATATAAATAATCTCCGTTCCGAATTTCACTTAAATCCATTAGTTTACACTTTATTCCATTGTAAAACAACAAATACATTAAATCTTAATTAGCTTGAGATCATAGAGTTATATATTATATATCAATGATTGAGATAGTTTTTTTAAGCTGTATGGTAGCGGCTACGAATACTACCAACCCTTACTTTGTTCGTGGATGTCGTAAAAGACGACTAAGAGCCTTATAACGACCTGGGCCGGCTTCATCTGATGCCGTTTGGTCAACAGTTACATTCCCAAGGAGGGTTGACGTCTGGCAGGCGGCCGGTCATAAAACGATTGCCAATAACTTTTACAATATGTACTATGAAAGATGAGTACATATTGTATCGACCCTAAGTAATTGGGATAAGAGTAGGAGAATGATGAATGATGATGATTGAGATAGTTTTTTTATTGCATATGGTGGCAAACAAGCAGACAGCACACCTGATGGTAAGTGTCAATGCCGCCCATGAACCTTTCCAATACCAAAGGTACGCCGCTGCCTACCATTACATACACCAAACCCAACCCAGTTGGGCTGCCGGCTCTCTCGCT
Organism: Lymantria monacha; assembly: GCA_905163515.2. NCBI lineage: Eukaryota > Metazoa > Arthropoda > Insecta > Lepidoptera > Erebidae > Lymantria > Lymantria monacha. The sequence goes on from LR991093.1 coordinate 23,745,711, forward strand.
CATCAAACGAAGCGCCCTAGCATATTGCCATTACTCAGACGTCGATCTTCTGCGAGAGCGTGGTACCCCGGACGGACCGGCCCGCGGCTGTAGACAAAGAACTGTCCACAGCATGGTCCTATTACTATTGAAAAATAGTTAACTAGATATACTCGTATAAGTAGAATAACGCAATAGATATTTTTAGAATATTAAATGTTGAAAAGAGCCGGTATAAACCATTTTGGAAAATAAATTCGAGGTCTCAAAGTCAAGTTATTTATAGAGCACCAGACTGTGAAATTATTGATTGACAGTAGGCGTTTAAATGTGAACTTATCTATGAAAAGATACGTACCTCGTAAAGATCTTTATCTTGTATGTTACAAGGCAACCATTCCGGATATAATACCGAAAACAAAATAAATTCAGGATAATTTTGGCAAGGCCAAAAGGAGCCGTCTCAAGGTTGTTCCGGAATTTGCGCAGTAAGCACGAGTCGATTTATCTTGGATCCCGACAAGGTCAAGGCGGAAACACCCCTAGGGAGTACTCGAATTGTATGAGGAGCTAAAATATTAGGGAACATACACTTAATATTTACAGGTAACTATGCCTCAATATTTATATGTGCAATAATGTTCATAAAATATGTGTTTACGAAACAAGACTAGGTAACGGTATGTAGGCCATGTATTAGAGTTAGCTTCGTAATAATATGTATATTTAAATATATTTAACAAAATATTATCGTGCATAATAGATTACTTGTGAATTAATGCCACATGATTGTCTCAGTGTCGGAGTTCAATTCCTAGGTAAGAAAATACACAAGTGTGTTCTACAAATGATTGTCACGCCTCTGAATAATTTGTGTTCATTAAGCAAATTAATAAACGAGTTATTGAGATACTTTATAAACCGTCATAAAAATACGATATGTCCATTTATAAATACAGGGTTTTATCCTTGGCACGGGCTTTTATCTTAAAAACATAAAATGAACTATACAGGTAAATTGCAATGTTATATTAGCTGGTTGGTAACTGAGTAAGTATTGTATTTCAGCTAAGACAGCAATATTACTTATTGTAATTCCTTACCCTAGGTCTACATTTTATAATCATTTGACGCGAAATCAATTGTAAACATTAAAAATAAAAATCAGCCAATTATTGAATTGGGAAGTGATGGTCCCAATAAACCTAAATCCGTGTATCAGCCCTCTGATGACTTTAATTTGCAGCATAGCATCAGCATAGCATCGAACAACGAATTGTCCTGTGTGGCCATCAAAATCACGCTACTTGGCATGGAAGTCGCTATATTATAGGGTTTTAATTCGAGTTTGCCTTCTCTTGCATTGGATAATGTCTACATTATAATATAAACCTTAGTCGTCTTTTACGACACCCACGAACAAGAAATGGGATAATGAATCGTATTCTTACTCCGTTACCACATGGAAAACCACTACGCCATTTATAAATTTGAAACCCATATATATTTTTAATGTGGCCAGCACATCTTTCTTCTCTATGTACAGTTCGAAGACTGGCTAAGCCTACGGTAGGTTTGATTATTTTGGAATCGATCGCATAAACTGCTTAGCGTGAATCTTCATAGATTTAGCGTGAATCTTCATAGATCTTCCTAGATATACAATATAAGAAGCAAGGAAAGTTGGTGTAAATCTCTTAGTAGGTTTTTAAAATATTCTCAAAGATGGACTAGATTTAATATAATTCCTCGCTACGCTACCTCTTGTAACACGATTAGAGGAAAATAATTTATTTGTAAATTTGCTATGTGGTAGTATTATACTCTTTATTTATTACATAACCATATAAATCATCCACTAAGCCATTTATTTGTAATACAATACACGCTTATATAATTATGGACAACAATAAAATATAATTAATAATATGCCTAATAAAGTCTCTATTCAATTGAGGGATAATTTACTCAATCATTTATAATTATTATATTGAATAAAACTATGTGTGGTAGCGACTTTGAATACTACCAACCCTTTCTTTGCTCGTTGATGTCGTAAAAGACGACTAAGAGCCTTATAATGACCTGGACCAAGTTAATCTGATGCCGTTTGGTCAACGATTACATTCCCAAGGAGGGTTGACGTCTGGCAGGCTGCCGGTCATAAAACTATTGCCAATAACTTCTACAATAGGTACTTCTAAGAAGAGTACATATTGTATCGACCCCAAGTAATTGAGTTAAGAGTAGGAGAATGATGAATAAAACTATGTATTCGGTTTGAAATGTTCTCTTTGTTGTCTGTTTTCAGGGTGATGATTATGATCGACAATGATCTTGTAATCTATCATAGTAAAGTAGGTCAAAGAGGTATCTTCAATGCTGATGCATACCGTTGCCAGTGAATGTGACAGACACGAATACCAGCACCCGATGATCAGCCAAAGTGCGATTATCTTTGGCATATACGCCGCGGCAATTACGTAAAGACTTCACTCATTTAACCGAAATTGAAAATCGCTAAGTAGGTCAGTGAAAATATAGGTGGCAATAGTTCACTCAATAGCCGGAAAGGGGTTAAATGACGCAGCAGCCATACGCAAATCGCATTAACATCGCCCTCGAGGGCTCGGCGGGGTGTGGTCAAATTATGAATATTTATAACTTAAAATTTGGAGGAACTTATACACATATTTTTATAGTGATAAATTACAGGCACCTGCAAATACTAATGAACTTCCATTGTTCTGTATAATGAGGTCGACGACATCCATTGACATCGACATGTTGGCAACAGATTTGGTTGTTTAGGACTCGTACGATAAAGGAAGGGATGATGAGAGACTATAATTTAAACCCATTAAGCACGGGGTTATCATCAACCTCGTACATATTTCAAAAGTTATTGGCAGTGGTATTATGACTGGCCGCCTCCTTGACGTCAATCCACCTTGGGAATTCAATTATTAACCAGGCGGCATTAGATAGAATTGGCCTTGAAAAACCTCTTAGTTGTGTTTTGCGACACCCACGAGCAATATAAGAGATAGTTGAATTCACAATCGACACCATTGAGCTATCAAACACAGGATAATGTACAATATATTAGTCTTTTATAATTAGGTATGCCAGTGGATACAGGTGCTCTGTGCAAGTTAAGAACCGCGTTACTCCACAATTATATACCATAATATCTTTAACCGTGATGTAACACAACACCATTCTCTCCGCTTTAAAAAAGTAAACAAACAGGTATCTAAATTTTTTAAACTTTATATAAAAAACACGTATTTTTATACGTGTAAAATGTGAAAAATGCAATGTAAAAAAAACGTGTAAAATGCCTTGACAAATATAATGTAAGTAAGACTACTGACATGAATAAATTCCAGTATAATGCTTGTTGAGAGATAGAAAAAGGGGCTATAAATTATCTGAGAAAAAAATATACCTATAAATTAGATAAATAAACTTTCAAAATCTACGTGTCAGTAAATTACAAAATTGTCACAGACATTTCTCGCGTGTCGTATAAAAAGGTTACTGTTCAAAATAATGTCAGTTCATACGTGTGCATGGGAAAACTTTTTTTAATATTAAGCATGTGGACGTCATGCTCTATAAAGTGTATGAAACAATTTATGCTTAATTACAATATATAAAGGTTGTATGTACACACATATCGTGGGTATAAATGTGAGAGTTAAAATTGTATTACATGTATAACAATAGTACTATTTGAAATTACTTATTGCCAGAACGAGTGTTCATTTACTAGCGAAATGTGTTTAACAATATTTTGTCCTATCTTTAAATCTTATAGAGTAATAATTAAAATTCATTTGTGATAACGAATGGCAGAAAAATATAATCATCAATGGAAGTGAAGTGGGAGGCAAATCTAAACGAAGTGTAAGGGAAATTCGGGGAAAGCCTCGGCAAAAGGAAAATGTCATGTTTTTATAAACTATTCTAATTTCATTTAGTTTCTATTTTATTTGTAAATTAATTACTCTAAATCTATTAGATTTTGCGATCACACGTGTTAACATACAGCCTTTAAGTCGGTCGTCGGTGTGAGTTCAGCCGTCCAACCAACCGTCTCGTATTACGTAGGCAACTTTTGCAATAACGGCCCTCAGGCTTAACTTATCATACAAATTTGTACGAAAGTTTTAGGTGTGGCTGAAGGGATAATTTCAATCGGATACTGCATTAGGACTGTGTAAAGAAAATATAAGTTTATCCAAGTAAAATATATAACAATATTCAGCTGTTATACGTAAGTTCAGATATAATTTATTAAAGTAAACCCTTAAAAGACGTCCAACAAAAAGTTGCCACTACATTGTGTTAGAATGAGCGACTAGGCGATTATTCAGAAGAAAATATTTAATGATTATGTTTTAGGATAGTGTTCAGATTACATGACGATTTTTTACAATTTTTAACCCCTTGTTATTAGTGGTCACTAATATATGCGGCTAAATCCCAATTTTGTTTCAGCTTAGCAATTTAGAAGATCTTCTCACCTCTAAACAGGACACGTAGTATGGTAGTACCTATATACTACCCTACTACGTGTGTATCCTATGGTACGTTCCCTTATGCCCCGACGGCGAAATCTGTCGGGGCGTCGACGAGAGGAACCCGCGAGGGTAAACCGCCGGGCGGGCCACCGAAGTTAAAATCGAGTACCGGTGGTCCGCTCGCACGGCGAAGAGAGAAGGTTTTACGGTGGGTCTATGGGGTCACGCGCTGCCTTTTCCGTCACCCCGGACCGATTCGGCGGGGCGAGACGCACCCATAGCCCACCAATAAAAAAAAAAAAAAAAAAAAAAAAAAAATGGTACGTTCCCTTATACCTATAACGATTTTAAGTTGATAAGTTATACACAATCGCTAGCCGAAAACTTCATAGTGTGCCATAATTACTCCTGCTGTGGACAGGATTTGTCATTTTCAACATTTATAATATGACACCGACCGCATTCGTAACGACGATGTAAGAGAGCGAGTAGGTATGAAAGAGAGTATTGGTGTAAAGATGCGAAAGGGCATGCTCCGATGGTTCGGACATGTGGAAAGAATGCCGAACGAACGTCTGGTTAAGAAGATATACAATGCGAAATTGGAAGGATCTAGGTACCGAGGGAGACCGAGACTAACCTACCTAGACCAGATCGGTCATGTACTGAAGGAAGGTGGAGTCAAGAGTCTCCGAAATCTGCGAGCGTGTATGAAGAGAATTATGAATGTTGAGGAAGCGAGTGAAGTATGCAGAGATAGAGTTCTCTGGCACTCTGTTCTCTCTGCCTACCCTGCAAGGGATATGGCGGGATGATATGTATGTATGTATGTATAATATGACGAAAGCAAAACAACAGTCGTAGGTTTTTCGTTTTTGATCAGGCAACAGTTCTGAAAAACATTAAGTGCGTACCTCCAAAGTTATTGTAGTTTTATAAATCTAGCTCAATATCTACACTAAATAAAAAAAGATGGTTATCTGTAAAATCGGTTTACGGACGACTTTTTTACGTGAAAATTGTAATATTGTATACTTTTATTAATTGAACAAACATAAAAAATGGAATCCATATTAACTTTTCACTTCACTTTATAAACGTTTAACAAAACAGTTCACATCAAATTCTTAAAATGCAAGAACACTTAGGCCTATCGCGTCTTCTCTATCGCTTGTTCCGCGATCTCGCTGGCACGCTCAGACCGCCTGACGTGACACATTTTCGTGCAGCTGGCGTTCATCGATTTATACGACGTTGTCACAAAAAAGAAGTTTATTTAAACAGAAAAACATTGTTTAATGCAAAATTTATGGAAACCTACTCTGCACAGTTGTGCATGTACATATAGTTATATGGACGACCATTTCTTTTAGAAAACTACCGCGCATTGACTTTTAAAAGAAATATTGGCTGAACTGAACTATTTTCATTAAGTACTAACACATACCTATTCTAGGCATGTGTTTAGTTCAAATTACGCCTACTATTTTTCGTACTACATCCCATTCTAGTAATGTCCATTGAATAAGAAGGAAGTTTTTCATAGCTGCCAAATTGGTTTATGTACTTGACGTATAAGATCGTCATCTTGTCTGCGCGTCCCTCATATGTCAACAACAAATACTTCGACAGCTTTAATGCGATAGTTACAAAAATAATCTTTTGTTTTCGTATCGAAAAAGCTAAATAGAACACCACGGCTGTATAAAAATATAAGGAACATATCCAAAGCTAGATCCTATATCTGTCTCAGTGGACACCCATAAGGGTAAGTGGTCTCATTTTGAAATTTACAAAACATGAAAAGCTAGTGATTAACATGAATAGAAACAAAAAAAAACAGGCAACTCGAAGTAATTAATGAAGTTTTTATAAACTCGCAATTACACATACTTTGCACATATGAAGAAAGGGAAGAAGAATGGCTTTTTGCAAAATAAATATTCCATATATTAACTAAAATTTGAACAAATATATGAAAGACACAAATTGCTCTTAAGTTATACTTATGGAAGAAAAAAATATAGGGTTAGAAAAACGAGGATTAAAAAATGAGCAAATAAATGTATAAAGAAACATACGCGTAAGAAGCATAACGCATATAACGGATTTAATAACTCTCTTCTATGCGTCTTTTCCGAAACCCGCAGGAAAATGGCTTTTGAATTGTATTCTGCGTACCATAAAATAGGGTTATTAAATGCAAAAAGATTTTTGAAATCGCTCTCCTAATACCTCAGCGTGATGTGTTCAACAAAAAATATAAAATTTCCACATTAAATAGTAATAAGTATATAGATCTGTCCCAATATCATCATCATAATTACGTTGCTCTTATCCTAATTAATTGGGGTTGACGCAATTATATTCAATTGTGCATATTGCAAAAGTTATTAGTAGTGTGACCGGCCGCCTGCCTAACGTCAACTCTCCTTGTGAATGTAATTGTTAACCAGACAGCATCAGGTGGAGATGATCCAGGTCGATATAAAGCTCTTAGTTCTCTTATACCATATCCACGAGTAAGTTAAAGTTTGGTAGTATCTGTAGCCGCTACCACACAGCAAAAATCTGTCCTAAAATATAATCTCGTATATGTTATCTCATTAGAGAATACCTTAAAGCATTCAACGCTATTGATTTTTACGTACCAGATAAATATGTAGAGGAGCCTCTGATAAACGTTTATTATGTACCTGCAATAAATATTTACAATACAAACAAACACTGATATAGTGGTAGGTAGGTTTAATAGTGGTAGGACCACGCTGTTGACAGTTTTCTGTCTACAACCACGGGCCGGTCCGTCCGAGGTAGTACCACACTCATAAATTCGACGTCTGAGGAGTGGCAATGTGCTGCTGTGCTTCGTTCGGTAAGCGAGAGAGCCGAAAGCCCAACTTTCTGGGTGGGTTTGGGGTTTTCATTGGTAGTCAACGGCGTACCTATATTCTGGTATTATAGAAGTCCATAGGCGGCAATAACACTTACTATCAGGTGTGTAACTTGCTCGTTTGCCACCAAAAGCAATAAAAAAAGAAATATAGCATACTTAAATAAAAAATAAAATATGCAATAACGTATTTCAAATAAGCCGCATATAAATTTGTGATATTCAAACTTAACAATGTACAAGAGCGGCTATCCAATTAGTTTCTAGAAAAATATTTTGTGAATTTACAACAATCAGTGTTCAACTTTTGGACGTTATTGAAATTGCTGGCTCAACCAATGTCAAGTGTGGAGGGTCGAGATACCGCAAGACCTTGGCCTCTGGGTGCGTCACGCAGTTAGTGACGTCACTACACCGCGGCTGCCCCAGTCATGCGCGCTAGCCTCAATACGCCACCCTAATGAACAAAACCACCCTTACAACCTTGTGAAGTCTAAAATAAGTTCTGTCTCAAATAATCAACTTACAAATATCCAAGTCGCAGTCTCTAAGTTTATTTTAAACTTATTACAACCATCTTTGTACTCTCATCTCTTTTGTCTTGGCATACTAACCACATAGAGTATTTTGGTTCCGATTCAACACAAATATTTGTGTGAATCACATATTATTGTCCTTTGTCTGGCTGCATTTACTTTCTGTCCACTAACCGTACAACTAAATCCAAATAAAATTCTGACGATCCAAGACAACTTCGTAGAGCATAACGAATTAATAAATACTAGAATCCGCAAGCTAATTCTCTATTTTTAATAATCCAAGGCACTTTGTCGAAACACTAAAGATGGTTTATAACAATCTGTACTACTACGGAAATCCGAATACTAAATAGTATACTATCACGTGGCTGTGTTGGCAGGTTAAAAATAATCGAACTGGAATGTGCAGAAAGGGCCGTGTTGAAAACAGCCGCCGCGGTTCTAGGAATGGGTAAAATTCAGTCCCTCCTTCACATGTACCCCCCACAAACTATCTGCTTGCTTCAATGAATCATGAATATATACGTTATAGGTTTGTTTGTAGAAATTTATAAATGTCTAACACGTCCATGTAACTCTCTCTTGAATGAGGGCGGCAGATGGCAGTTCTTTGCCCCGCTTCAAAAGAAGGTAAGATCTGGGTCTGGTTGAAATCATGTACATTGAAACCAATTCAGTATCACATAAAAGAACTACGTGTATGAATATTATTAATTCCTAACAGTGTGTCAACTATCTATTCTAAATATTATACATTAAAACAACATATTGTATTACAGTCAGGAAATGTTTTACGTATATTTAAGCTTCTACCAACTGAAACGCACCAGACATCCTTCAAGTAGCGATTTTACTGTATTCCTGGACGATTCATATTGTACTAAAGTCAATAAGGTTTTAAATATTCAGCACAAAAATAAACATGAATGTAAGAGGATTGTAAAAGAGTGACTTATAAAAGTTAAGTACTATGACACGGAAAGGCTTCAAACGATTAGATAAACGTATTTAGATATGAAAGATCCGCAGTCGTAAGAATATACACATCCACGAAAAGGTTTATTACTATTACCTTAACCATAATAATATTATTCATAATCTATCTTTTATTGTCTATTGTATTATTTATATTTTACGAAGTTACGTCTTAATTTACTTTTTTTCTTTTCTTTAAGATTTTTTATTAGCGACAGTGGAAGGTTGCTGATACTTATAGCACAGGATGTCCTATTTAATAATATTAAATTTTCTGGTACGTCTATTTCAATTATTGTAGTATGTACTACCATATAGCAAACAAAAGTTGTAATTATTAAAAGAACAACTTTAATAGTATAAACTACCTATAATAATATCTGAATCTGATATTTATGCGAATATTGCACATAAGAAATAAAACTATTTTTACAGATTTTATTGCGTTTGTTAAACTTTACAGCGTTCATGGTCACAGGAGGACTGTCCTCTCATGACCATGAACGCTGTAAAGTGTTGGAAACGTCTGGAAATTAAAAATCAAATACAAACGCGATAGAATACGTAAAATAGTATTAATTCAAATAGTATAACTATGGCACGTCATGGATCGCGCTCGGGCTTCATTCGGCAAATACAGAAAGTGTATCTTGCAGGTGGAGCCACTAAGGGTGAACATCCGTGGAAGCAGTGGTTCGCACTAAGGACGCAGAGTAGTCGTGAGGTGGATTACGTGGCGTTATTCTAAACTGCTTCGGACGGCCAGGAGTGACAATATCAGACCATAATCTGCCAAATAAAAGTAGGTATATTTGCAACTGTTATTAAAATAGATTTTATATGAAATCGAGTTGATAATGAACTAAAAACACTCGATAAAACTTGAAAGTCGTTATCAGACAAATAAATTCAGCATGTGGATAACATCAACGTTGGAATCAAAACATATAAAGTAGTCAATGAGTACGTAAATATAACTACAATAAAAAGCTGTTTATATCTTAAAATAAATAAAGAAACATGTTTTATTTCACTGTCTATAATAATGTTTTTTGTATAACTTTCGATTAAATGCAATTATTGTTATATGTATAATCAAGTAGCCGGTTGAAACGCTACTAGTATACTCATATCTGTTATGTTTACACCTGCTTACGCATTGGTACCATAAATATTTGGATAGTAACTAGTCCGTTTACTGCTAACTACTATTTCCGTAACAATAACATAATCGCACATGTGTTTGCACGCTTTCAAAGGTGCTAAACCCTGAGAACTACGCAACATAATCTGCTTAACGTATACCATTCAGTGGCAATTTATGTAATAAAATAGTTATAAATATATACCACTGGATTTAACAACATTATATCGATATCCTACAAGCAGTATACTACATGTATACGCTTTTATGCGTTTCAGTGCATAAATATGTATTGTTTTTAATATCTACGAGCCTACTCTGAACAACTGCGTATATTATTTTAATTCGACGTCATTTTTAAGTTTTTCAGGAGTATGACAAACATGTTCCTCTCGTGTAGATGTTTAAAATTTAATGCAACTGTAACTTAGAGACTTAGAGTAAATGTTAGTATTGCTATAAGTATAAAACTTATAGTATTATAGACAGCTTGTTTCGTCTTTTATGTACTTTATTTTCAACGTGCGAGTAAATTATGTGCTTCGTTTTTATTCACAATATCATGCCATATAATTCAACTTGACATCTTATATTTCAATAATGCCAGCACATCAAACAGATATAGATAAAACTAATTATTAAAAATAAAATAGTTTTAGGCGATATTTTTAATATTATATATTAATATAGTGAATAACATATCAAAACTCTTCAGGACAGTCTTGAATTGAAACATTTTTTTTTTGGCATGCTATGTTCTGGACACACGCCGTCCGTTTTATTCCGGGTGATGAAAAGGGCGGCGCGTGGCCCCGTAACCCACCGTATTTCCTTCCCACCGCCACTGGACCAGCCACTGGTACCGAATCCTTGACGTCCGTGGCCAGTCCGGCAGTCATCAATTCATACTGATAATAACGCAAAACTTGAACAACATATAGTGACTTTTTAAGCTTTTGTGATAATGAACAAACATCGCAAGATTCATCAGTAACTAACTAAAAAAATACCAATCGAATTGAGAACCTCCTCTTTTTAGAAGTTGGTTAAAAATAACCATAGAGTGACTTATGTTAAATGTGAGCGGAGTGTGTATCGTCTTTTGACTTCGGATAAGACCTTGTCTTTAACTTGTCTTAATTATCTGCCTTGAGTAGAATCTCAACGAAGAGCGTGCTCACGGGGCCTTCAGCTGCCTTATTATTATATGACGTCAATATTAGCGACATCACCAAAGCTGTATGATCAAGGGTTATACGGTCATTTTCTGCTGCATAACACTTGGTGGTTAAACAAAAATTGAAATAGACATTAACATGAACATTTTCAGAAAAAAATCGCGTTACAAAGTTTTACTTTTTACTTTGGCAGCATAGGGCATTAAAGAGACACACTGTGCCCACTCTACTAGACAGATTCATCATGTGGAATAAGACGCCCATTTGGTCATTCTCTCCAAGCTGAATAAAATATAGTAACGCAGATTAAATATCAGTCAAAGTTGTGGCCTATTGTTGTATAACAGATTGCTACGTTGCAGAAATACAAAAGCGAAAAAAAAAAAACAATGGTTGTCTGTAAAGTTATTTAACGGACGTCAATTTTACGTGATAACGTCATAAGAAAACATCGACGAAAAATTGGTGCCTACTTTTATGAATTGAACAAACATAAACAATGAAAACCACATTAACTTTTCACTTCATTTTATAAACAGTTGACTTTAGAATAATAACACATATGTTATTATTCTAAGCAGTTGATAAAACAGTCTGTTCGTACCTCTGTATCGCTCGTTTCGCGCTTTCGCTTGCACGCTCGGCTCAGGCGGAACATGATACTTTTTCATGCGTGCAGCCAACGTTCATCGATTTATAAGACGTTATCACGTCAAAAAAAACTTTTAACACTCATATGTCTTTCAATGTTTTGAGAACTTTTTAAACTGATTAATATTATGATCACGATGTCGTAAAACATACGTCAAACGTTTCATAAATCAACTGAAACTATTATAATGATAGCCACAAGTAGCATAGCATTAATATTTTACAAAATTCTTGACAGTCCAAGGGTCAGTTGAATTATTACAGACGTAGTTGTATGCTAGTTGTGGCGATAAGTGGCAGTAATTGATGAAGATATATGATACATTCACATATAATATTATTTACGTCGTATTACTGGGCGTAATGATCATTTGTCGTTCATGATTGAAATGCTTAACTACTATATTCCGATTGCATGCCGTCGAACTTTGACTTTCTTTTGGCATGTATCGATACTAACTGATGTAGAAAGATATACTTGGCGTATTTCCAAAGGAAAGAAATAAATAACGATAGTTGGCCGGCGCCACGTCTCAACAGCTATGATGATATTAATAACTTATCTCGATTGAAATAGTGCAGTTAAAGTAAATTCGGATCTGTCATCGTAAACAAAAATATTGGGACATAAAATTTATAGATTGAAAATAGCTGCGAAACTAGTTCACTTTAAATGCGAAACGTCAATAAACTACGATATATGTATAGTACAAAATGTTTAATTTTGACATTTTAATGAAAATAATATATGAAAGGCCAATAAGAAAACGGCCAAGTGCGAGTTGTACCTACCCGCGCACGAAGGGTTCCGTAAAACTAAAAAAATATGTGATGTAACTACAAATTTAAGGTTCTCTGAATTTTTCCTTTATATGTGTTATAAATATAAAACATTGCTTCATACCAAATTTCAAGATTCTAGGTCGACTGGAAGTACCCTTTAGGTTTTGATTCCCTTGCAAGTAGTTGCGAGTTTGAAAATATGCGGCTTAAATTGCTGTTTCTTTTGATTGCGTTGACATAGAAGTCTGATTTTGTTACAACTTAAAGATATTATAGACCTGAGTATTTGATATGAATTTCAATTTAATACCTCTACACGTTCAGGAGATAATGGGTAGTGAGTTTAAAATTATTAAAAATATTATTTGTATATGATGTAATTAAAAATTTACGGTTTCCTCAATTTTTCATTTATCTGCTCTATAAGACGTTGCTTCGTACCAAATTTCAAGATTCTGAGTTCACGGGAAGTACCCTGTATGTTTCGATTCCCTTGCGAGTGTCGAAAATTTGCAGTTTGCGACATAAACAGCTGTATCTTTTAATTGCGTTAGCTTAGAAGTTTGATTTTTCACAGCACTAAGGGACAGTAGATCTGAGTATTTGATATAAACTTCAGCTTGGTATTTGATATAAACTTCAGCTTGATATCTCCACGCGTTCTTGAGAAAAAGGGTCTTGCCAGACAGACGGACGGACACAAAGTGATCCTATAAGGGTTCCGTTTTTTCCTTTCGAGGTACGGAACCCTAAAAAGGAAATAAATATATTAAATCGCAATAAGTATTTCAAAAATAGTTACAATCATTCATTCATCATTGATTTATTTGCACCACACTATACTGACCGTAAAACGCATACTCTCAGCAGGTTTGCTGTATAAAAATCAAATGGGTTCTGCTATTCAATTTTGTCAAGTGCGTGTAGGTATGTATATGTATAATATATTATGTAAAAGCACAAAATAAGCAAATAATGGCTGTTATATTTAATTTTCAACTATATATGTACTGCACACAGTTTGACTGTTAGAGGAGTGGTCTAAGTGCAGATCTCTCGTGCCAAGTGTTCAATCCCCGATCCCCACGCGGGACAATTATTTATGCGAACCACAAATAATTGTTTTGAGTCTGAGTTTAATTAGAGTACGTTAATTGTATGTTTGTGAAGTCCCCCGCAACACAAAGATTTATACCTTAGTGCAGGGCATCTTATATTTTCGGGCAGATCATCAATGATGCTCACGCGGTCAGCCTCTGCGTGTGGCGAACTAATCTTTGGTCCATCCACCCGGTTTATTAGCGGCCTGTCTGACATCTCCTTGGGAATGTAATTGTTGAGCATAATACGGCATTAGATGGAATTGACTGGATCAGATTGGAATTGACAGGTCGATCGCCTTTTATGACATCCATGTAAGGGTTAATTCATAACTGCCACCATACATATATCGCATTAAAATTACACTACATTAATTCTAATTACAATCAATTTGTTACATTTGTCGTACTGTACTTACTGTATGGTATAAATTCAGTGAAGTTTCTATACGGTAATTCGAGTAGCATTGCAGATTCAGCAGACAGAATTTAAATGAACCTTATCAATACGTGGAATAAATGCAAACGGCAAGACAAAACATCGTAACATTATATTTGAAAATAGGACGAGATCTGTCAAATATTTGGTGTTATCTAAATTATGAAATAAATAATGAAAAAAAAAGAAACGAAATATAAATGTCAGGTATTAATGTATTATTTCCGTGTGGTGACGAAGTAAGAATACAATTCAACACCCTCTATCTTACCCATTGGTTATCGCAAAAGACGACGAAGGGATAAAATATGTATATAACATCTATGCAACAGAAGGTAATCTCAAAATAAAACCCTATAACAACACGTCTGACCAGCGTGGTTTAATAGGTCAATTTCGCTCCTCGTATGGAAGAGGCTCGAGCCCAGCAGTTGGACATATATAAGCTGAGATGATAATAATAATTATTGTGTAAGCTAATTTCCCCGTCAGCCAATAAAAAGGTAAGACAATTCAGCATTTTAAACATGTTAAAACCTTCATAAATAATAAATAATAATTTGGGACCTGTATAGTATAGTAGCTCGTATTTGAAAATACCGTATTCAAAAACGGGTATATAGAGAAACTATTACTGGTTTCATGTGATGATGGAAAGTAGCTAAGTAGAGCGAGTCTCATATAGACGGTATATACAGTCTGGCTGGGCTATCGATACTATAGATAATGAATTAAGTAAATATTAAGAGCAGAAGGCGATTTAGGCAAGCATAACTATCACATGTTGACACTAGGTAATACATTGCACATATCTAAACATTGAACCTCCCCGCCTGGAATTTTTACTATAATTTTATCCCGTGTATTGATGGGTTAAGAAAACAATGGATCTGTCTATCGACCACTTACTTTCCCGTCGTATGAAATAACCGGCTAAAGGATTACAATAAAAATGGCAGGTGAACTTGTAATAAGTTCTTTCTCTACATTCCTAAGAAACTTATAACATCAACTGCGTTCGTAAATACATTTGCCAAGTGCGACAATTATTCCTTTATAGGGAGAGCTTACATTTAACATTCGACATCGATAAAGTAAAGTAACATCATCATCTCAGCTCATATATGTCCCACTGTTGGGCTAGAGCCTCCTCCGTAACGGGAGTGAAATTGACCCATGTTGGTCAAATGTGTTGGTGTAGGGCTTCCTTTCGACTTTTCCTTCTCTTGCATTGGTGTTATATGCGTTTTAAAGATAGATAGAAGTATAGATAATTATATATTATAGATCATCATCATTCGCCTACTCTTATCCCAATTACTTGGGGTCGATACAATATGTACTCTTCTTTCATAGTACATATTGTAAAAGTTATTGGCAATAGTTTTATGACCGGCCGCCTGTCAGACGTCAATCCTCCTTGTGAATGTAATTGTTGACTAAACGGCATCAGATGGAGTTGGCCTAGGTCGTTATAAAGCTCTTAGTCATCTTTTACATCCACGAGCAAAGTAAGGGTTGGTAGTATTCGTAGCCGCTACCACACAGCGATTATATATTATAGACATTATATTTAAATTTAAAAACACACTCTAATCAGACAAAAGCCTTGTCATATGGAATTTTATAAACATACAGTTAACAGCAATCATCAATGAGTTGCAAAAAATACAGTCTTGGGAATCGAAATAATGACTCGACACATGAATATGTATGTCTAATATTTTCATTTCATTGTAGATGCAAATACGAACAGTATAAAGTATATTTAAATACACAACGCAAAACATATTTTGCCTTAAATAATATGTATAATAATTATTTATTTATAGTATCATTCGTTGCATATCTTCTTCATTTATCATGCATTTCGTTAAATGAAAAATTACATATTTCATCAATGGATTATAATGATTAATTTAAAAATCACAATAACTATTATCACGCTTTGATTACTATACATTTGAAATACAATTGTGTAATCATTTTTATTAGGTTATATCTGGTACTGAGCTGTTTCATAATCCGTTACGTAAAACCTAATGGAGTTCTTGATGGTCTCACGTTCATTCACATGTCAGCTGCAATGAGGCGGCTAATCATGTGAGAGTTTGCATAGCAACAATGGCGGTCGTATGGAAAAACATCTACAACCAGTAACTGCTAGTAACAACGCTACGTAATGAATTACCTAGATACTAACGCGCGTAATGATGGAAAATTACAACCAGTCGGTAGATACGACTCACAATAAAATATGATTATATCTTAATTTTTTTTCTTTTTTTTTTTAACGTCATGAGTACCGGTAAAGCGAATGACTATTTAAAAAAAAAATAGTATGCCGAATAAAATTTGCCAGGGCAGAAATTATTTTGAATTTGCTTGAAATGTTTGGAATATTCGGGTAAGGCAACGTACGCCTAGTACGGACCTGTTCACGGTCTTCAAAAATACTACTGATTACATTATATTTGAACAAAATTGGACCTTTTTCTGTACTACGAGTGTTCACAGAGAGGGAAGGGAGATTACCAGTATTCTAGTGGTTGCCCTGCCGTTACGGGGTTACATGAAATACTTTTTGCGGTGGACTATGCCGTGGTCGTGCCCTGCCAAATCCGTCATTGGTTAACTTGGTGGGAGGTCCCTTTACACTGCGTTGTCCGGTACATGGTCGCCATTCGAGAACCTCTCTTCCCCAGCGATAATCGGTTCGTCAAGCGATGTGGCCTGCCTGTTGCCACTTCAGCGTGCTAATTTTATTTCATTGCTACACATAAGGCAATGACCACTTTTTTTGTAATGATAACATGAAATATTAAAGTATTTATTTATTTTTCGTCATTAAAGGGAAAAAGTAAGCTCCAAAATATCGTATCAAAACTTAAAATTGATAAGGTATTATGAGCTATATTTCATAATTACTACGAAACAACTTAAGGAAATAGTAACATGTAGATAGATCATCATATCATCATCTTTCTCCTGCTCTCGTATCCCAACTAGATGTGCTCGACGCAATATGTACTCGTACATATTGCAAAAGCTATTATTGGCAATAGTTTTATGACCGGACGCCTGCCTGACATCAACCCTCCTTGGGAATGTAATTGTTAACCAAACGACATCAGATGGAGTAGGCCCAGGTCGATATATAGATAGATAATCTACTGTAAAACTAAGTTTAGAATGAGAATGTTTTTATGTATGTTAATGCTCAAAAGTGACAACATGGAAACCTTATGCAGTTTTAGTAGCCATAATAGCGGTTGGATATCGTTACCAAGCTATGTAAAAAACATGTTAAACAGTGATTCGGTAAAATATCTGTAAACATCCATAATAATTTATATATACATGTCAAATTTAAGTAGACAGTATTGTATTCTTATTGAAAGCTTAAATATGGCGCTCCCAATACAAATGTTTGCAATTTAAATAAACTAGAGTGCTAAATATTTATTTAAGCATTAATAATGAAATATTTCACACATTTTTTGCTTCGTAATCATATCCAATGCCATAAGTTATGGAAAATCACCGTAGAGTGGTAGCTTGATTCGTACATTAACATTTGCAGTTTCCTTTTAGTTCAAAACATCTAAAGGACTGGTTTTATTGTACCGAAAATGGTTTTTTTCTTCTAGGGACATAACCTTATACAACATTGAAAACATTTCATTGCTTATACTGCACTAAAAATTAAGAGTAAAAAATCATAAAAAAACTGTGTTACTTTTACTTTTCAACAAAATCTATTATCATAGTTTAATAGTCAATTATTGTTGAGCATTTTCTATTATAAACAATTTGGTTTTCATAAGTATTATCTATAAAAGAACCACCTGATCGAATTCAACTCACGAATATTGTCTTCGTGATTCGCTTGAATAATCCAAAACAATGCAAAGACAATGTATAGGTCCGTCATGGCATTGAATAGAATATACAACCGACAACGCCAATCTGTCTACCGTGAATAAGGCGGCGTCAAACTAGGAGAAATTGTTATTTAATATTCTTCTACTGATCAGCTGTGCGTACATTCGCTGTATACTCCAAGCGCCGTAGCAAAAAAAGTAGGTTTGTAATGCAACGTACGGGACCTGCTATTTTTTTTTGGGAATATGTTCAAGGTCGTCCCCTGAATGTAAATCCAAGTTGGCGCGGCGGGGGAGGGTTCACTTCAGCCGCCATCTTGGAAAACACGTTTTATTGAATATCTCGCGAACTGCGCATCGTACGACAAAAATTGCAGAGACCATTATTGTAGATAATAATATTTGCCATCTTTTTTATTTGAAACTTTTTTTTGTATAACGCATAGGTTTTTAATTATAGCGAATCAAACTTTTTACAATATGGTTTTTACTAAATATTTATTTAATGGTCAATGATAAATTAAAAATAATGGTAACTGAATTGTAGAACATGAAATTACCTATAAATTCTATAAGAAACTTTCTCGTAGCATTTATAGTTTAAGAGCTATAACGCTGTAAATGAGATTATAATGCTATATATTCAATTATGTCCCTATAAGTTGTAGTATATATTTCGGGTCATTCGGAATTTCTCCCTCTTAACATTCCAACAGTATTCAGGTATAAATCTCAACCGTTTTACAAAATCGGAAGTCTCTATTAACTCGCTTCGCTACAAATGCTTCGGGAAATTGGCGAGTAAGACAAGGTTGAATTTATCACTTCTATCTCCAACACAAGATACGGCACGCTACCATTCTTTCAGAGTGTACCACCAGGTTCAAACTTGGCTTGGATTTTATCACGACGCTGAAAAATGAGGTTGGAAGCGAACTGCACAAGGGCTTGAACCAATTCGAACTGCTATGGCTCCTGCACCGTCAAGTTTGTTGCAAATAATATCGTGCAAATGCACCAAAAATTGCGGAGCTGCCTGCGGATGCCGAAAAGCTGTTCTCAAATGTTCGATTATTTGCTCCAATTGCAGCGGCCAAACATGCGACAACGTGCCAGACATATTAGATGCCATCCCAACTGAAGACCTAACCTTTGATTCGTCTCCTTCGGATATGGCGGAGGCAGAAGAGATAGATCCACAAGACGATGAGTGTCTTCCCTCGACATCGAAAAAAATAAGACTCGCACCGTAAAATAATGCGCCACTTTTTGTTTGTGTAAACAAATGTTTTTTCCGTTTTTTTGAAGTAACATTCGTAAAATTCTTTTCATTTTTGTGATTTCGATAACAATTGGAGATACATAATAATAAAAATAATAACTATTACAATTCTTACGATGTAGCGGGATGTACTATTGTTTTTTGCTACATAGACAATCTTTTATGATGATACATACCGTTTTAAGTAACAATAAAGATCGACAAATTATTAGTTGTTCTCCACATTATTTATAATTTTAATTGATTTGCTGCACAGCTGTATTGACATTTTTTTGAACACTTTATGCCATTTTATGCGTTATGAAATGGTTTTCGTATACAGCGAGCAATATTGCCACTGATAATGTACGAGGTGCAAGTTTTGCTAAGCTGCAGCTCTTAGACTATAAATGCTACGAGAAAAAGTTTTTATAAAATTTATAGGTAATTTCATGCTCTACAATTCAGTCACCATTATTTTTAATTTATCATTGACCATTAAATAAATATTTAGTAAAAACCATATTGTAAAAAGTTTGATTCGCTATAATTAAAAACCTATGCGTTATACAAAAAAAAGTTTCAAATAAAAAAGATGGCAAATATTATTATCTACAATAATGGTCTCTGCAATTTTTGTCGTACGATGCGCAGTTCACGAGATATTCAATAAAACGTGTTTTCCAAGATGGCGGCTGAAGTGAACCCTCCCCCGCCGCGCCAACTTGGATTTACATTCAGGGGACGACCTTGAACATATTCCCAAAAAAAAATACCAGGTCCCGTACGTTGCAAAAAAAAAAGACCCGGCGCTTGGCCTAGTAGTAACACAGTGAACGGTTTGAACGAAATGGAACGGAACCAAAACACACGAAAAATAAACTTGAATTATTGTAATCATCTGTAATTTAAAATCTATAGCGTCATGTTGGCACTTATTAAATAGAAACGTCATTTATTCAATAAACGCCCATACTAAAGGCATTTGCTTATATTTGTTACTAGTTGTGCCAACAGCTGCATTTGCGTAGATTACTTACTTAATGGCATTATTCTGTTTGAACAATTATGTCATCCTATGACATAGTAATAATATCAATATTATTAATATCTATAATACATCAATCACAATTTTAGTTATTTCAGCAGTTGTTATGAAAACATCAACTGCCAAGAACGCTTAACAGCCATTTCTACAAAATTTTGCACGAATTACTAACATTTATAGACCTTATGGGTGTAGATTGTTGGCCTGAGATCTCGATTTCGAGCGACCGCAGCGCCAAAGTTTAATGTAACATCCGACGGGGCGGATGAATGACCTAGAGAGCGCAATTTTCAAAATGTTTTGCAACAAACGTTCCACGTTGAGAAATTGTTATTGAACTTGAATATTTACAGCATAACAATAACGTTGAATTTTTGGAAACTAGCTGTTGATTCTTTTTAATAGATTAATAAGAGTAGTTGAGACACAATTTTTATGTTTTTCTATCATTACATTACATAGTATAAAACAAAGTCGCTATCCGCCGTCTGTCTGTCCCTATGTATGCTCGGATTTTGATGCAGTTTTTTTTAATAAATAGAATGATTCTTAAGGAAGGTTTATATGTATGCATGCATAATATAGTAGAGAAACGCTGATTAATTTAGAGGTTTCTAATGTGATGTCGTAAATAAGCACGTTTTTTTGCGCTTATATTGCAAACGTTGGCTGAACCCTACGAGATAGACCAAAATAATGTACTACAGTATTATCCATCTTAAAAAGTTCAACAAAAAAGTCCACGATGGCATATGTCTATCTCTTAGGGATAACCCACCATAACCATTTTTTATCCTCTACTAAAAAATGATTATTTACTAAGTGATTTTATACAATACAGCATTAATCCTTATCCAATTAAGTACCTTAAATAAATTGTGCATTTATTATAGATCAATATGCTTTTTATAGTATGTAATTTAAGTGAATATTGCCAAAGATAGCGAAGATAGCGAGGGCGGGTTACTAGTTTATAATATACAATCAAGAGCAGGTCCGGACTGACATTTTTGTATTCTACTTACCTAAAATTCCAACTATGTATTTATTTGTAATTTCACTACCAAAATTTATTCTAATTCGTAAAATATTCATTCAATAAAATAATTGCAAATTCAGTAGGAAGTGTGTTTATCTCTACGCAAGGAAATGTGCCTATTGCGTAAACTCAAATACTTACTTTTTGTTTACGATCATCTCGTCGATATCTAAAAAAAATCCTAGGGTTTTAAAAAAAATGTCAATAAATGAAACACAAGTATAAAAATGATTTATTTACTACACAATAACAAATATGAGTCGCCATTACTCGTTATCTCAAAAGCGTGCTAGGGTTGTACAAAAATTAGTAAATAATTCATTTATTTACTAATTTTAACAGAAGTTTGTAAATTATTAATATACTAATTAAAAGTATGTAATTAAACAATAACGAAATATGAGTTCAAAATTCTAATGTTTTTTCATTCGATTACGGATCAAGTTCTGATTTCTGCTAATTTGATGATAAAATCCATGGCTATCACAAAACCTATCAGAATGAAAACGTTACCAGCTGCCCGATTCACGTAAGTAATAAAAACCGTAGCGCAGTGACGTCACTTCGTTTTTTGCAAATTTAGCCGTTTTAACCGACTTAAAAAAAGGAGAATTCTCAATTCGCTGTATTTTTGAACCAATTTTTATGATTCTTTACACCAGCTAACTCAGAAATTGTATAGTAATTGAGCTATTGGAAGATTTATGACAATCCAAGACTAGATAAGTAAGTGCGTTTAAAACAGAAAACCAAAAGGCGATTTCTAAGTTCCTAAGTTAAAACGACTTTTGGACTGGCGTGTTTACGTGAATCGACTGGCTGGGTAGTTAAGTTACCTGTATCTTTCAAAATCATTAGGCGTTCTTCTCTTTCATAACACGTAAAGCTCTTTCTTTCCTTTCTTTCATAGCCTCTATGATACTGGGCGCGTCACGAATGGGCATGCTTCGTGACTGCCGAGGATCAACTAATTCTGGAAGTCGGCAATCGTAATAAAACCTAACTAATTTCATCTCCATTTTCTCCTCCCAAAATTTGTCGTCCTTTTCTATAATATAAACTTTCATAGGTACAGTAGCACCAAACCAGATGCCAAGCATGCAAAAGTTTCTTTTAGTAATATGTACCTGTCCCTGAATTTGGAAATACCAGTTATGATTTTTATTTATGACATAACCCTTGGAAGCCTTGTCCTTAACCCAAAAGGTATGTTTGGCCATTGCTTCATCAAGAGTCATGCCAGCTAAAGAATGTGGGCACTTAATTTCAATTAAACCGTTTGCATAAATGCCATCTGGTGTAGTACCAAGAAATTCATATTGATCGTCGACGAACAAACCGCAACCTTGTATACTAATATTCTCTTGAATTTCTAACTGTTTAATTGCGGTTTCTTCGTTTTCGATACCGTACCGTACAGCAGGCAAACTGGAGATATTACTACCATAAACGATTTTACGAACAAGAACAGCACAACTTGTGCTCTCTCGTTTTTTACAAACTTCCCCGAACGATGATGAGGTTAGTAATTTTCTCCTTGTACTCATCCACTCAGAACTACTTCTTTGCAAATGGGTCGACCTTTCAAGCTCCTCTCTTTCAGCACAAGACAACTTTAAATCGGCTAAAAAAGATGACTTGGCTTTCTCATATAATTCTGGACTCAGATCAGGTTTTTCGCAGTTTGGTCCATAGTGAGCGTCTTTCGATACAGCGCTGTGGCTCTTTTTCAATCTTAATTTAGATTTAGCAATTAAACGGATTCTACGATTACAATTTTCCACTTTCGCGATCAAAGGATTAGGACTAGATTTAAATATTACTTCATGAGTTTTACTATGAATCGTCCTGTATTAAAAGACACAACAGCAGCTGCGCATCGGCCCGCATAAGAACCACGGGCAGAATAATTTACACGCTTACCCCCTACTAATTTGGCAATCACTGCGTTAAAACTTTCAACTATATTACTTGTACAATTATGAATTAAACTTCTAGAATGATATGACAGTCTTTTACTTAAAATGTGTACCGCGTCCATTAATCCGCATCCAACAATTGCTGGAAGCAACCCAACAGGTTCTATTCGACGAGTATCAGGTCTACAGAAATACTCCTTGCAATATTGGTGATTACCAAATACGTGTTGTGGACCATTTAGGATATCTTCACTAAGATTCACACACTTCTTCCTTGACAGCTTCTGCCATGGAATGTGCTGCTGTCTTTTCCCACCAATCGCAAACCGTATTATTAATTTCATTGTATAATGAAGGTGACATGATTGGTAGGGCTACTGCGGCAGTTAATGTTTTTAACTGATAGTAGCTCCCACCAGATGATATGATACCAGATACAATTTGATGATTCACTTCCATTCTATCTTCTTTCTTTTCAATCAAACACACAGTAAATTTCATACTACACATACTACATTTCATGATGAGTTTTGAGTCCAGACCAACTTTTACTTCACCTATTATACTGAGGTAACTTAACTTACAATCCATTGGACCATGGTCCCCTATGGCCTGAAGAGCTTTAAAAAAAAAAGAAACGTCTACAACTCTACGCCCAACTTCCATTTCATCCACCTTTCCCTCTTGGTCGTTTTCAATAACTAGTTCCTGTAAAGAAAGATAATGGCTTGATTTTTTTTATAAAAAATAATTAAAAATTTAAAAAAATGCAAAAGAATTAATACAATATTAGGTTCCTGATGAATAGAAATTATAATTTCTTTACGCATTAGGTATTGTTTTTTTATGACGTCACCTATTTGAACGTAAATTTTCTTTTGAGAAAGTAATTGAGAAGTATTTCGGTACTAAGGTGTTTGTCTCTCGATGAAAATAATAAATATTGCAAGAAAAAATCTATAGGTAGGTATTGAGATTTTGTCTTCGCCCATTACTGACTAAGTAGTTTGTTTATTTATGTAACAAGTCTACAAGAATTACGTATAACAACTTACCTCTATACAGCGCGTAGCATTGTTGCTCAGAGTCTCGGCCCCAAGGTTTTCTTTATTTTCAATACTGGAAATATTATTCATCAATATTATCCACTTCTTATTTATTTTGTACAACCCTAAGCCAGACGCTGGGCGCCTCGCGTCTGTTTGGCGGTATAGGTATGTCGACAAAGTTGCGCTGTCGCCTACCTACTTCCACAATTTGATATTTAGACAATACTAGCCGACCCGGCGAACTCCGTATCGCCTTTTTTTTTTTTTAAATCCTATTATTTTGATATTACATACAGATACTTCAATTTTATTTATCAGTATAGATATAGATAATACAAACCAATATTTACATGTTATTGTAGGTATATGTCCGAATCGGGCGATCTAAATCATATGACATATTGTATTAGCTTTGTAATGTACCCTGTTCAAATGCGATAATAAATAAGTAGGGAGGAACTTATATTTTATTCCGAGATCTTTTGGCTTTCATATTTTTATAATGCGTACAAAACTTTCTTTTCCCTGGCATGACACTCAAATTCAATCAGTCCTGCGAAAAAAATTGCCTATGTTACTCAGTGATAATGTAGCTTTCGAATGATAAAAGAATTCGGTCCAGTACTTTTTGAGTTTATTCGTTACATACAAAAATCCAAATCTTTCCTCTTTATAATACCTATTAGTGTAGATATTGTATTTTTTACGATTTATATCTAGTTCCATCATGGTTTTCTTTCAGACATTCATTATATCGATACTTTCTACCAACTGAAAATAAATTAATTATAAAAATGTTATACTTACAGTTTTTTACAAAAAATATAAATTCACAATACGTAATTCTGCTGTCTGCAGCCGACAAGCGTGGTGTCGCGTTCACTTACAGAAAGGAACTGCCGTTAGTGACCGCCGAGATTGCACGAATGAAACGAACGCTTTATCCCATACATTTGTGTATGAAAAATTTACCTTAAAATAT
Source organism: Lymantria monacha (assembly GCA_905163515.2). NCBI lineage: Eukaryota > Metazoa > Arthropoda > Insecta > Lepidoptera > Erebidae > Lymantria > Lymantria monacha. The sequence goes on from LR991093.1 coordinate 23,771,103, forward strand.
ATCTAGATTTTAGGGCTTTAAAAGAGGAAGTCTTTGTTTGTAAAGGTATCAAAAGAAGTATACAGCTATACTTATTGGTTTCTTCAGTGTTCAAAAAGTGTTTCTTTTTATCAATTTGTGTTGATTTATGGGGTTAAATCTGAAAAATACGAAGTCATGTTTTTGCATTTTTACTCAATTTTGTGCGTTTGTTGACGTTTATTATATAACAACTATTAGGTTTAAGAGTTTAATATAAGCATGAACATACTTATTGGTCTTTGATTGTAATATATACAAATTATCATTGATATCAATCATATGTAAATAGGTTAAATATGAAAAATCGTAACACTCTGTTCGGTGATTTTCACGATCTACACCCTTATGCTATTTAATGCCATGCTATTTAATACAATGAGATTTTTTGGCATCCAATTGGTAATTCCAAAATTAGCATGTTCAAACAAACAAATAAACACACAAACTATTCAGCTTTACACTAGTAATATAGATAAAAGGTTCTTGACCGAAAGTAATACATATTATGTTAGATACTTCCTTTTTTTTATTGCTTATGATGGCAAACTAGCAAACAGCACAACTGAAAGTGAGTGTTACTGCCACTCATGGACCTTTGCAATATTAGAGGTACAGCCAGACCGCTGCCTACCAACCAATACCAACCCAGAAAGTTAGGCTTCTGGCTGTCTCGCTCAAGGAACGATGCGCAAAAGCTTATGCCACTGCTCAAATGTCAGTTTTTTTTAAGGAGTGCGGTACTAGTCTGGACAGACTAGCCTGCGGCTGTAAATAGAAAACTATCAACAGTGTGGGCCCTACCATTATAAAGTGGGTGTATGTGTATGTCTCTGCGGAACTCTGACGTCCCCAACTTAATAATAATAAAGTTAGCACAATTATCGAAGCATTTGAGCATACTGACTACAACAAATTGCTTGTCACACATATTTAGCGCACTCTTTCTAAGTTGATTTATAAATATGTATAAGATAATAATTAATATCGTATAATGTGTGGTGACGGTTACGAATAATACCAACACTTATACTCTCGCATGTTACAAAAAATCACTAAGAGCGCCGATTTTTTTTTGTGGTAGGCTCTCGACGCTCCCTCTCCGATACGTCTGAAGCGAGCGACAGAAGGGCAGCGCACGACCACATAACCTACCACATTCCCCATCGCTATTGGACTAACCAACGTACCAATCCTTTGACCTTGATGCTCTACACCAATCTGAGCCAACTCCGTCTAATTCCGTCCGATCAACAGAATGATTATGATTAATGACTTATACATAATAATATAATAGAAATTCTTATACGAGTTGTAATATTAAAAAAAAAATACATAAAATTAAAAATGAGGAGTTAATCAACTCCCGACAACACAACTAATGAACAGAACTATTTAAGACGAATACAAGGAGCCCAAACTTGATGGTTTTATTGTCTCTTACCTTCGAACGCCATCATGAGAGTAGTTCAGTAGTACCATCATAAATGGTTATTTGAAATGTTGTCATATATATTTTATAAACTAATTCTACTACTTTTATCCCAATTACTTGGGGTAAATACAATATGTACTCTTCTTTCATAGTAGGCACATATTGTAAAAGTTATTGGCAAGAGTTTTATGACCGGCCGCCTGCCAGACGTTAACCCTACTTGGGAATGTAATTGTTGACCAAACGGCATCAGATAGAGTTGGCCCTGGTCGTTACAAGGCTCTTAGTCGTCTTCTACGACATCCACAAGGAAAGTAAGGGTTGGTAGTATTTGTAGCCGCTACCACACAGCATATTTCTTTAAAGTAATGTAAATACTCATTATGCATATAAGATCCCTTGCTGATAACCTTGGAACGGCTGTAAACATATTCATAAATTATCTCTAAGCATCGTGTCAATCACATCAGCTTTCAAACAAAAAAAAAACGGATCATAGTCGGTACATTCGTTTAGGAGCTACCGATGCGTCAGACGGGACAGACGCTTCAAAGTTATGGCACAAAATTTTTTTTTCGTCGTGGGTTAAAATGACGTAAATAAATTTCTATCTCAGATTAGTCAGTAACATATTGATAACTATTTTATTATCGTGATACTATTTTTAATAAAATAAATATTACATCATCACTAAACAGAAATACTAATAATAGGTACAGGCAGAGATTAAGTGTTAATGCCATGTAATGAAATTTTATAACCATTGTTATTAGCGTACGAATATATTAAAAAGACTTAAAAGACATTAGTGTTATTAGCGTCTTTTTAAGTTCCTTAAAATAGATATTAGATAAAACTCTCGCAGAAGATCGACGTCTGAGTAATGGTTATGTGTTATTGCGCTTCGTTCGGTGAGCGAGAGAGCTGGTAGCCCAACTGGGTGAGTTTGTGGTGTATTGGTAGGCTGCGGCTTGGCTATACTCTTGGTATTGCAAAGGTCCGTGAGCGGCAGTGACACTTACAATTAGGTGTGCTGCTTGCTCTTTTGCCACCATATGCAATAAAAAAAACCTAGTTATAAACATATATTTAGAAAATATGAAATATACTTCTTTGGAAGTCAAAATTAACGAATCTATTTCTTGTAATTATACAATATAGTTTACTGAGAAAACTACTCTTGTGACAATTCTTATATAAAAACATTGCCTAGATTGAAACTAATGGTTTGTTTACATTTTATGATTTTGTATCTTAGATAAGGGTCCAATGAACACTTGCCAAAGTGTTGTCATGATGACATCATCAATTTGTGAACTATTAGTATTGTTTGGTTCGATATCACGTTGAAATATATTTTCATAATGTGACCTATCCATATAGACGTACAAGAATAAATCGGCTTACTAGATTAATAATAATAATAAGTGTAATTTACTTTATAATAATTAATCGGCTTATTTGATTAATAATAATAATCTAAGTTACCTATTTAAGTCCAAGCAAATTTGAATAAATGGTTTTGCTTGTAGCATAATTGTGGATTTTGATAATTTAGCACGCTATGCCGAAATATACAGCTCAGTTCCCAGCCTAAAAGATGATCAATCTAATGAATAAAGTAGTTGTTTATATATACAGGATGTATCAGAGAATGCAGCAGCTGGTTAGAAGTATGGTAGGTAATGATGCTAGGAACCCATAACAAAAATTTGAAGGGAAAATGTCGATTCGTTAATAAATTACAAGCATTTAAAGTTTTCAATTTTGTCATCGCTTTTCCTTTAAAACTGAATGAAATGTACCAAGTAAATGATAAATAGTCTGCTACATACTCATACTTTCTTAAATATTCATTAGTACCTAAATAAATCAAAGATTACGTTTGCTACAGTATAACAAACGTCACCTTTACAAACAGCTGACGAGAGACGACAAATTTTTGTTATGGGTTACTACCATCATTACTTACCACCCCTTTGACCAGCTGCTCCATTCTCTGATACATCCTGTATATAACACATCCACTATTGGACACGGACGTATCGGTAAGGCGCAGAGAACGCCAGTCAGAACAGTTCTGTACCACCTGCATACAACTCCAACTGCTTTCTGCGAATTGCATGATCTCGGTTATGTCATATCCATATGATAGACGGCAATAATACACTACGGCGTTCGGGTCGAGAACCTTTCTTGCCCAATATATTTCGGATTTTATCACCTAAAGCCCGGAGAGCATAGCTCTCCCCATAGCACGTTGAACGACTTAGAGCTTAGAAATAAGTCCGACATTTAGAGACTACATTTCAATGCCATAAGTTATCGCTGGTAAGACATACAGATCTTAGACCTTTGTTTTCACTAATAGTAATTGATTAACAAAATTAATCTTTCTCCGGTGGGTATACCACCGAAGAAAGATTAATTTTGTTAATCAATCCGAAGTGAAACTTCATTGTTTATAACGTTTTGCTTCAGCCTTAAAATAATATTACTCAGCTTTGTACCATGACCTCTAAAAACTAATAAGTATTGTTATTATATCAGAATGATGTCATAGAATGAAAGATGTACTTACGTAATAGTAATACATACTGCTATATAAAACAAAACAAAGGCATAATTTCACATTCGATTTATTACTCTGTCGCGTTTGCTAATCAATGAATTATATGAAATTAATGTGCTTGATTATTTATAAAAACCCGCTTACGAGCGAAAAATGATTGTCACAAGCGGTATTCGAACCCACACCTATTGGAAATCCGTTCTAATTGTGCTGCCACTTACACCACCGTGAACTATTTAAGGAGACGAATTTTAAAAACTGTTTAGACATAGCTATAATAAAATAACTTATATTTCAGGAATTACATTGTAAAATTCAAATAATGGTGTTAGCCCTTCATTGACCACTTCAACTCGTTCGACATTGTTAAAAACTATAAACATATTTTTCTATACATCTATAGATTATAGGCTAAACGGAACAGTAATGTTAAAAGTAACATTGATAGATTAACATTTACTTTAACGTTGAAACAAAATTTATTTACTTAGAATAGCGTCCATGATCCCAGTATGGTAATAACCACAAGTTAACGATAAGAGTTTACTAATCTTTTAAATGGTCATGTTTGTAAGTTTATTTTTTCACGTGGTTAACGCCTCAACGAATTTATAAAAAAAAACTCGGTATTATGATAGTATATAGTCTAGATTAACACATAAGCTTTTATGGCGGCATAAATAGCTCCTGCGAGATTGTATATACATTTGAAATCAGCTGTTGGTTCACCTAGTATTATAGCATAAATGTTCATTTTGCCACTTTTTGTTCTAGTCGTCTGCAGTGACCTTGTATGGCTGTATAAATAAATAACGCTACATAAATTGTACGATTAGCGATAGAACCTTGAAGCAAAAATTAATCAACTTAAAACCGACTGTTTGATATAGAGAGTTCACGTCATCATGATGAAGGCAAGTATACCTGTTATGTAGGTAATGTGTTAAATAAATTAAAATTAAATGCTGTTTGTTCCTAAAACAACACTTGGGAATGGCTAGAACTAATAAGTTACATTTATTTAAAAAAACTTATCATCCTTTTAGGTTTTAGGTATATAAATTTTAACACAATTGCCTCATTCAGGCAACCCTAATGAACGAGGAGCATAGACGTAGACCTACCAGATATTAGTTTCTGAAAAACGAAATGTGCGCATTCGTATAGTACAGTACATAAATATTAAATGCCAGTATACCTGTAAAATTGATTAGACGGCCGATTTATAGGTACCCAGGTGAGTAATGTAGCTGAAGATGCGAAAGACTTTTATTAAATTCTCATGCTCTTGGTATACAAAATAGATTTTATATTTTTATATCTTATGTAAGAGCTAGGAGCTAAATTAGGTGAACAATAATTCTATTTTTGTTTTCCTCTTTGAAACAGTGGTATTGTTTCCAAAAGAAAGTTGATACAATTATAAAGGAAATTGAGCAATACGGTAAAACAAAAACAAATAAGTTTAATGAAATTTGAGACGGTTTCGCAAGAGGTAGTCAGATGGTATCAGATAACAATCAATAAAGCTACAGAGAAACAAATTAGCCAAATAATGACAAATAAGCCAAACTTATATGAACTGTTAAAATATATGAAAGTGACATGGCAACAGATAAACATCACGGTATAAATGTTGATATAGTTTGAATGAATCACAAAAATAATCATCGTTATGTGAAAATAAATTTTTAGGTGACTCGAGTTTATCACCAAAACGATAACAATGCACTTGCAATCAGGTTTAATACAATAAACACAGTAAGTAATCCACAACATCATTAGAAAGTATACTTATTTGTCATCTTGATGGTATTAATACAATTATCTATTCTAATATTATAAAGAGGAGAAATTTGATTGTTTGTTTGAATTGAATAGGCTCCGAAACTACTTGACCGATTGGAAAAATTATTTCACTGTTGGGAAGCTACACTATCCCCGGTGAACATAGGCTATATTAAATTTTCAAATAGTTAGGGATCCATACTAAAACTCCAATAATGTAACCCAAGGTGCGAAAAATTACCAAAAATCTTGCTTACATCGCGTACGCTGCAAAAACTATTGAATATAGAACAAAATAATGTACTACAACTTTACAGAACATATAATTATCTACAAAAAATATCGCGCCAGCATATGTCTAACTATTATAGTTATGTCACAATAAGTGTTTTTTCATATTAAAAAATATATTCAAATGCCACCGCTATAAAAGTTCTTATATTTATACTTTGGTATTAATCCTTAACAAAATAAATGACTTCATATTTTGTTTAATACCCGTGCGAAGCCAGGGCAGGCTGCTAGTATACCAATAAACTTATATTAGGGTCGGTTTTCTTATGCCTAACCATCTGTAATAAGGCTCTTTTGTAAAAATCACAAAGAACGACAGCGGTGAGGTCCATACGCGGTTACCGCAAGCGGGATGCAAGTTTGCCGCAACTTATATAGGTACTATCTATTATAACTATAAAGGCCAGCAAAGACTTTATAATGAAAAGTGCTTTTGAAAAGTACGAATAGAAAACCTTTTATTATTGAAAATATCTTTGCATACTTCCTCGATTTTTACAAGATTTTATAGAAAATCTCAGAAAAAGTTTCATGTTTTAGAACCGTGACCGCTTAGCGTCAATAAACTTGCCACCCGTTATATGGAACTAAAGATTATGTAAATTGCTACCATACTTACACCTTCGCTTGGCTCCCATGGATAACGTGAGAGTATAACAAAAAGTATTAAGTTAATTAAATACTTCATTGATCAATTAGCATAAATATGATTATACCAACTATATTCTCCAATAGCAATCCAATTATTTCGCTCTACATGAGACATTAGCAATAACTATTAATAAAATAAAGCTTAATAATGTCAAAATTCATCAACAAGGTAAAAAAACTCTAAATGTGTGTCACGCGTCACCATTTATCACGCTTGATAGGATGTAATAAAATTGAAACAGATTTTATAAATAAAACTTTGGCAAAAATGCGGAGTCAAATAGACGGACCTATGTTACGTCGACACAACTGCGCAGTGTTTGTTTACATAGTAATAGAAACACGAATACGATAAACTTGATGAATCATTGCCCATTGGGTCACAACATTACCACACAATACTGGTTAAATAATGCGCACAGTGAAATCATTGTGTATATCTATTATATTAAGAGTAGCTACTGATCGAAACCTAAATCAAGAAGTCATAAGGAAAATTCGTTGAAATTAAAAGAACCACGATCTTGTGTAGGCAAAAAATATCATAATTTAGTAAATAAATTTGAACACTTGAAGGAGTAAAAGTTCTTCGTGGTATTAACACTATACCTAAAAATTGGTTACAAATTGCGATTATCAACAATTAATTTTCAAGGCAAAAATTAATCTAAATAGTCGACGAATGATAGACGATGTGGCAGTGTTAGAATTGTAAAAAAAAAAGGTTCACAGAGTATGGATAAGTACCCTAATCTAACAATTAATTATTTATTATTGAGAGTTATTATTATTAAAAAACACTTTGTAATTTTTTCAGCTGCTATACGAGCGTTTTACAAATGGTGTAACAACATGTAAAAAAGTATTTAAAAGCCCACCATTCGAACTGATCGAAGATGGTTTAATTGGGTTTTGAATTTGCCTCTTGCCGTTGTTATTTTTCGGCTTCGTTTAGGTTTTGCTATAAATTTGCTTTTATTACGTCACTACTTGGTTATTTTCAAGACAAATTACATGTCCACAGAAACTGAAATGTGTATCTATAATACTTAAGTAACTACAAGTACATTGACATTGGACGCCAAAAGAGATGGACTTTATTATTGCCTCCATAAAGGACAAAAATAACACATTCAGCCTGTCTGCATGCTCCAAATTCAGGAATTCCAAACAAAATAAGCATGTTCATTATATCGGGCTAATAAACCCTTAAAAGGTCAGCGCTTCAATCACGCTATTTATTTATAAAGTGCCAGTGCTTTATATTCCACCATAGTCATAAATAATAAATATGATCATTCATCTTCAATCAGGACCTCCACAGGTCCCAAATCGGCAGTAAAACATAATCTCTTCAGAATGAGAATAGAAAATGACCAAATATACCATATTGTCCAGACAGATTTAAGGCTTTGCCCTTTATATAGTAATCTTAATTAACCGTGGTTGTTTTAAAAGAACACAACAAGAGCTGTAAAGCAAGTCAATAAAAGCGGCAAAGAATAAATAACAGCTCCCTGTTTAGGTTTCTCCTAGTATCACTTTTAGGCATAACGTACACAGTTTTGCGACTAAGCAACTATCCAGTCGAATCCTCTTATGGATTTCCAGGAAGAGCTCCAGAACTACTAGTCGCCTTTTACGAAACTCACCGCGGTATGGCGGTAGCGCATAGTACCCTTCATTACACTAAAAAAATATTCACTTTTCTAGATTGCTGACTGATTCCTTTAAAGACGAAAATATAATACGAAGCGAAAAATGAATGTCATACGACGGCTCACGCTGGTGTAAGTGGTAGCACGATTGGAACGGATTTCCAATTGGTGTGGGTTTGTACGCTATGTGTGACAATCAGTTTTCGCTCGTAATCAAGTTTTTATAAATAATCAAGCATGTTAAATGCTAAATTTCAGTAATTTTCTAGATTGACTAAATGAAAAATAACACAAGATACTGCAGACAATGCATGCAATCATTAATAGCATCACGTCATAGTTATAATTATATACCTAGCGTCAATAATAACCTACTGACTATTGCTAAGTCATAAAGTATCAAGTTTAAATCAAAGGCAACTCGCACATTAAAATAATCAGCAATTATCACGAAGAGATTATGGAAACATTTTGATAAAACCAGATAGATATTTGTCTGGACGTCATATAGTGAATTTATACTGGTAACCCGTATCACTTTTACATAAAAGTGATGAAATTGTGTTTTATTAATTAAGCAATATCTAAGGACTTTTTTTACAACAGATTCAACTCCCTTTGACTCTCTTTTATTAAGGTATTGTTATAATCTTTAGATGCGTGTTAAAATTGATTTCCTCTTTTGACTACTGGCGAAGTACCTATGTGTTTCATTTCAGAAACCAGCAAACGCTGCAGGTGCAATTTAAAAACAAATATCGAATAATTCCACATCATTGCAAAAAAAATAATAAATACATATTTTAAAAATAAATGAAAAATAAAATGTAACAGTATGTAAAGATTTGCAAAATAAATAAATTTCATATCATTATAATTAAATAAGTTTTATTTGAGATATGTAATGTCATTATTAGAATCGCCACCAAAAATGCACGTCTCTATTAATTCTTAATATGTCGCCACTGGCAGCAGGACGGGGTAAGGCTAATAAAAAAGTTACATTTTATTTAAAAAAATATAAGTGGTGTAACTATAAAACGAACGTATTTTCATTTTGCTCCGAAAAAGTTTAATAATCATTTCAATAATGATCATAAAGTTTGTCTAAGAAGATCGAGGTCAGCCTTATTAATTTATATTTATATTATTAAATGCAATTGTCCTGATTATTGCTAGCTCATAAGCACAATTCAATGACTCCGCGAACGTAAGAAATTTATAGTGTTTATATTTATTAAGCATAAATATACATTTTTTATTTATTTTCAGTGCTATTATTTTAAGTAATGTGACAATAAAATGATCACTGTATTATTATAATTCTATTTAGGTCTGAAACATAAAATATAAATCTAAAAATAAATGCTATTAAAAACAAGATTTCGGTCAAGATCGTAGAAATAGGAAGAAAAATAATGCACCTAAAAATATTGGAAATGGACTGACCTAATTTTTTATGTAATATCTTATCTTTCGACTCACTTTCATGCAATTGTTGGGAATAATTTCGTTAAAGGTGAGGTGTAACAGGAAGCCGGAGACGCGCGCTATTTATCGAGCTCGAGCCTCCTCCACACTAAAGAAGAATTGACCTAATACACCACGCTGGCCAGACGTATTGGTATACATACATACATATCATCACGCCATGTCCCTTGCAGGTTAGGCAGAGAGAACAGAGTGCCAGAGAACTCTATCTTTGCATACTTCACTCGCTTCCTCAACATTCATAATTCTCTTCATACACGCTCGCCGGTTTCGGAGACTCTTGACTCCACCTTCCTTCATTCAGTACATGACCGATCTGGTCTAGGTAGGTGAGTCTATTATACGTATTGCTATAACGTTTTATTTTATCCCTTAATCGTCTTTTACGATCACCCACGGATAAGATAGGAGGTGGTGAATTGTATTCTTACTCCGTCACCACACGGGTAGTAATAAACTTATTTATACATCATCATTCTTCTACTCTTATCTCAATTACTTGGGGTCGATACAATATGTACTCTTCTTTCATAATCATCTCTTCTTGAACAATATGTACATATTGTTCAAGTAATTGGCAATAGTTTTATGACCGGCTGCCTGCCAGACGTCAACCCTCCTTGGGCATGTAATTGTCCCACAACTAATTTCTATACGTAAACTATATTCATTCTTTATTTCTTTTTTATCATCTCAGGTCATATACGTGCCACAGCTGAGCATGAACTTCCCTCCACAATAAGAGACGAATAGCCCTACCACACCACACTAATTTTAAGTTTTTATTCTTTTGCATACCTAGATGGTATCTACATACTACATCCACTAGAATTTCTTTATGACACTCATGGCTAAGATTACGGGGTGGTGAAAGGTATTCTATTCCGTCATCATCCAAAAGAAAACTATATTAATAAATGATAATAAGTGCCTGCAAATCTCAAACTAGACTTATTCAGAATAAGTCTGGGTGTAATTTTTGTTCGTAAAATTATATGTTTTTAAAGTCCCATGCAATACAAGGACTAATTCCTTAGTACAAAGTGATCTTTAAAAAATTCTAGTACACATGGTGCCAACAATCCGCTGGAAAGGCGCAAAGTAGGCGGCCAGCTCGACGTGGCTTTTCATTATCTTGAAGGATGGGATAGCGACGAATGATCAGATATACCGTTTTGTTTAGCCTTTTCATTTTCCACTTACATTTGTGTAAATTAGCAGTATAGATTAATGAAGGTGTAATAGCTGTGAACAAAGTTAAGGATTCCTTAGTCCAGCAGTAGAAAAGGAACTGAGACTTGCTGTATTCTTAACTTTCACCATGCAATATCTTCATACATAATCAAATGTCATCTTTATTTCACCTTACTTAAAAAATATTAATCCAATGTTCAATAATCGGCATTATCACATTTAAATTTTAACCATGCAATTTCTTCATACATCATCAAAATAAATGTCATTTTTATTTCGCCTTACATAAATAATATTTAGCCGATGTTCAATAATCGGCGTTATCGCATTTAAATTTATAATTTACGGCAAATAATACATAAAGGAATATATAATATAATAGCTGTGAACAAAATTAAGGATTCCTTAGTCCAGCAGTAGAAATGATGATGGGGAGAGAATACTGTGGATTATGGGGCCACATGCCGCCCTTCCGTCGCCCCGGACGGAATGGACAGCGTGGGTCCAGAACATAGATTGACAAAAAAAAAATTTAAACATGAAGTAATAAGTTGAGCTCCTCATAATCGTTTACTGATTCCAATTAATGATAAGCAAGGGCTGTGTGGTTACGAAAAGTTGGCATGAGCAATCTACTGGACTCTTTAACAACATAAACGTCGAAGCGCAGCGCACTTGCTGTCATAAAATTGAGGTCCATAAAATTCGGACACTTTCAGTTGCGAGAAGTTGAAACCAGTATAACCAGTCAGCAGACAATAAGAATGACTCCATTGACATTGGCATGGTACACATTGGTTATAAGACAAACAAAGGGCACACATAAACACGAATAAGCCTGCGCCGATATTAATATTGTCTAGAAACGTTCCGTGTGCGTTCATAGGGTGAACAACCTCATACAAATTGTAAATATTTAAATAACAACGTGCATGTTGTAATAAATTCAGAACGAAACGCAGACGCATTTCGTTCTCCTCAGTCAATTAAAAATAAGAATGTTAATTCTTTCAAATTTTTGATTCGCTAAATGTATTCTTAAAGTAACAAATTAAATAATCGTCGCCTTGTTAAATGTGGAGTTGATTAAATAGATTTCCAATTTTCTCCTATAAAATGCGAAAGACAGAACACTGTTGATTATTCAGACAATAAAAAAATTTTTTCTTCTATTTCTTATATACTACCACAGCCAATTCATGTCCCATAGTTAAGCACAGTCCCGTTAAGGATAATTAGCGCACTACCAGGCTAGCTAGTTGACAATGTGTATTATATGATATATCGAAGTACTTTTTTCTTACACTAATCTTATCCTGCAATGAACATAACTGATTCCATCTACTAGTTTGATCTTAAAAAGATGCAACATTATTCAAAGTCATAGGTAAAAGGCATAGGTATTATTTGTAAGTAGTATGTTTTTAATTACTTAAGCCATTTTAGCAGTCAGCACAAGGTTGATAGCAGTGATTGGAAACAAGTTTTACATGTGAATCTGTAACTAATATCTGCAATCTGCATATACATATTACTTATAGTACTTGAAGCTAGTTTTAAGTCACGCATGCCACCAACTCAATGTAGTTTCGGGGTGTTATAAAAGTAATTAACATCAACGATGTCCAATTTGTTGTAATGACGTCGAAACAACTATTGCAATGCCAAGGACAATTAAAGTTTGATTGACCATAACAATTAACCAAAACGCTTGAGCAGAAAATTTGAATCTTCAGAAGACAATACACATTGTTTCAATCCCGTGTAAATTACAGAATAATAGTAGGCGAATAATAGATACGTTAGTTTCAGTGAACTACCATCTAAGAGTCAAGACTTAAATTTTCAATTTGCCCTCATCAAGGACTCTACAAAATATGTCCTGTCAGTAGGATAGAAGTAGAAATGAGATATTACATATGAATGGTATCAAACTTTGTTTTAACAATTTCATTGTACAAATGAATCACCAAACGCTACTAGGCGGCCTTTAGGAGGAAACAGTCTGAGGAATGCAACGACTTTGGCTTTGCGCCACAACCGCGGACAAATATCATTCAACTTGCACATTATCATCAATCGTTTTATAACACTTGGTATATTATTATTGCTTTCTGTCGAACATATATGTACCTACTCACAATAAGTCAGTAAGATCATTGCAGTTCAAATATTGCTAAGCTCTACAAAGTTATTCCTATTATTTTTTTTTCAAATCAGTAGTCTCGTGCTAATTAAATTAGACTAAAATTATAGAGTACAAACTGTGCAATCATCTAGAGAACATCGTCGACAAATCACAAACAACGTCCAACTTCTTTTATTATAAATTCCAGTAGTCGGCGCAAAGAAGTGATCTGCCACATACTTCTGTTAATAGTAATATTCGTGGTCACTTCCTTTTTTATCCACGTCATGACTCACACAGCCAGTCTTCCTTTACCTCTGAAGCTCAACAATTAAAACTAGCCACTTTTTATAAGGAACATTAATAATCATTCAGTCGAACCAATTCCTACCGGTGCCAATGACTTCACATGACGATGACGTCTTACCAATCAAACAGCGTTAAACCTAATTGATTCAATCTAACGCATCGGCTGCGACCTAGGATACACGTGATAGTCTTTTGTCACAAATCATCCACTTAACTGAAACGAATAAAGCAGTTAATGTGAACGTGAACTAGACATAGTTGAGTTATTGCAGAATTCACCGCAACCCGTCTAAAGAATATAATGGTCTCATACATTTTATATGAATTATCATATAAAATGTTAACGTAAAATTTAATAGTGGTAGGACCACGCTGTTTCTGCTGACAGTTTTCTGTCTACAGCCGCGGGCCGGTCCGTCCCAGGTCCACACTCTCGCAGAAGATCGACGTCTGTCTGAGTAGTGGCAATGTGCTATTGCCCTTCGTTCGGTGAGCGAGAGAGCCGGCAGCCCAACTGGGTAGAGTTTGGGGATTTTATTGGTAGGCAGCCTAAGCTACATACCCTTGGTATTGTAAAGGTCCATGGGCGGCAGTGACACTTACCGTCAGGTGTGCTGCTTGCTCGTTTGCCACCATAAGCAATAAAAAAAAAATTAAACGTTAAAGTATTAACTTTAACTTTTAGTTTTACGTTAATATTTTAAGAGTTTTATTGCTGTTTTCAATCATACTATAAAGCCCTGCCATGATTTAACTACACCTATTAAATAACTATAATTAATTTAACGATAATAATGAAATATAGAAAAAATTATGGGTAAAAACATATTTTATTATTCATATATACCTATTTTCCCACAATAAACGCGTGGGAAAATGAAAAGGATACCTTATAAAAGTTGACATTGCATCGTGTAGTATTTATTGCAGCATTAAGCGCGTCATTGTTATTATTATGTATTGAACTATTTATTACAGTAGAACCTTGATAACTCAAACCTCGGTAACTTAAGAACCTCTATAACTTCAAAAAATAATATGTTCCCTTCCCATCAGAGCCCAAAACCTCTATAACTTAAAATAAGCAACCTCTATAACTTAAATAATTAATCTCTGTATTGGCCCTCAGTAACTTAAAGAAATGTTTCCACAACCTCTATAACATAAAATTGTTTGTCAATAAGTCATTTTTAAAGAGTGTGCAAAACAAAAGGTTTTTGTATTTGTTGCTTGCGCGTGTTCACTAGTTAAATTGTTAACGTAAACAATTCATATGTCACCTATTGTTTGCTTTTTCGTAATTATTTAAAGCTTTGCGGCGGTTAGCCTTAAGACAACGGCTTACTTGGATCATAAGTTTTTGATCATTGTCCTTTTTTTTTTTTTTTGTGGTGGGCCATGGACGTCGCACTCGGAAGTAGACGCCGCAACCTGGGCATGGCCGCATCGCAGACCTGCGTTAACGCACTGCGGATGCGGACAGCCTCAACGTCCACTCCATCCGCTGGGGGTGGTGAGGACAGCCACGTGTTCACGATGGCCGCCTCCGCCAGTAGGTCCCTATCTAGACGCCCCACAGCCCACCGCGGAAATACGGGAGCCCGGTCCGCCCTGTGACCCCTGCTGGGGTCCCGGAGAGGGGAGACCTCCATCCGGATGTATCGGTGATCCGACAGGGTCTCCGCCTCCTCCAGGACACGCCAGTTCCTCACTCGTGGTGCGACAGCGGGGCTAGCGAACGACAAGTCCACTATCGACCCACCCTGCTGTCGCACACATGTGTTCACTGAGCCTCTGTTTAGGATACAGAGGCCCAGTGACGCCGCCCACTCCACGATCGCCCGCCCGCGATCGTCCGTCATCGGGGACCCCCACGCCGTGGATTTGGCGTTGAAGTCCCCCAGGACCAGGACGAGGCCCGGTGCCAGTCGCCGTATCGAAGCCTCCAAGGTGGTGAGGGAGGCCCCGAAATCGTCCATCCTCCTATTAGGGGAGAGGACGCCACGACAAATTCCTCGCCCCTATCCAAGAGGGATAAGGACGGGAAGTGCCGCTGCGTGGAGGTGACGATTGCCGCGGTTCCGTTTCGGCTGACCACCCAATTGGGGCGATCAGGCACGAAGTACGGTTCCGCGACTACGGCTGCACCGATCGACCACTCCGCCATGGATTGCAGGAGGAGATCCTGCGCACCGGCGGAGTGGTTGATGTTGGCCTGCAGGAGGTGAGTGGACTGGGCAGCCATTAATGGGCCGTGTCCATCATCACCTCCTGGCTTGCTGCGGGCGATCGGGCCGCGCTAGGAGCGGGAGCGGCCGGAGTGGAAGGGCCGCTCCGCCCCTTTGGAGCCGAAGCCGGAGGTCTGCACGCCCCA
Source organism: Lymantria monacha (assembly GCA_905163515.2). Lineage (NCBI taxonomy): Eukaryota > Metazoa > Arthropoda > Insecta > Lepidoptera > Erebidae > Lymantria > Lymantria monacha. The sequence goes on from LR991093.1 coordinate 23,787,015, forward strand.
GAGCCCATGGGGTGCTTGGCGGGCTTATTGTCCGCCGCACACGCGGGGCAGTGGGGCGGGGCGGCGCAAGATGCCGCCATATGCCCAGTCTGACCGCAGCGGAAACAGAGTCCGCCGCAGTCAAAGCAATTAGTGCATGTTGGCCGAGTGTGCCCGACCGCCATGCACTTGAAACACCTCGCAGGCCGGTGCTCCAGCACGGTGACTCGCGCTGAGCTCCAGCCCACGAGGAGCCTGCCTGAGTCGGCCAGTTGCCTGACCGACTCCACTGGGCACTGCACCCAGGCAGCACTTACGCCGCCCGGACCGGGCCGGATGGCGCCAACCCGGACGGTGTCCATGGGACACCCGGTTTTCCAGGCAATGGCCTCCCGGATTCCACCGTCACGGAGTCGTCCAGACCCGCAATGCGCATTTCGGCGCACTTCACGGGTCTGGCGATTTTAACGCCACCCTCCTCGGCGAACAGACCTCTCAACTTCGACGCCACGCTATCGGCCGTCCTGGTGCCCTCGGCCTCAAGGAACTCTAGAAGCCGAGCCCCTGTCCGGGCCTTGTGGGTCCTGGCTTCGACGCCTCCTATATCGGAGACGTCGAGCTCCCGCCGGGCTTTCCTCAGAACGGCCTCATAGCTGAGGCCCCTTTCTACCGCCTCAGGCAGCACAGTGATCACCACTGCGGCTGTCTTCGGCGGCCGGAGCCCCTTGCGCGGCCTCTTCTTCTTCGTCGTGCCGCCTCCTCCGGCTCCTGCCTGGGGGGCGACGACCTCAGCGGCGCACATGGCCGCCGCTCTCCTCCTCTGGCCGCGACTCTTTCTGCCGCGCTCGGCCACCTGCCAACCCTGTTCGGGCGTAGCGGGCGTGCCGGGCGCTGGAGGCGTAGTCGCGGCTGCGCTAGTCGTCGCTGGCGGTGTTGGTGCTGGCGACGACTGCAGTCCGGCAGGAGCCGGTGCCGTCTTCTTTTGGGTCGGAGCGGGCCCCTTATTTTTGGGCCCAGCCGCGGCCGCGGCGTAACTTCCCCCCACACGGCCACCCTGACAAGGCAGCGGGGCGGGAGCTGGTGCCGCATATGGCCGTTTATCCGCGGCGAGAGGCGGTCGAACACGTGGTTCTGGAGACAGCCTTGCCTCCAGAACGGCCAAGCGTGCATTGACCATATTACCGACGGCGTCGATAATGGCGCGCAAGGCCTCGTCCGACACACCCCCCACCGCGGGCAGCGGGGTCGGTGTCACCGGCTGGACCTCTGCCGGGACCTGCTCCACGACGGCGACAATTGGCGTGTTGGTCGGCGGCGCACGCTCCGCGGTCAGAGGCGTCTTCCTCTGTGCGGCGGCAGCCACTGGACGGCCGGCGCCTCGGGGCGGTTTCGGAGCGGCGACGACGGCGACAGCTCCTCGGCGGCTAGCACTGGCCGGCGGCGCAGTTGGCGCAGGCGGCGCAGTTGGCGCAGGCGGCACGAGCCGCCCCATTTGAGTCCTCAGCTCGGCCACGTCCTTGGCGAGGGCGCGATTGGTCCTCCGCACCGCGGCCAGCTCCGACTCCAGCCGGCGGTTCTGGGCCCGCAGACCTGACACCTCGCCACCAAGGCGGGCGTTTTCGGCCTGCAGGGCCTCCATATTTGCGGCTGGGGCGCTCGCGCGGGCACCAGCGGCCACCACTTCGGTGGGAGGGATGCTGGACAACACCCCCAGCACCCTCGCGGCGGCCGCCTCCTTGTCGGTCTGCCTGCCAGCCTCAGCCCCTCCACGCACTTCGCCGGCCGGGGAGTGGGTCGCCCTTCCCGACACCGCGGCCCCTCGCCCTCTGCGAGAGGCCGGCACTTTGGGGGGAGGCATGATCGTCACACTCCCCTCGGAATCGGCGCTCGAGCTGCCATCCCTGTTCAGGGGGCGCTTCCGCACCTTCGAGGGGAGGGCCTCCTCCCTTGTCGTCGGAGCCGCAGCCGCAAGACGCGGCGACGACCTGGCGGCGGCGGTTTCCTGCGCCGACCCGCTAGCCTCTTTGGTCGGCTCTGCGGAACTACCGCCCTCGTCCATTATATCGGCAGATCCACTGCCCTCGTCTCTGGGCGGCTCTGCGACACTACCGTCGCCCTCGTCCATTGACGGCTCTGCAGTGGATCTGCCGCCGTCTTCCTCCAGTTAGGCGGCAGCGGCGGCCTCCTTCTGCGCCCTCCGCTCCGCCATACGCTTCCTTTCTGTAGGAGAAGCCTTTCCCGTAGTCCAGTTGGCCCGTTTCCGGTACTTCCTCGGCTTCTTCTTTTGGGCCTCCGTAGTCTGTGCCGGGCCCTCGGCGGACGCCTCAAGTCCCGAAGACGAGGCGTCGTTTGTGCCAGTTTTATGTTGGCTTAGCGAGGCCGTAGGGTGGGAATCCGTAGGATCCCCGTTTTGTGTAGGTAAAATAGAGTCCATTTGGTTCCCACGAGAATGGGAGAAAAACAGTCGACCCGGGCAGAGATCCCTGTACCCGGGCAAGCCTACATTTACCAACCAGGGAGTCAGCCGGTACCCTGGCTAGAGCGTGCTAGGAACAGAACAGCCCATCTGCCATGCATCCTCTCGCCGCACGCCAGAACTTAGGATTCTGGGTAATTTCCGAATTCGAAGGTCGAATTCTTTATAGAGGTTGTTGAGGTTTGATCATTGTCCTGGAAACATCACTTTACCTACTGTGTGATAAAACTGGCTTAAAATGAGTTCAATAAGAAAACTCACATACGCTGATAAATTAAAAGCCTATCCCTAACATAGAGCCTTGATAACTTAAAACCTCTATAACTTAAAATATTTTGTGTTACCCTTGGACTTTAACTTATCGAGGATCTACTGTATTATTATATTACTCGGTCCCCCAGTCCGACTACACACTGTCAGTGAATACATACATACATATCATCACGCCATATACCTTGCAGGGTAGGCAGACAGAACAGAGTGCCAGAAAACAATTAATTTAACGATAATAAGTGAATAATAACTTTATAC